>JAOXNO010000020.1:76494044-76548234 GCA_028565335.1 Limnodromus scolopaceus | reverse complement strand
AATGGAATTACTCATTCACCAAGGTTAATTAATGCTTAGAGAACTGTCTCAGAAAGATTAAGGAATAAACAAAGACTTTGGTTTTAACTGCCCAGTGTATGTACAAATACATTATTCCGGGAGGTCAGGCCGCATTCCCAGTTCCAACACATTTCAGCTTTCTCGTTTTTACTACTTTTGACTTAAAAGTCCCCCATCACCTTGTCTTGGAAGAGCAATTACAGCTCAGCAGTGGGTTTTGTGCATATTGTTAATCTCAAAGCTCTCATTGAAAAAGGTGGAATGGTCTTTTGGAGGAGATAGATACAGAGAACCAAGCTATTCTGTGTTCTTTTTGTAGATACTATAGAGGTACTGATTTTACAGAGTTGATAATATTTTTTTTTGAACCATGCTGTACCTTTAGGGATGTATTTAGACTTTCCTTATGCCATTCTTATCTCAGTAAACTTCTACATTGCACAGCCTATGTCTTGTCCAGTTCACTTTGGAAAGGTTTTTGCCTAATTTGTCTACTGTCTGCTGCATTTTTTGCCTTCTTTTTCGTCAAATATAAGGGTGTTAAGACTTTGCATGTATTAGCAGTAGGGATAAATTGGATATTGGAATTAATAATTTCTATCTACTAATGTTTTTTAGGTATTGGTTTCTTAAGTTTAACCAGAAGAGATGTGTGGGTTGTCTTCTGTGTGTCTTGTTAATTAAATCTTGCATTTCAACTTTGAAGGTACTCCCTCTGAAAGTGCATGAGCACTGATTGGAGGAAAAGGACTGAGATGCAATATAACTGTGTCAACATCTGGCACGGCCAAGTGAAACTCTTGGCAGAACATATTAGCTTAAGGACCACGCTGTGCCGGGATGGCTTTGTAGGTTTTGAACGCAGGGTTTTTTTGAAGCATTGCACCACACTGCGCCGTGAAGATATATCCGTTAAAGCTGTCCTTAGAGCAAGGATCTTTGCACAATGTTTCACTGAATAGTTAGATATATCCAAAATCAAAGACTGACACAAAGTGAGAATAAAAAATTTTCATTCACTATTCTAAATTGCAGTCTCTATAATGAGAAGCTATTTATCATTTATTACAGATGGAAAACAAATTACAGGAAGTATTGATAAGAAAGAAACTCCTGTTTTATAGAGAATATTGAAGATGAGTTAAGTAATTTGGAACTCCAGGAAAAAGGGTTTCTGGAATTAAATATACAGATACTTGGTGATTTATAAACCTTTTAACAGTCATGCATAAAACTAGAGTCTAGAAGTAGTCACTTGGGGACCATTGCAATTATTTCTTTTCGTAGCTCTGTTGTGTGGTAGCAATAGATAGAAAGGGAATGAAATCTTCCATTATATTGCTGCTGTGTATCAGTGATTCAGGCACAGAAATAATATGAACAAAATGACAGGCAATGTATTAGGTGAGTAGTTTTATTGAAAGTTATATATTAGTACTTAATCTCTTATTACAGATTCAACCAACTCTGGAGACAACATGTACACTTTAATGAATGCAGTACCACCTGGACCCAACAGACCCAATGTAAATATGAATCTAGTTATATACTTCTTTGAACTATTCAGCCTTTTTCTATCCAAACACTACGTTTCCATCACATATCATTAATACTAAGTTTTCCATTCTCACTGGTGAAGCTTCAGTTGGTTCCTCCCCATGTACTTCTTAATGTTTCCCAAATCAATCATGCAGATATATGCAAAATAATGACTGGGACATATTATTCTAAATGGAAAAGACCTTAGAAGCTTCTGCTTGTGGATCTTGGGGACGACCCAGTTTGTCACACTGCAATAGACTTCTGTGTGATAGGTTGTCATCCTAGGAGCTGCCACTAAGCATTAGTTTCTGCAGGATTCAAACTTTTGTTATGAAAAAAGTGTCTACCCTTAAAAAGGGAGGAGAAAAGTTGTTTAAAGCGACCCAGTATTGTGTTGCCCTGCCATTCTGTAAAAAAGGATCACATTAGGAAACAAACTTCCCTTTTCATCTAAATGGGATATTAAGAATGAAACCTATTGATAACATTTAAGCATTTGCCTAAAGAAATAGTTAACTGGTGAATACTTTAACCTAAATTTCAGCAGTTCTAGGGCTGATAGAAATCTGGATTCTTAGGCAGAACTTGTTTCTTCTCTGGCCTTTCTGTATGCCTTCAGTTTTATTGTACTTCTCTGATTACAACCATATCTCATTTAATCATGATCTATATTACAGTCTTTTTGAAAAAAAGGCTAGTAAAACTGAAAAATGTAGGTATTTAGATAATGTTAAATTGTTACACAGTGAATTTTAGAAATTTTTCTATAATGTTAATGTCTTTAGGTTTTTGAAGTATTTAAGGTTAATATCTGAAATTAGACAGAAACTGCTCATGCTGCAAAGGTAACGTGGAGTAGTCCAGCTGTCAGTATGGATGGGGTGGGGTTTGAAAGCTGTTGATTGATCACTTACTCATTGAAGAGAACCATAAAATTCCCTGTAACTTCAATGGGAGTAGAGCTAGGTCAGCACAGGTTTGAAAGTTGCACATAAAAATGTCAAAGTAAATAATAAATTATTCCTGAATTATATTCCAGGCTACAGCGGTAAGAGTTTCCAAAAATCATGAAGGTAGCATTGGAAAAAATGAATAAAAGCAATGAGGTTTTTGCAGTCTTCACATGAAAGACTTTAGCTTGATATGCACATTCAGAGCTGGAACTGTGCATTTTTCCTTTATTTATAATTTATTATTATTTTTTTCCTGAGGAATATTTTATTTTTATTAGATTATCTACAAAAAATTGTACAGTAATACCAGTTTTTTATGTCTGATCTTTTTGTAGTTTCCAATGGGGCCAGGGTCAGATGGACCTATGAGTGGACTGGGTGGAATGGATTCACATCATATGAATGGATCATTAGGTAATGATAGTAAATATTATGAATAGTGACAATTTTCAATGACTGCTGCCATTTTCTGTGACTAGTTTTCTGAGTTATACCAAAGACTGTATGTAAAAATCTTTTAAAAGCTGAAAAAGCTGTATGTAGAATCATAGAATCATAGAATTGTTAGGGTTGGAAGGGACCTTAAAGATCATCGAGTTCCAACCCCCCTGCCATGGGCAGGGACACCTCCCACTAGAGCACGTTGCTCAAAGCCATCGTCAATACATCAATAAGAAGTATTAAGATACTTTTTAAGCATATGAGTTGGCATACATCATGCACCTCTGAAAGAAAAAAGACTGTTATTTTATTTATATAAGAAAGTTTAGTTTTAACTCAGTTGATGAAAACCAGTCTAAAAGCATAGCATAGCAGTACTGTAGAGGTGAAGGCTTGAGAGCCATTTTTATTTACCTCTCTTCCTTTTTGAAAATCTTGGGAAGGTGTCACTGTGACATGCTGGTGCACGTTCTTATCAATTACCTGGAAGTAAGTTATTACATGTTTTGATGTACATGTTAAGCCGGTTTTATCCCAACATTTTGATAGCCTAATTTTATAATTCTATACTAAGCTAAACGTCTGTTAAGTGTGAGTGCTATTACTCCATCTCCATTAGCAGCTTCAGACAGGTGCCAATTTTAATGCACCCAACAGAACATAAATTCTTGTCGGGGCACGCAGAGGCAGAAGGAAGAGTGAACTGCTTGACTTTAACACTATGATTTTTGAAGGACACGTGTCTAGGGGAGAAGCCTTGCACAACTCTGCAAAACACACACTGCTTTGTCTCCTGACTGTCCTCGCAAACTCTGTGCTCTCACTCTTTGCTGGAAGCATGATAGACACTTGGAAGGGATTTAACAAACAAGCCACAGCTAAATAAGTTGCATTTATGCCTTCCTCTTCCATAACCACAAGGTAAATAAATGCCTTGGTTTTATTTCTGCCCGTACCCTGACACCAAGCCTGTAGCTCCGAATAAGGGTCTTGTGCTGTACTCTTCACTTCTGCCTGCACCAAGGGGTGTTGGTCATGCAGGCAACAACACGGGGGAACCTGGGGCTGCAAAGACTTCAGATCTCTTTCTTATTCCACCCACCCTGTCCACCAGCAAGGTTCTCTTTTATATTTGGGAGCTAGCCCAATTGCCACAAGGGGCCACCAGCAACAGCCAGCACTGAGCACCGTTTTCCTTCCTGGGGAGAAACCCAAGCGAGCTAGATGGAGATCATGCAGGCAGAAGCCAAGCTGTGGTGTTCCCCTTGCTGCTGTCCCCAAGGAGAAGCTCTGCCACCTTCCCAGCACAGGCACAGACCAACCTAAACTCCGCACCATTTAAGTCCACACTGCCATGGTGGGTGGAGATCCATCCCTCGTAACCTAAAAGTTGGAGGTTGTGAGACAGGAAGTATATATATCTTGTTTATAAAGAGGAAGGGAGAAATTCGAAGAAGCTGTGACAACATGAGAAAAAAAAAAGCCATGAAACCTCATTTAGGAGACGTGTTCCCAGCGATTAAAATTCAGCAGTAGGCATCTATCTCTTAATAGAATTACCTCTTTTTCTAGGAAAGCATTTCTGATTCCTAGATTACTTTGCATAAGGACACCCTGTGATTTTACAGCCTTTCTTTACATATTACAATCCTAAAGTGGATTGTTGCTTTAATTAATAGCGATGCGCATTGCATTCAAATAAATGAAAAACTGTGTGAAAGGTACCCACACCTTCTTCTGTCACTTTCTATAGCCTGAGAATTATTTCTTAACTGAAAGGAAAAAATAAATTGAAACAGTTATGGAAGGATTTTATGTGTACCTAGCATTCGGTTAGTTATTTTCTGTAGTGAAAATGATGATGTGCTTAGTCGAATTAATGATGACTGCTTTCTAGGGGTGACCTCATATCTAAACTGGAAGCTGAGTTCTTTTGGGAGACGTCTGCTGCATTCGTTTCCATGCTGCAGCAGGCAGCTGGGTCTCGTAATCAGATGGATAAATTGGTCAAAGTCCATCTTGAACTTCTCCAACTTCTTTGACCACAACCCTTCTATGGCGCATGTTCATAGCTCTCATGGGTAGAAAGAAATATTTTCCTGATTTCCACCAAAATTTATCCTTTGGGCCATGACAAAATGACTCTTCATAACATTTATGTATATGATGTATTTATAGGGAGAGAATTCATATTTCTTCTCAGCCTTAATTTGCCTGGCTAAGTATAGTGAGCTATTTCAGTCTCCTCCCACAACTCCATTTTCTTGATTGTTTTTCTCTGATACTCTTCTAGTTTTGTATTCAGTACTCTTCTGGAATTTGTCTTTCCTGAAAGTAGGTGACCAGAATTGCTTACTGTCTGTTGCTAAAAATGTTTTTCTTGATACATCCATCCTAAAGTTAGATTTCCTTTATTCTTGTTTTTACCTGAGTGAGAGCTACAGCATGTGGAAAAAAAAATCTTTTCAATATTTATTATTCAATTATTATATTTAATTTTATTTGGTTTCTGTTGCTCTGGTACTCAGGATCATCCGCTTTCTTCTGAAAGATACTGTCATCATCAGTATTTATAATGCATCAAATGTTGATGTCATTTCATCCAATTTCAGTAGTAGGCTTCTGCTTCTGGGGGCAAAGACCTAGAAATGAAAATTAAACCCTCCCAGCTGACCTTGGTGATAACACTGGTCTTTTTTTCCCCCACAAATATCAACATTTACTAGTTAGCCATGATTTTCTTTTTTTTTTTTCTCAAGTTGAAGCAACAGTTCCCATAGGTGGATACACCCCGAATTAATTGCCTTACCTGTACCTTACCATTGCTAATGAGACAGGGGGGTTGGACATAGGGTTTCTTGAGTTGTGCTGGGCTGTCTCAAAGGATGCTGTCCGAATAACTGATACCGATTAAAGTGTGTCCTTCAGTCTTTTCTCGCTTCTTGCACCGGGTGTGTATACAGTCAAACAACTAACATATTTCAATAATGACTGTCAACTCTTACTCAGAGAGACATTGGGAAGGAAGTGAGATGACGTGTGGTCGGTTATGTTTTAAAATATTGCTGTTACACTTTATATTTACTATGAAAAAATATCGTTAGATTAACTCCAGCTCAAAACTAACAGAATAATTGTCTATTTTAATTTAAGGCTCAGGAGACATGGACAGTATTTCCAAAGTGAGTATTTAATCAAATAATTGGAATTTTTAGAATGTTTCACTCTAAATGTACTTTCTTTGTCTCTGTTATGAAGCTTTTTATCATGTATCTGCATTTTCTGCTTGCCAACTCTTTGGAGGCCACACAGACAAAATTAGTATTAATTGAAAAATTTAAAACAATATAATCAATAGGGAGTATAAGTAGACTTATTCCCTACTGCATAATAATGTGTATTAATGAATGTGATTAATTATATCCAGTTCATAATCTGATTGATCATGTTATAATCTTCCATACTGTTAAGACAAATTAAGCTATTTTTAACAATCAATTCTAGTTAAATGTAAATTTGGGAAAATGTCATTAGGATGTTACTTTTATGCACTGCATGATTGCTTTTGTCACCTCTGTAAGGCAATGTTAATATCTTAATCATTTGTATAAGTTCCTAAAAGCTAGATTAAGAAGTAGTTTCAGAATAAGCACTATTTTGATATCACGACCATTAAGTAGTTGGAAGAGAATGTGACTTTAAACTGCGGGAGTTTTGCATGTACAAAAATAATATTGTGCTTGAATGTGTCACTTCTTCCATAAAAATAACGCTACTACATATGTGATCATCATTAATTTAGGAATTAATGAGCTTATTTGGTATTGAAAAAGTGTCATAAATCTCTGCCCTGCAAAACAGTTACGTTTTTTACTCAGCATCTTCAGATGTAACTGGCTGAAACTTATAACTGCATCACTACAACAATCTCCCCATACGTTCGTGCTTTTGATCTGTAAATACAGAAATTGATGAAGAGATTATTTCAGTTAAAGTTTTTATAATTCATTTATTTGTAGCAAAATTCTTCCCAGTCTTCCAAGAGAGGAATATGAGTTTCTTTTGGGCACATCAGTTGCCATCGGGTGTGTTCTGTTTGCCCTGGGACCCAGTACCGCAGTGCTGGGGCTTGATGTCTCCCCATGCAGACTTTGCCGCTTCAGTTCTGTCTGAGACTGGTCTTCACGTGCTCTGGTCACGCTGGGACCTTGCTCTAGGTGATGACCCATGGTGAGATACCAACATGTAGACCGACAGGGAACAAAACGTTCACCTAAATTCCCATGGGTTAACATAGAAACTTGTAGTGTGAATTTGTTGAGAATATGCTTCCAGGTGGCCGAAAGGCAGGAGTCGTTCTTCAAAATCCAAAGAGGAGGAGGACCCTGAACGGTTCCCCAGTTCATGGTCTTCTGGTGGTGTGGTATGGGAGAGAGGTAGCCTGTACAGTGTGCTTGGCATATATCTTTCTGGAGAGAAGGTCCTCAGCAGTATGTCTGAGGCCATTGCTGCTCCTGTGGCGGAGCAGTGTCTGTAGCAGTCCTATATTTATGTACATTTTTCAGATCTATAACATTCTCAGGCTCCGTGAAGAGTAAAACGATGGATTGAAATGACCATGTTGCATTAGTTGTGCTGTGCTTAGATGTGCAGTGATGGATTCAATAAAAGCCTCCAACAAGATAATAAGCATACAGCACTTTTTAAATCAATGTCCATATTTTTATTCAGTATTCTTATTGCAAACTGCAGCATTTTTTAAGGAAAAAACCCAAAATGTTTCCATTAGCTTGCCGTAGGATTATTTTTAAAAGCTTGTATTCAACTCACTGGTATTAAGTATCAGTGCATGTGCTAACACAAGCATCAGGAGCTCTGAAAACTCGTATCCAGAAATATACTTGGAAGTCTCGTAGTTTGTTAACCTTAATAAATAACTCATGGAGATCACATTTGATGCTGGTCTCTTTCAAATAACTCAAAGAAAAATTCTGCTAACTTTGGAAGTAGCAGAGCTGTCCTGTTTACACCATATCTCTGAGCAGCCCTGCCCCATACGCAGCCTGCGCTCATAGTAGTGAAAAAATGTGGGTAGATGGTAGTACATAATGCTTTTTAAACTCGAATGGAAAAGTTCTTGCTCGCAAGGAATAGTAGGTTTCTGGGGTCGGTGCATGCGAAATTATTATGTGGCTGCCTTCCAACTTTGTACAGAGTCACCAGGACCGCTCTTGCTGAGGCAGCAGTCTCCCCACACACATCACGAGTAGATTTTCCACTGAGGGAAACTGTTCACTGAAACCAACACGGGTTTGGGGGGTGCGATGCTCAACTCCGGGCACGAGACTTCAAGTAAAATATACGCATGAGAGGAGCTGATCATCAGAATATTAACCCAGTCTTGGTAGAATCAGTACAGCTCACAGAGCTGCGTTTTCTAGAGAAGAATTGAATTTATTTGGCTGAATGGCAAAACATGAAGTTTTATGAAGTAGATTGAGATGGGGGAAGTAAATGAACTGAAATTATGCATATTAAATAAACATTAATAACCAGTGTTTCTTGCAGTGCCCATGGAATTTGTGCAGGCATCAAAGACATACTTGCTTTGGAAAACCTCAGCTAGTGCTACAATGCCAGGCCCCATACTGGCCATAAAAGCAGCCCAGGGGAGATGCTATAAAAGCGTTTATGTCAGGAATTTGAACCCTTGGGGCTGGCATACTGTAGCAATTGCAGAATTTCAAAGCTTTGCACTACACAGAGCAAGATAAAATAGGGGCAAATCCCCCAGGAATGAACAAAAGTGCGGGAGCATCGTATAAAATAAATGTGACAAGGCCTTTGTGGGTTTTAAATTTTATATTCATAGATTTTAAAGCCAAAAGGGACTGATAGGATTGTGTAGTATGACCTCCTGCATAACACAGGCAACAGGACTTCCCTGAATTAAATCCTGCTTAAAGGTACAATAGCTGTGGTTGAACTAAAGCGATAGTTTTCAACCTTTTTCAAGCTGTGGATCCCTAAATGTTTGCTATACTAATTTCACTGAATAGCAAACTTAATTGTCAGATGTTAATTAACTGGTTAGGCTTTTAGTTGTCTTTGATGGACGTGTTGTCCAGTGATTCCTGCAAATCTGGGGATCACCGTTTGAGAAGCAGTGAACTGGGCTGAAGAAGGTTAAAAGGCAAAGGCAGGGGTGTTGACACAACCCTGTAAGTTGCATTTCAGGTGCTAATTAAAAACAGTTACGCCTGCATGTCACTTACGTAATTAATTTTATGTCTATAACTGAACATAAAAGTACGCTGAGCTGAACCCACGAGCACACTTGGCCATTCAGACCGAGAACGGTGATCTTCCCTCGGGGGAACGTGGTGAAAACTTAACAGCAGCCTCGCACTAACCACACAAAATACCTTGCAAAGCAGACAGTGTGTACAGCCATGAGCCGCACCGCTCTGCTCAGGTACCACCAAAAAGTAACAGATTTGAGTTTTGCTATTTGACAAAGTTTGGAACAACGCTTCTTGTTCCCTTTGGAGGTGAAGTGAACCCTGCGGAACAGTGGAATATGTTGCAATGTTTAAATTATGGACAGTGGTCCATAATTTAATGTCCCAATTGGACATGGGACTTGATGGTTACAGAGGGGAGCATGTGGAAGTATGGCATGAAGGGGAAGTAGAAGTCACAGCAATCCCATCCCATTTTCTGTTCAGTGACTACTCCACTAAACTTTAAAGTACCAGGCTAGGATAGATAGCCTTTGTAGTGGTGAGGAAAGTGCCAAGAAATTAAGGGAACTTGCTCCTTTTTTAAATATTCGCTATTTTTCATTCAAAGTTTGGCCTCTTGCAGATTTAGTTACACTAAATGAAGACTGCATGTAGGTATTTTCAAAGTGCTAAATACCTTTGGTTTTTTTAAATCTCTATGCTAACAGACATACTGTATCAGAATTGCAGTTGCAAATAATGGAAATAAAACAGAAGAAATACACTTGGGATTCCTACAGCCATTGTGATTTGGTCACTTTGATCAAGAGCCACTTCTTGGAGTTGCATTTTGTTAGCTTGCCCATTGACTCCACGAGGCTTGTGTTAAATTTATTGTGGCATAGCAGATTTGCATTTGTATAAGTAAAATCTCAACAACAGCAATATTGCATTCAATGTTTCTGGATTAACAATAAATAAGTCAAAAAAAAGAATGGTGATAGATGTAAACATGTCATGATGTTCATGACTCCGCTCCCTCCTTTCCCTGGCTGCTTCTTTTCCATCACAAATCCTGTATAAGTAGGAATCTTAACAGTGATGGAAAGAGAATTGCCCCTGCTCTAGGCATAGTAGGATACCAAAAATCAGCTTTGTAAAAACACCTAACTAATTGTAGTGTCTACAATAATCATGTATTAGCTATTGACTTAGAATAATTTCTGTGATAGTTACCTTGTTTCACCCTTTCTTTAAGTAACTGAATCTTGGAAGCATTTTCTGAACATTGCAGAAGTAGTTGTGCACTTCTGTAAAAAACCCCAAATTTATCTTCAGAAGCCTTTGTATTGTTATAATTTATTAGCATTTCATCGCATGTAGACCCTGGAAAGGTAGATTAAAACGCTGTTGCATTGTGCTCTGTGCAAGCAAATAGGAAAAGTAAAGCTCCTGCAGTGTTTGCAAGCCCAGTCCAGTGGCCAGCTGTTACTCGGGAGCCTTTTATCCAAAACTCTTGTTAACTCTTTGACCTTTAAACGCTGTGCATTAGCTGTGCTTCGTGAAGTGGTTTAGCACTCGAACCACACTTGTGAACTACTTGTGAAACTGTGTTTCAATAAACTGTGAACACGGTGAACAAAGACCCCAGGCACAGGCCTTTGTGAAGGTCTGTGTAGACCATATCCATCCATACGTCAACCTTTAAGCACATATTTGTAAGTCACATGTGTCAAGGCACACGCTCGTAGACGTCACTGAATTTGGGCACGTGATTTAATGTAGTGACAGAGCTACCTCTCGTACCTGCTGCAGCCACTTACAGCTTTTCCTGACTCCAGTGGAAGGTGCTGGCTATAACCTGAAAACAAGAATTACAGAAAAATAATTCCTGCTTCAGGGAAGGAAACGTTACTTTACAGGCTAAAATTAGTGACTGAATCATGCAGAACCCTGCAGAGGCTTGCTTTTTTGCCTTTGAAAATCCCAGCACATTGCACAGCGCATCTTTGTGTACTACGGTATCATGTAAAGCGTGCCTTTAGCACACTTGGTGAAGCTGGAAAATGAACTGAAATCTTCAACATTTAATTTATATTTTAAAATCTGATTTAACAGAACTCTCCCAGTAATATGAGCATGAGTAATCAGCCTGGCACTCCCCGGGATGACGGTGAGATGGGTGGAAACTTCCTAAACCCTTTTCAGAGTGAGAGCGTAAGTAATTTTTTACCTAGCTGTTTTTTCACTTTGTGAACCTTTATCTCTGGCATTTTCTTTAAAAAAAGAAAAATAACAGCAAGAACAAACACCTTTGTAGTGTCCTTCCAATGCAGTACTGTGCCTTACGTGTTTTTTACTAGCTTCTAGAATTATAGTATTGATTCGACAAAGAAATTGTGCAAAATACTGGTGGAAGTTGAGCTGAAACTGGAAAATGTGGGAGGTGTAGACTTACTGCAGAAACTCTTTTCCTAGATTAAGAGGTCAGTTGTCAATGGAAGTTAGATCTGTCAAGCAGCGATAATTACGCCGCATGCATTCAGTAATACACAACAGGCATTTGTCAGGCAATATCCCAGCAGCCTAAATGCACAGGGCTGGCAGATCCTTCCGTTTGAGCGTTTTCAATGTGTGGTTGCCCAGCCTTTGACTCCTAAACAATGTGTCTTGCAGGGAATGTCTTTTAGAACAGGATTCACACTGAAGTATCTAATTAGAGCACCAGTAGAACCTCGTGTTGGAAAGATGCAGTGTGCTGTCAGAGCCCGAAAAAGCAAAGGTTCCCTCTAGTGTTCATTCTGGGAGAAACGATGCCTTTTAAAAATGGAGAATGCTTGAGGCAGCAAAACGTAATGTAAAATACATCACAAAGCAAGACTACAATGTTTTCATACTCACGTGCCAGCTTCAGGCTGGGTTTCTAAATCCACATTTAGGTTCCTAAGTAGGAGTGGCCTGGTTTTTCAAAAGTGCTGAGTGACTTCAACACTTCTGTTCTTATTGGAAATCACTGCTGCCAGAAGTGAGTGCGACTTCATTAACTATGCCAGCGGTGAAGTTCAGCTCAGAAATTATGACAAGTAAACAGTTTCTGTTAGATCACAAAGCAGTCAAATTGCATGGCAAACTTAATGGGAATCAGATTTTGGGTTTTTTGGGGGGTTGGTTTCTAGTGAAAAGGAAGACTTTCCGCATGTTAGCTGTTGGTGTCTTCATAATGAGGACACGTGTTCAGATTGCATGGAGTACTGGAGAAAATTGGTTTGTACAACTCAAAAAGACTGATGTTTCAATATCTGCCAAAAAAACAGTAACCACAGAACCTCCATTAAATGCTCCTTGATCCTTGGGCATGGTGAGCCTTGATTCTCAATTCGGTACATGTTGCTTGAACTGAGGGCAGGCAGTCTGATCAGCAGGCAGGCCAGTTTGCCAAACTGAAGGTGTGAAAAGAAGGACATCAGCTGTACTCAAAAGAAAATCAGTTTTCTCAGACGCTTACTGGATTCTAGGTGTTCCTAGATGTTGTTTTCCCGCCTGGAAGAACCTGGGACCCAGTTTTCTCAAGGTTTTACATGAGATGAATGCCTACAAGGCATGCATGATACATGCCAACAAGTCCTATTGTAGTCCTCGGGAACTGTCTTGCTTTATGATTCGTGTTTCCTAACTTGGCTAGAGTAGGCATTATTGAGGAGTCATTTCTCAGGCAAATTTGCTGTTCAGTTCACCAAGAGTTTTGATTGGGGGTTGGGAATGGTGCTTGGCTGATAATAAGTTAAAAATCACAAACACCTTCAGATCACCTCTAGATTCCTTGTCAGAAGTGATTACCCAGCCACTTTGGCTCAGATACAGGAAACCACTTGAACAAATGCTTTGCTTTAAGGAGTTTAGCTGGTCTCTGACATTGGCTAAAATAAGCATGTACCAGTTTTGCTGGCCCACGCTGGGAGTGCTCAGCACATGATGGGATGGGCAAACCGTCAGAGACCTGACCTGGGACAAAACAGACGTTACCCAAGTAGTCCATTTTATGCAGTTTACATGACGGCAAAGACACGTCCAAAAGACTTTTTCTGATATGTCTGGACAATTGGAAATGGCCAGAGCTTGAAACTCTAGCTTTGGAAGGTTTTTTTATTGCATATCTGTTTTTGCAAAGGCAAATTTATCTTTCTGTTTCTTGTATCAGTTTTCATAATGCTAATACTTCTTGCATTTGAACATTTTCCTCTACTTAGAAGATTTTAGGCCAAAGTAAGTGTTTCTGCAGTCCACAATTCTCGATTTAAAAAGAAATTAGGCATATAGATGTGTACTTCTGCTAGGCATTGTGGTGCCCCATTGATTATTGTAATGAAGTACTGCTAACTTCAGAGCAACTATAGCTTGTATAAGGGCTGCAGTTCAATTTGTGTTACAATAATAATGTAATGTGCTGATTGAATTTTTGGTTCACATAAAGGAGGATGACCACTGATCCTCGATTCAGCCTGCCTCCTAAAATCAATAACACAGAATAATTAAGACCGAAAGCCTAGTTTAATTCCAGTCAGATGCATCCTTACTCATTTCTTCCCCTAAAGTAATAAAAGCCTCTCAAATATATTGTGTGGTTCAGCTGACCATGAATGCAGCTGGTCTACTTGAGACGAGCCATCTGCCTAGCTAAATCCCCCCAGTAGCCAACATTGACCAGGAGAAAGCACGGAAAGCATCAGTGAATTCATCACACCACCTGGGTAACACCAGAACAACCTTCAAGGGAGCTGGCTTTATCAGCAATGGCTGTATTTTTGCATAATGAGAGAAGTGTAACACAAGTTACGAGACCACAAATCGAACTACAGCCTTAGCACGGGCCACAGTACAAATTTAGGAGGAAGTTCAAAGAGCGTGTGGACCTTTGAACTCATTGTTGTGGTCCAGAAGTGGTTTTAATTACCTGGGGTTGGGGGGGAGGGAAATGTTTGTTAAAATGTGGATTCCTCTTTTTTCAGTACTCCCCTAGCATGACAATGAGTGTGTGATCCGTTAACAAGTCTCGCCATGAAGACCACAGTGAGTTGGCCCTCTTCAGAGAGCTACTGCAGAAGAAAATTATTCATCCCAGTGTACAGTTTAACAAAAGGATCTCAGACACAATCAGACCCACCTTTTTTTTTTTTTTTTCTTTTTCTACCATCTCCCCCGTTTTGTCAAGACAGTGGGTCCCAAACATGATTGAGGCAACTGTAAAAAGTGGCGTAACAGAACTGCCCAAGATGGAACTGCAAACAATTATCTGTGTATGTACATGTGTGGGTTCAAGTATATGTCTGTGTGTGTGACATAGAAATACACACATACATATATAGACCCACAAGACATTGTAAAATATTATCACATGACATCTTAAGTAGAAATGAGAAGTAGAGACTTTTATTCCATCTTTTTTTTTTCACGTTTACATTTTAATTATTAAAATTTACTTTCCCTCTCCCCTCCTGAACTGTTTTACGTTGCATATATCACTGCTTTATAAGTTATTTTTTAAGGTGAACTCAAATTATAAATTCTTCTTATTTTGTAGATGTCTGCCATTATGGTTAGGAATAAAATTGCTTACAAGAGCTTTCATTAACTTGTGTTTGATACCAGTTACCCTGTGAATCACAAACTGTACTGTCTCAAGAAATAGAAGAAAGCTCATCTTAATTTTTTGGAGAAATTTAAAAATTTTCACCTAGTTTGGTGATTTTTTTTTTTTTAGTTTATACTTTGCCTTTAAAAAAAGAAGCACTGAAGGTTATTTTTCTTCTTTAATTGAAGCCTAATATCTGCAATATCTATTTTAAATGGAAGCCTGAATTTGATACAAGCTTCTCAGTTTATATAGAGTACTATAAGGTTACTGTAGTGAGCTCCAATTGCTATAGAATCTAGCAATAAAGTGTCAGGGCTTCTTCTCTCCTTGGAAATGAGTTTTCCATTTAGCATGATCTTCTGTAGGGGAGGTAGTGGAAATACAGTGCGTCCTTATCACCAGAACCTTTTCCAACAATTTACTATTATGTTTCCCATTTTCAGTGATTCTCAACCAAATTGTAACAATCTGTGGTCCTAATTACAAACACTATTTCTCAAGCCTGTTCAGAAAATCAGGTCACCCTGCTAACAGGGTGTGTATTTTTCACCACGTCTGCCAGAATTAATTCCCCCAAAACTTACCAGTAAGCAGTCTCTATTTTTTTTTTAGGCCAAAATGATGGAGTAAACTTTTTATGACTACTAGCCTTGTGAGGGTCTTACTTTTTGCCACGAACAGAAGAGGAACAAAGATCTGGGCCATTTTTTCAGGAGGTCAGCCTAATAGACGTGAAAGCTGGGGACAGAATGAAGGACAGGCATATGGTCTTAAAATAAATGCTTCTGGAAGCAGTCCCATGTCACTTCAGGCAAAGCTCTGAAACCAAGATTATGGTACATTTAGTTCCAAATGACTTCCAGCTCCCCCAAGAAAACAAAAGTTTTCAGTTGCGTAGTGATCACAATTGATTGATGATCAGCAATGCAGGCACAGAGTGGCTGGACAAAAATTCATGCCACTGACAAAGAAGGAAAGTCCTATCCTTGGACTTCGCACAAAGAAGAGCCACTTACATAGGAGGAGCAGTTCTGAGACGTGCTATGTCCGTGAAGTCTTGCAAGGAGACTTTTTCATGAACTTATGATAAAGAAGCATATGTAATGGGCTCTTTGTGATGATAGTTGCAGATGACAGGATGTGTAAGGAATATTACAATCTCTTAACTCATTTTTATTTACATATATTTTATATATATAGTATATATGATATATGAAAATAAAAACCATAACCCTTTTTACTCTCCAGTTAGGGCTATTCAAAGATTATACTCTTGGAGGCTTAAAATCATGTTAAAATATCAAAATTTTGGTAGCATTACATTTGAGTAATAATAACTACTTTGATTAGTTGTAAACATAAACTAAATAGTCATTATGTGGTTTTCTGGACTTCTCTCCCAGTGATGATGAAAGTTGCATTCAGTTGCTTATCTTTGGAAAACACTTTGTTGCTATCTCCAAAGACCATAGAAGCCCCTACCATTGATTTGAGCTAGGAAAACACAAAATCAGATCTAATTTTCTAAGACCCTTTGCTGTTGCCACTAATAGCATTGTTCGTAGTGTCCCCAGCGCCCCCCAGCACCGCAGAGTCCAGACATCCTCACAGCCTGCATTTGACATCTGTATTATCTTTGGTGGCCTTCTGATGGCTTTAGGACTCTTTTCTGCCCATTTTCAGTCAGATATGTCACTGCTGCTGGGTTGAGGTAGGTGGGTATGTCTGGACTGTGCATCAAGTGCCACAGCCCATTCACATAGCTGGTAGGTGTGCCCTGGAGTGAGCTCTTCAGCGATTGAGAGCATCTGGGGTCTGTTGTGTCTCTCCAGGGGACCCCCAGTGCTGTCCCAAGCCAAGCTGGGGCTCCTGCAGGCGAGCAGTGTGTCCAATGAGCAAAGGACAGCTGGCCCTGGTGTCATCACTGAGGGGCTCTCTTACAAGACAGAGTACATGCCATCACTGAAGCTGTGTTCTGTGGCAAAATTAAGCAGAATGAGGGCTTACTATTAATCAGAGACTTGATGTATTTATTTTTTCCTGAATTTGGCATCATCCTGTTAAGGATGAAAGTCTGACCATTAAATTAAACCTGCACAAAGAAACCCCTTAAATGGAACTGCCAACACATATTGAATGTCGTTATCAAAATATGTTATCCTAATTTACATACAAGAACATAACATCCTTTCAGGCACATAAGTTTTCTTCTGTAGTTCTTTCGAACTCCCTTCCATACTACTGCTGGCATATCTTTGTTTCCCCTTTCCATTTCTTTTGCAGAACATTTCTATCAAATTAAACATAGTCGCATTGATCCTGCAGCATTAATCTCAGTAAATACATTTCTGGCTTCAAAGGGAGCAGGGTCAGGCCCTGCTTTTTCGTAGCCCGTCATTCTGTGCCCTGACACTGCACGTTACCGTGTATGGCCAGCACTTCTCATACCTGCGTAGCCCCACAGGCTGGTGGAATAAAAGAGGTGCAAGCTTGCAAAATTCTAGATTTGGGAGATCTACCTGAATACTCAGTCCGTATCTTATTGTTAAAATTTTAATCAGATATAAAGAAGCCTGATCAGCTTCCACTCTGTAGGGAAGGCTTGTATCCCTTTGGTTACATACCTGAGTAAAGTTACTGACACATGGATTGGTAAGACCAGGTGATAACCATACATAGGTCCTGCAGCTGAACCATTAGCAAACAGTTAGATTAGAAAACAATCTTGCATGCTGAATGCTCAACTTAAAAATTACAAGTATCCCTTTGTTGTTTTTTTTTTAAATATGCATAGAGCTTTTTGCTTGTTCATTTGTTTTCTTTCTTTTGTTTATAAATCCTTGTAGGATTTTTATCATATCTAGAGTAGTAATGTGGAAAGAGAGACTATTTCCAAGCACTGACTTTTTACTCCTGCTTATGTTTCTAATGCACTAGATATCAATGTGTAATGTAACTGCTGTTTATATCTGTCCTTATGCAACAGCATTATTGATAATGTCAGAAATTGTCCAGCTCTGGGAGTAATTTTATTTTAAGTGGTGCAGGATAGTTTTTCCACACCGAGTTTTTAGATAGATTTCTTTAATATAAAAATAAATAGATCATGATTCTGTGAAAGGGTCTTTCAGGCAAGATTAAAGCACAGCTTTTTAAAAACAGAAGTGATGAAATCTTAAGAGCAGCAGAAATAGGGAGTAATGGATGTCTCGTACTGTAAGAACCCTGGCAAATATTCTGGCCTTGTAGATATTTGGATTCACTTGTGAATTTCACAGTGAAAGCAGTATTTTACCTGCTGCATAAATCCATGAAGAGGAGTACTCATACTCAGATTTTATCTCCATGTCTAAGTCTTGTACAGACAAGAACAGGGTTTAGGGCAAGGAAGAAGCTCTATGAGTCACAAGTAAAGCATGTGGCCTGACATGTGGATTAAAAAAAAACAACAACAACCCTGGATATTTGCATGTATGGGGTGCATTATTTTCTTAATTGCCTGAGCATGAGGAAGAGCGGCAGTTGCACTCTGTGCTCCCCGCTTCCAGTGTGCAATGGGTTTGGTGTATGTAAAAAACGTGGCCGTAGCCTTGGGTCGAGTCTTTGACACACCATACGCTGCTCGGTGAAGTACACATGCCTCCACTTGACTCGGAGGCACCTCAGAGTGACAGTCCCCAGATCAGAGAGTCACCCACCAGCCTGTGGCTAAGGCCACCTTTGCCATTTTTGATTTGGAAGTTTTCTGGTTGCAGAGTCCAGACAACCAATGGGTCACGTGTCCAACTTTTGGACTTACCAGCCTGCTCCCCTTTTGACTTCACAAAGTATGATATTAAAAGTCCCCATGTCCAGCTGTTGCTTTCCCTTGCAATGGGAAAACACAGTGAGAAATACATAAGCTAATTATTTATTTTAAATAATTCAAATTAGGAAGAATTTAATAGAATCTTGCTTCTTTATGGCAATTCATGTGGCAGAAGGACAGCTTCTTGAACTGGCTAAAAATAATTTGAATTTTCCCCTGTTCTGTGGCTAGCAAATGAAATATACTGCATATAAAGATGTTTTGGAATTAGATGAGTAATTTAATGAGGGACCAGCTGTTACAATATTCAGTGTTGAACATTTTACTCTTTTTTTTTCCCTTTACCAATCAAAATGAAGTTTCAGCTGATACATGTTACACCAATTTCTATTTCTCAGATCAGTTAATTATTTTTAAGTGTTATCTCCTATTCCTAGTCAGCTCTTATTCTTTGTTCTTGTTGATTTAAGGACTGAATTCTTCAAGATTTGACCCTACACATTTGCATTTGGAGAATGTAAACTAGAGCTTAACAATGTGAAAAAAAAAAAAAAAAAGATCAGTGCAGGTAAATTATTTTTTTTTAGTTGACTGTAAGTGATGATATAATGGCCCAAACATGCTTGGGTTTGGTTAGGCCCTAAGGATGAGAATCCTGACAAAGCACATCTTTCAAAGAAAAACCAAAAAACTCAACAGTGACAGTTCATTTCTCTTTGAACTGATCACACTAAGGATCTAATTCAGGATTTAATGATTCGAAACCACTATAAAAATTCAGTACACTCAGAGATAAATGAGTTAGATTTAAATTTTAGTGTGTGCAGCTTCCTCTACTCCCCAGACATTATTGGCTCAGTCCTATAAGCTGCTGCTGATGCCAGTTGTCCAGCTTAAACTTTGATGAAACCATTCACATAAGGTCTTTTTTAGTAGGATTTCACCCTGATCTGGATGAAATATATAATCTGGGATGTGTCATTATTTGGCAGATGTATAAACTGAGTAAATAGAGCAAAATACAGAGGCTCTGTTGAAATTACCAAAATGATGATTCAACCTGAAAAACAAGAAAAAAAGTCCTTATCTAAAATATTGCGTTGAGTGCATGCATGCAAATTGGCTGCCAGTGCTGTTATCTTGAAAACAAATTACAGTAACAAATTTAGAGAAAAGAAACGGATCATATACTCAGCACACTAAAACTCTGATGCTGCAAACACATTCACATTTGAAATAAAACCTGCACACAGTTAATTTTAAACAAACTTAAGAATACACGTAGTATCTTTCATGAAAGTGGGACTGCTAATATTCTGAAACCATGCTTGAGCATGGACAGTCCAGAAGCTCAAATTTTGTCTGCCCTTAACAGGCATCATTTTAAAGATTTTACCAATTCAGGAACATGTTTATGTATCAATAGTACTGATACGCAGAACTGATATGGCTTTCTTCTGTTTCTTATTTTATTAGAGCATTGTTCACTACTACATGAGCTGTTTTTGTGAACTTGTCCTTCCATCTTGTTTTCAATTCTGCAGCCATCATTTCCCTCAACATGGCTAACAGCTTTGCAATTTTAGTCCAAACTTCTGTTTGGTCACTATTCTTCATTTAAACTTAAAATGTTAAGAAAGCCTCTCATGTAATGGGAAAACTTGCCATAAAAATGTATAAAGGTTTTTCTTGGGTACCTGTTTTCACATTTAATAAACATACAATTTTCAATTATAATTTGAAATGGTCACTTTCTAGCCACTATTTAATTTCAATGTGCAAAAGAAATTGAGAAAACAAATTACCTTTTTTTTTTTATTATTTGAATTCAGCATCATAAATATTTGCTGAAATACATGGTTTTGGAGAAATCGGATCAAAACAAGATTTACTACCTAGTTGCTCTGAATAATACACCTGGACTTTAAGTTCAAAGCTCCTTCCACACCCCTAAAACTGGATTGCCTAACACCCGATATGTATGACTATGTAAGAGCCTAATTCACAAATAGTTGTTTCATTTGTCTATTCCGTGTTTTCACTGTATCTCATGGGTGATTCAGGGGTGCCCCTTAGTTGTGCAGGCTTCTGTGGTTGTATCTCTCAGAAGAGTAACCGAGTGGTCAGGCAGGCTTGTTCACAGGGTCTGGTAATTAAGGACTGGATAATTATCCACCAGATGCGCGCAGCCGTGCGCTCAGAAACAAGGTGTTCGTACGCTACCTCGCTGTTCTCTTGAGAACTTGTACAATTCTTCGTGCAGTTACTTCTGGGGCTCCCTTAAGATCTTACGATGCCGAGACAAGAAGTTAAATTTAGCCAAGAGAAAACTCTGGCATTTTAGCACCAGTTTTCATAGAGAATCAGCACAAAACATGGGGATTTTGAAAGGTGATGCATTTTCTCTGTACCCTGGGTGTACTAGGTGTACCATACAATTCATAAGTTTGGTCTGTTATGGAGATATATACAATTCCTCAGATTAGGGGGGAATTATAACAATAACCATGACCAAACCTATGTTTGTTCCTATAGAGTAAAATCATCACTAATCACTTTTGATATGAAGATTTATTGCCATGGAACAACTGCTCCTATCCTTGAGGAGCCAAATTATCAACTGGATGAACTGGATATTTGTAGTCTTTATTTCTGTTGTTTAATCTTCATGTTTTCTTCTCTCTCATTTGGATTTTCCCATTAAATGTACCATGCCAGATCTTTGCACAAAAATAACGAACAATTTGCCCAATAAACATCATCCAGAAAGTTGTTCACATCTGTAACTAGAGCCCTACTTACAGGGAGTTTATTTCCTTAGAGACATTGAGCGTAACAACAAATAGGGAGTGGCAGTGCAATATCCTGAGAGCCGTTACTGTTCAGGATTAGGAAAGTTAGCATCTCACAGGCTCACGCGTTAGACGAGATGATTTCTAGCAGTGACATAGAATGGCTTGAAACAAAAGCTAGTATTTGCCATGCGGATTGGAGGAACGTAAAATCCAAATAGAGCATGTTCAATTGGAGTAGATATTTACTGGCAGCTGTAATTTGCCAGGAGAGTTTGAAAAGTGCGTTACTGACACCGAGCTTGTTGGCAGCCCGAGTGGTAGCTAGGACTCCGTGGCTGCTCTCTTTTCTAATGCAGAGGCGCGTCCTGCAGAGCCTGTGGCCCCCAGCAGAGCGGTTGGGCATCCCGACCGGGGGCCAGGGACTGCCAGACCCACGGGCCTCACCTCTTGTTACCGATGAGCAAAGTGCAGGTGCCCTTCCAGCGCGCGTCAAAGTCCTTCTCCAAGGGGAGCACAGAGCGTGTCCAGCAGTTTAGTGGGAAAGAAGAAAAGCAGTGTTTGCTAAATTGTCGTCTGTAAATATGACGTTCAAAAGCAGGTATAAGCCGTTCCCCAGTTTTATTTTCATTTTTTCTGATTAACTCCTAGTTTTGATTTGATTTACATTTACATTAATGGTTAAGGAAGAGAATTCAGGTTCCTAAACTAGGGCCGAAATACAGTCATGGAAGAGTGGCATGAGTAAAGTGGAAGCTGGAGCTTTCTGTTAGTTGAGAATCAAGTACTTTTTTTTTTTTTTTCTTCAGGACAAAAAGCATCCATACAATAAACTTTTTTAGCCTTGTAGTGGCTATTTGAGAAGTGTGAATCAAAATGCTTAGATGCCAATTTTGAGGGCTTTTTTTTGTGGCAAGTATCCCCTTGCAAAAAAAAAAAAAAAAAATGTTGCAGTGCATCTATTTTGTGCATGTTTGCCTAAAACCACAAAAATAAATCAATTGTTTTATGGATTGCTGTACATGCATCTGGCAAACACTTGTTTCTGGTGGGGAGAGGAGGAAGATTTGATAGCTGGTGGGTTAGCATATTTATGTGAATTACTTAAAGCATTGGTAAACTATTGTCAACTGTGTTCACATTGCACAAGATACTCTGTGTAGTCTACTGCTGGCATTATAACCTCGGTGATCCATGCATATTCTGTAAATTCCTGTAGGTTTTGTGACAAGAAACCTTGTCACCATTGCTTACTACTGTAAATTATTGTTTTGAAGCAAGAGGTGGCTTTTGATTGTACAGCCATGTGTATTATATACTACAACAGTACTTGTTCTGTCATCAAAACTTGCTGTTCACATATAGTTAAAGCTTTGTTAAGCACGCTTAGTGGTTTCAGAATGTATTTCAAACAGCAGATATATAAGCCATTTACAGGAATATTAAATCAAATGTAACGTAAGATAATTCAACCTAGTTCATACCGTTTCTGAGAGCTTGGGGTTGGATTTGAGCAGACAACAGGCAGCTGCAGGTCAGCCCGTTCCGTGACTCGGTGCCCGGTTATGCCGTGTGTGCTTCCCAGCCGCTCGCCCGCCTGAGAAGTCAGACCCTGCGCAGGAGACAGGAGGGAAAATCTAAGTCTCTCCTCTCGGGAAAGTCTCTCCTCTTGCTGTCCCCCAGCCAAGGCACCTACGGGACCTCAGCAGACTGTCACAGAGATCCGCCAGCCTACAGGCTTCCCTGCTCTGAGTGAGCAAAGACATACTGGCTTCTCCTCTGGTGTCTCTTTTTTTTTTTTTTTTCCCAAAAAACTTCTGCTTTGGTGCCAGGACAGAAACCTGTCTCTAAGGGTATGCAGAGGGTAAGGAAGCACTGCCTCCGTGTTGTGTCCTCGCCCCCAGCTACCGCAGGCTTTACGTGAGGCAGTGCTTTAAGGAGCATTTAATGATTTGTCTGTTACCAAGATAGAAAAATAATCTGAATTCTTGAACTCTGGATTCTTTTTTATTAGTATTTTATGATATACAACAAAGACCTGAAAATGTATATGTATTCTTTGCTGGTTTCTGACGTAAGAAATTCAAATCCTGTCTAGACTGAAAGAAAATGATGGGAAAAGTGAAAAAGCTGCTAAAGTTGAAGGGGATTCTTACTTGTATTATTTTAAGTTCTGTGTTTTATTTGTTTTTATTGCTAGTTAAATGACGAGGTTAACCTTTTGAATAAAGGCAGTCTTTCTTAATGACTTTGCACCTTCACCCTTTCATGTAAGACTTTGAGTACTTGCAATAAATGTTACACTTTCAAGCCAATCTGTAGATAAGTTCCCTATATTTCTAAGGTGAAAAAATATTTCTACAGCCCTTTACAGAGAAAAACAGGGCAATCCCAATCCCATAATCCCAACTATTTGCAGGCCACATTTAAACAACTAGGCAGGTGTATTTTAGACGAAGAATTACTTTCAACATCTTAAATGAAACTAACGTTCAAACTCCAGTCTCTGGAAGTAAAGAAAACCTCAGTAGTTTTCCAAACCAGCAAGATATGAAATTTGTCAATGTAAATACTAATGTAGAAAATACATGCAAGACTTGATACTGTTTCTGACCTTAAGCATTCATATTGATAATATTGGGGATCTTACATATTTCACGTATTTCAGAACAGCTGTATTTCTCCTCAGCATGTGCTTCATCTTCATTATCAACAGCTACCACAGAGAGCCAATCCATGCCATACTGAAGGAGGTTGAAAGCATGGCGAACAAAATTCCCACAGCATCAAAAGTGCGCAGACTGGTGTGCCTGTTGTGTTAGGACGGGAAATCACTGCAAACTTCCCCAGACTTTGTGCACAACTTGTTAAAGCTGCCGCTGGGCTGGTTTCAGAGGGGCAGCAGTCTGTGGTGATGAGCACGCTGCCTGACAGTGATCCCTTTCCAAAGGGTTTAGGGTCTCGCTCTGGGGGGTGTCACTATCCCAGCTGCAGCCCTGGGAAGGAGCTGTACCACTGACACATCTTTATTTGAAGCCCTTAGACTGTGTCAGACCTCCCCCCGAAGGCCCCCCTTCTTTCACAATCCTTTCTGAAATATACAGCTGTTTTCCACAGCTGTCAAAAGTGCTGAGAGGTTCAAGCGGTGCTGCTTCTGTTGTACCAAAATACAACCCAGGGTGCGTTTGTATATTGAGGGCGCCTCCTTTGGAGAGTGCCCCCGACACCCAGTGCTGCACAGCTCCAGGAATCCTGCGTCCAGAGAAGCCACCTTGCCCAAGGACCAGACAAGGGCATAAAATCAAGCCTCACTGTTTTATCTTTTAAAAGTTCCTTGCGAGACTGGGGAGCTGCAAAGAGATGGATCGTGTGGGTCACGAACCACAAAGCGTACCTGGGTTGGAGCCTCGGACAAGGCTATTTACAGACCCTGTTTTGTAATGGCAGTTCTGTCCCACCGCATCAGACGCGTTTCTGCTCCGCACCGGGCCCTGATTCATCCTAACCTCATGTTACCAGCCTAGCTCTCTTCTGCAAGTCAGAGGAGGGACCCAAGAGGAAGTGTCCCTGGAAGATTGTATTATGGCATCAATTGCCCTCTCCACGGATGAATCCTGCACGCTTGTAAGGGCCTACACTTAGGTGGAATGAATCCAAGGGTTTATATTTAGCTTCACATCCCTGTACACAAAAGCGTTTTTATTTGAGCTCGGTACAGCCAAGAATAATGCAGCTCCTAAGAACCTGCATCTGTGTGGCTTCCAGATGAGTTTCTGAATCCTTCAATCTCAAACATGAGATTTCTGCCCCAGTTTGCTATTTGCTCCACTTTAATTCCTCTTTTATAAGCAGATGTAACTTGAATGCACTTGTTTGAACAATTCTAGAAGGTTCACACCTGCCTAGAAATCCTCACCTTTATTTGTTAAGAGGGCTCTCTCACTCTTTGCCTGCACAGATTCATTCATTGAAAGGAAGACATGAAGAAACCATTGCATAGATGAATCAACACCAGCAACAGCATATGCTGCTTTTAATGTCAGCTGTGAGGCTGTAACTAAGATATTAATGTTCATACTTTCTGGGGATAGCTAAAGATTCCTTTCCTTAGAGCTTTTAAGAATAAATCTAGGAGCTCCTAATTTAGGATTGTGAGAATGTAGGTAGTAATGGCAGTTTGAGGTGGGGTTTTTGTAAACTTTGGGTAAATGTTTATGTTTTCACATGGTAGTTTGGAGATGAGGAAAGTACCCAGTTTCAGACAGACCTGATCTTTGCAGACAGTGTTACTGTGGATTAGCAAAGCCCATTTATGGCAGGTTCCACCTCAGGCTTGCACCATACAGCTACCTTATTGTAGTTCAACTTGGTATCTTTCTTCATGAACTGCCAGTACAAAATCACAACAGCAGTTGTTGCGAGCTGAGGAACAGCTGAAGTTTAAAAATGCGAATGTTGTAACTTGCACCTTTTCACCTTCATGAAGTGTCCACATTCTCACAGCTGGGCCTGATACAGCAGCTGCCTCCAAAGTTGCCAACACAAAAGTGGGTGTAATTTTTTTGTGAGTTCAATAGGAGCGGTATTGATGCACTTGCTTTATTTTTCGAGTTGTGAGTCATTCAGTGTTGAAAATGATATGCATCTTGTGTAGCTATGAATAGAAAAATTGAGAATTGTTTTTTATGATATGCTAGTACAATCCCTGCTCTGCTATTCAATATTTTGAGTGCCGAATTTAACCAAAATGTTATCTTCACAAATTATCTTAGCCTCATCTCTGCATGAAAATGGGGATGAATTTCCAGTTAGTGTCCCTGGGTTCTCAGTGGATTCTGGGCCAAAGGGAAAACAGTTGCAGTGGGAAAAATTGCTGTGGCAGCCACTTACCGACAACTTTTCAGATGCGTAAATCCATTCTGTCTGTTGTCTGACACTCTCGGTGGATCACCATGTTCTTGAATATCTCGATGGGCTTTGTCAGCCAACGGAGGAAAGGTGGACAAGCTCACCACCCAGGAAAGGTAGAAATGTAGCAAGTGAAGAGCTATCTTCTCCAGCAGTCATTTATTTTTAGTGCTTGTCTTTCCATTAACATTTGTATCTTCAGTTATTATTTTACCATTCAGTATCTTGAGGTGGTTTGAGCAAAAATATACGAATAGATATGATTTACGAGAAATATAGGCTTGTATTGTGCCTTTGTAATTCTCTTCAGCTTCAGTATCTATAAGCTACAAGCAGACATTCTTCCCTCTTTTGGGGTGTTCTTTACTACATAGTAGCTGATGGCTTCATTAATACTGGCTATTTGAGTCTTCTGGGGCTAACGTTTATGTTTTCCGGGGTGAAAATGCCATAGTATTCTCATCAGACATAAGCACAATAACATATCACTGTAGTGCATGCTGTCTCTTAGCTTCTCTCTACACACGCTTGCATGTTGGAAATTTAGAAATGCTGCTGTATAAACTGCTACATTGTTGACCCAATACAGCTGGTTTTCTGCATCCCTTTTTTGCTCGAAACTCCCATTAACTTTGGCAGTTCGTGGTGGCTTGGAAGGGGGTTTTGGAAGCACAAAGGATGCAGGGAGCAACTCTCCAGTAGTTTACAGGCTGCTGTAAATTCATGTCTTCTCAGTAAGGAAATGTAGCATTTTAGCAGTAACTTCTAGTGAAAACACTGAGCGTGCTTATCACTTAACATTTTAAGAAAAAAAAAAGTGTCAGACTGTGTAATTGTATCTATCTCATCTACTTTTGACACGTAACCAGTGATCTTCAGTGAGGTAAGAACCTCGGTTTTATCTACATGTTCATGATGTACCAACCGACGCAGAACTGAAAGGTGAACAGCCATGTTTTAGTATTGCAGCTACACAAGAAATCAGTTTTTCAAGGGTTTTGATTTTGGTTCTTTAGCTCTAATGCATTTTCACCGCCAAGTATTTTTCTGTATAGTTACCTGAGGCTTCCTTTCACCAACCAAAACAGTCTGTAGCCTTCTGCACTGTGAAAGGCAAGCCCTGTGGAGGAACACGGGCTTTGCGCTTGCCCAGCAAATTAGCAGAAATTTCATCCAAGCCATAAAAGCCTCTTATGTTATTCTGTGTTTATGTAATTAAAGCAATTAGGGATAGGAGCTTCAGGAATAACGAGGTCTCCCTATCCTCTGTTTTAGTCTCTGTACTTCATAGGGATTTAGGAGGTTTTTTTTGTTTTTTCGGTTTTTTTTTTTTTCCCGAGGCTCAGCTGTGTCTCTTTAAACCAGCGCAGTCTAAGCATCGTGTGAGGTTCAGTTTATGGAGATAGCATTGGAGCGTGAAAGATTTCCTTTTGGTAGCAAGGAGAAACGCGTGTCCCTGCGGACATGGACACTTGGAAACAGGTCTGATACCAAGGATTAAAAAATAAAAATAAAAAATCAAGATGGTACCAGTACATCAGACTCTGTACTAGAGTGGGTTTTTTTAGCTTTCGTCATTTGTATTTTTATTTTGCAGGAGAGGAGTTGGGGGATCTCAAAACACATGGGGAATTTTAGAAGTATATCACTCAACAATCATTTTATAAAGTCTAACTTCAAAATGCACTATGATTTATTACAGAAATATATTTTCTTCTGTTTGCCGACATGGTTGTTCCATTTTGTGATAAGTTGAACTCAGCAGTTAATTTGTTGCACTGCCTAGCTGCATGAATTCATCCAGTGTACGTACGTACCTGTGCAGCATTACTTTGGGTTTTGTATTTGAATTTGCAGTATTGATTATTATTTTTGTATTTTACTTTGCCTCTGTTATTGGAATTGTAGTAAACATAATTTATACATATGATTTTACAACTGTTTTGCAACTGAAAAGTCTTCTTTAAATTGTAAAGTTTTATTGATGGATACTCATTAAAATGGTATAAGAATTATATTAACAATTGTTTTGTGTTTTGATGCTCTCTGTACATAAATATATGTCTATTTATCTGTTTAATGGTGCTTGTGTCTTGCAATTTTGGATACATTTTAGAATAAAGTTTCATTTTACAAGAAGTAATTGTATTTTCAAAAGCTGTGTCAAAAAAAACCCCCTTTTTTCCACCAAATAATTAGGATTATGAAAGAAACATAGGAATTTCTAAAACATTTATAACTTCAGGCAGTAATACATTTGTTTCCAGAATATAGAAATATACAGCCTACAAAGATGCACAGCTATATATTGTAGTTCATTTACTGCAGTAACTGACATCTGTATCTAAAACATGACCAAAAAGATCCATTTTGGAGGCATGTCCTACAAAAGGAGGACATGCTGATTCCATTGGTAAGGAAAGATTAGTGAAGGTGTTAACGATGTCACGATTATCACACTAGTCTGTTATTTTCCAAGGAACCATGTAGCTCTCTAGTCGCGCATACATCTGTTTAAATATAGAAGGAATTTTGGTAGGAATCCAAGAACCAATTCTAGATTACAGGCTTCTGTGGAATTTAGGTTCTTCTCCTTTGCCTCCACCTTGTTCTATCCTATTTCTTAGAGTAAATTCTAACTTGGATGAAAGGTGTGTCTGGAGCAGTTAGGTCAGTGGAGTGGGCAGTGAGCTGCCTGTGTGGTGTATGACTGAGCAAGTACTTCTTGCTCACTCTAATGGCTTTGCTTTACAGAAGATTTATTCACATCTAATACTGAGCTCATCTTCTATTAATAAAATGCCTTACCTCTTCTGGCACAATTCCTCAACAGGGATTGCACTTTCTCGTTCTTCACAGTGCTCACGAGATACAGTATTGTGCTGCACAAAGCTTTTTAAGTTACAGTGCTTCAATTACAAATGCATGTTATTGGGAGATGATAACCTAGTATCCATTGTTTTTTCTTTGTAAATTTATTTAAGACCATATTGCATCTGTTGTTGTGTGGTGTTGTTTTTACTATTTCGGTTCAGCAAGAGAAGCCTCAAGCCGCTAAGTGCAAATCATTTATTGACAAGAACTTTTAAAAATGGCATTAGCAAGCAACAGTTCTGAAGGGAAGTAAATTTCTAAGTTGGTTAACCAAGCTTAAGGTTGAGCTCACCACAGTCAGTGATTGAGTGATGTGTTTGGATGCAAGGCATACTCATCTGCCTTTGACCACTCGTTCCTCTCGCCACAGTGGGCATCAATAAAGAGAAATCTGACAGTTCATAAAGACGATTCCCTGACACTGCCTTAGCCACCCAGTGTTGGTCCAGCTACCTTCATCTGGTGGTATAGGCTACTGTGCCACAAAAGGTACTTTTCAGCTGGGAAACCATTGGAAAGCATAGATCTCCTCTTTGAACTTGGGCCAGTAACTTAATAGCTCTAATTTTTCAGCTGTGAAAGGATAACAATACTGACCTTGCAGGTATTTTCTGAGGAAAAACACAATGAAGGGTGTTAAATACTCAAGTTACTCCAATGGAGACTGTGTAAGAAGCTAAAGGAGCATAAGGAGCTCCTCAGAGCCCCTTTCTCCTCAGAGAAAGGAGTTGCTGAAGCCAGCTCGAAGACAGGATTAGAGTCTGTTACTGTAGAGGCAGGGCCCAAGCAGAGGAGCTGTGGGGCAGGAGAAATGCAGCTTACAAAAGCAGAGGCTCGTTTGGGAAAAGGGCATTTTAGACTGTGAGTTCCCTCACCTCACTCTCCAGGTGTGTCTGCCAAGCGTTGACAGCAGAGGAAGCCACATGAATTGCTCGTGTGTATCCTGGGTGGCCATTCCTGTTCTGGAAGGGCAGCTCCTACTTCTGACGGTCATATTTTGAATTACATCCTTTCCTTAGAAATCAAGAGGTATGTACAGCTCTGAGGTGTGTTTTTCAAATACCAGCCTGCCCTTATCCCAAGAGAAACATGGGAAGTTACGTTCTCTGTTTCTTGGAAACTCCCCATACAGCCTAAGAGAGGTCTGCTGACCACTCTCTCCAAGCATGTTCTTCTCCGCACACTTCAGAAAGTTTTAGATGTGAGCAGATTTAGATTTTGGTTTAGATTTAGTTCTCTGTGATACTAACAGCTTTGTAGCTCCTAATCTCACAGTAGAAAACAGATAATAGTATGGACCAAACACCTGATCACTGAGACTACGTTAAGTAGAGGTGAAAGCTACCCATGAAAGAACAACAAGTAAGCACTATCTTACAGAAATCCTGGTCAATGAGCATGACAAGGTAAACCTGAAAACAAATTTACAAATTACTGGCCGAGGCAGGAAAAACACAAGTTAAATTTTTTAAATAGAAAAAATGTTTAGTTCTGTTTAAAGACTCTTCCTTCTGAGATCCAGGATCCATGGTGTGAGAAGCTGATATCTGAGTTCTTGTCATCTGGATTCGGCAGATGAGGAAGGAGAAAATACCGGCTGCATATTACTTACAAACGCTGCTCAGGTAGCAAGAGTGAGCTCTGCCACCACCACTTCCAAAAGTCTCTTTCCTTTACAGAAGCCATTCAAAGAAGGAGAGAGAAATCAGTACAAACTTTTTTTTCTGAAGCAACAGAATAGAAATAAATGCAGGGAATAGCACAGCATGCGGATTTGCAGAGCCAGTATGCTCTGGAATGTAAGTAGTGTGATGGTACAGCCATCCTGTTGCTTGCTAAAAGAGTATGTGACACAGAAACAGAGATCTCGCTGTAGTGCAATGATAGTAACAGACCACGTGGGAAGAAAATCCCTACTGCACTGAGAAGCTCTATTTTGGTGAGGCAGCTCGGGTAAAATTCAAATTTTCCCTGCTGTTACAGGTTTAAGCTGGATCTTTAACAATGTTTAAATGAACAAGCATTCATGGTATAAATTCATTTCTGCATGTTTTTAATAAACATGGGAAGGCTGGCATTGGAATAGTGGGTAACAAGTTGTAGCTAGATGATAAAGAGGAAAGGCTGTGAGGAAAGGCTGCAGAAAACAGTCTTCCTCTGTTGAAAACCATGCTATTTAGAATACAAAACAGCACAAAGCCGAGCTTTGCAGTCTTTCCTTAAAGACCATTTAGGGGTTAGACACTCTGCCATGTTGAAGGAACACAGCTGCTCCACTGACCAGCCCTGCCCTACCAGAGGACAAGCCCAGCCCGCCAAGCATCTCCAGACTGCTCTCTCCACCTCGGGTCTTCACGCTAGGGTTGGCTGGGCCTTCAACAGTAATAAGGCTGTATCCACGGCAGTAGTCAAACCTTGGCCTTCCTGACCGATTCAAAAGCGATTGCTCAGCAGTGCTAATAGATTTTCATAGTTTGCAAGAGCAGCAATATCCTGCAGTACCTTACCAGGCCATGTCATCGTAGATAGATCACCAGTTATTAACTCTATGAATACCTGATGGAGGAGGCCATGGTCACCATGGTGGGTGTCAAAACGTCCATACCGGCTGCGACACCGCTTCACCGGGCCATGGCACCTTCTGATGGAGCTCCAGAGATGGGAATGTCTCTTCCCCGGGCCTGTCTCTTCCCCGGGCCTGTCCTCCGGGCTGACATGGTGGTGACAACACCAGGCTTCAAAAAAACAAGAAGGGGCTGCACTGGCTCTGCGGTGCCGCCGTCCGCGCCCCGTCACCCCCTTCCCCTCAGCCGGGCACCCCCTTCCCCTCAGCCCGGTGGCTCCTTCCCGCCTCCCCGGCCCTGCCCCCGCCGGAGGAGGTGATTCCACCTCAGCCCTGGGCGTTGGGGCGGGTCAGTCCCGCCCCAGCCCCGGTAGGCAGCGGGCAGACCGGGCTGGCCGAGCGCTGCCTCAGCGTGCCCGGGGGGAGCCGCGGCGGCCGCCGTGTCCCCTCACCCGCGGCGCCATGGAGCGGCGTGGGGCGGCGGCGGGCAGCGATGTCTGTATGTGCCAGACCGTCTTCCCGGCCCACGCCAACCACCGCGGGGAGCTGAGCGCCGGGCAGCTCCTCAAGTGGATGGACGCCACCGCCTGCCTCGCAGGTAGAGGGGCGGCAGCGGGCAGGGGGCGGCGGCGGGCAGGGGAAGCGTCGCCTCAGGGCGGCGGGGGTGCCTCTCGCCGCCGCCATTTGCCCCGGGGGCCGCCCTGTGTGTCCCCTCAGAAACGCGCCTTAAACTCATCGGCTGCGTGGGGACAGCCTCTCCTTTCCTGAAAGCCGGTGGCCCTGTCCCGGTTTATGCCTGTGACAGGCAAGGAGAAGGGAAAATTTTGCCCCTGGGGGGGCTGGAATGAGGTTTGGAGGGAAGGTTTTGGGCCGGTGGGGGAGTGTGTGGAATTTGGGGGTTCAGGTTTGGAACAGGCGTCAAGGGGGTGGGAAAACTTGTGGGGCTGGAGTCCGCTGAAATCCTGTCAGATCTCCGGGGAAGGTGAAGAAGGGGGTGACGGGCGGTGAGCGTGAGGAGAAGTAAAAAGGAGAGCAGCGGAGGAGAAAAAGAGATGGGGAAAAAAAATAAATACTAGAAGAAAGAAAAGTACTAATTTAAGAATATTGGCACATGGGTGGGAAAAAAAAAACCAAAAAAAACCTCAGCCACAGATCGAACCAGCGTGCAGAGCACTCTGTGTCTGCTGTAACTCAGCTTCAAAAACTTCTCAAGTCTCCTCAGCTAACTTGGGGAAGCGAGAGCCGCATCTAAAGCGCTAAGAAAACCCAAGACGCTGCCATCTCTGCTGTCAGTGAACTCGGTTTCCAAGTACGGCTGCATACATTAGCAGTCCATAATGAGCCTTGCGGAGAATAGCGGGTGTATTTGGGGAACTGGTGTCTGGGGTGGCGTCTCCACGCGACGACGTGGTGACCGCCGTGCACTCGCTGCGTAGGTGTGTGCAGCTTTACGTAAGCCCCTCTGCCTATATAGAGCTGGGGTCCTGGAGAAATTGTCCCACACAATAACCCAGAAACTACCTAGCACATAGCAACTACCCAGTATGATCACACTTTTCTTTTTCGAGATTTATTCTAGCACAAAGGAGTCATTTGATTTCAGCCCTTCAGTGATTTACCCCGTAACAGTGCTCTTTGTGGAGAGACTCTGAACTGATCTCACCAGCCCCTGAACTTGAGTCCCTGCTCTGAAGTAGCAGAGCCCCAGCTGCTACAAGAGTTGGTCCTTGCTCCCTGGACTTTGGTTAAGCTGTGATGATCTTCACCTGCTGCAAATCTGTCACTGGAGCTCACTTTCATAATTGTTTTTACTTGGTTAGGCTTAGGGCAGCAGTAGTTATTCACCCCGCAGGGTTAATCCCATTGCACACAAAGGATTTTTAACACCTTTTCCTTGCTTTGCTTTTTGTCTCACAGCAAGCTCAACATGCCAGTCAGGGATTCGTTTGGCTTTACCATCTTTCACCCGCATTAGTGCCAGCTGCTGCAGTTGCAAGTGCCTGGGCTTTACACCTTCCTCATTTCATATCCTGCTGCTTTAGATGTGATCCACCTGGCTGGCTGCTTCCTCGCTTTTGAGGCTATTTATGACTATCACCTTCTTGTATTACCTGTCACAGTGGCAACTCCAGCCTCTTAGTCGTTAGTGACCTCTTCCCTTCCATCGCAGTTTGCTGACTTTCTGGTAAGTGCTTTCCTGTGTATTAACCTCATATTTTCAAAGGGAACTCCTCAGATACTGATAACAGCTCGTGCTCCATCCTCTCTCAATTCCTTCAAGCTTTTTCTTGCGATGCTTACTTATATTGGACTGCCTGGGAGTGAGAACTCTTGCCTGTTCCACAGTGCTATTTTCTAGGTTTCCTTCTAGTCCTGTCTTTTGCCTCTGTCACTCAGGAAACTTTTGGAGCAAGGGTTTCCTATGTTTATACAGCTCCTAGTGGAGTGGAGATTAGCTTCTGATTTGGAACTCCACATGCTACGATCACATAAGAAGTAATAAATCACAATAACTGGCTGTAAAAAGATAACGATTGGGCTATTAAACATTAACAGTAAAGAAGATGTTTACCTTTTCCAGATTAACTTTCATAATTAATAAAAATAGGGTGCATTATTTGTCATAACCAAGTGCATCCTAGGGAGATGAAGAACACAGTTAAGATTTTGGTAAAAATATTTTACGGTAAGTATGTACTTGTTTTTGATTTTTTAAAACTCTTTTTTTATTTATTTTCATTCAATTCCTGCGGTTTTAGTACAGCGCTGAGGACCTGTCCTTACCTGCTTTCCACTGCTGTGACCACACTAACAAGCCAGTAGATCTTCCTCTGGTGTCTGGGAATCACTTCCACACTGGTTTAACATAGCCGATATTCATGACGTCCTGTTTTGAAGGAGATCGCTGAGATTTCTTTAGGCTTGTTAATGCCTTGTGATGATGTTTTTTTTTTTGTCCTGCAACACGATCATTAAGCGCTCTCTTATCAGAATGTTCATTTTTAGAGAAAGTCCTGGAACAGATCTTTTCAAACTAAGTAGGATAATTATCATTATCTAGTCTCATCTCCTGATGTTACCCTTATTTCATGGTGTATATTAACTTTAATTTTATTTGGCTTTTTTTTCCTAAGGGGTCCACTGCAGACTTGCATTAGGGTGATCAAAAGAACTGGGGTCTACTGTGTTTCATCTCTGTCTGTCACACACAAGTGTGTAGGTGAATGGCTTGCTGCAAGTGCAGTATGGTAACTCTGTGTCCCTGTGTCTCTTTTGAAGCCGAAAAACATGCTGGTGTGTCTTGTGTGACAGCGTCTATGGATGACATACAGTTTGAAGAGGCTGCCAGGTACAAAATCAGCTAACAATAGTAAAATGTTTTCACTGCAGATATTCTTATTTGGCAGAGATAAACTGTGGCATTATAAAATCTGAGATAGCAGGCCAGTGAACTCCCCAGAGTCAGAGGGTTAAGTCTCAAACTTGTGCTTTTCTATCTGTGATAGCCTGACCTACCTACAAAACAGATCAATATCACAGGTCAAAAATAAACTATAGTTGCTTTGAGTTGGCAGCCTGGATGCCAGGTGAGAAACTGAAGGCCCAGTGATCTTTGGCTCTGGTTAAAATGAAAGCTGCAGGTCATTATTTGTCTCTGTTAAATAAGGAATACATACCTCTAACAATTGCTGCATGAATTTTTTTGTTTGCAAGTGCTCTTTCAGTTTGCTTCTTACCATCTATTTCTTTCAGCTCTTTTAAAAAAATGTCTTCTTGTAACAAAACAGAAGTATTTTGCATTTTGTGATCACCAAATACTGAGTGAATCTACAAGATAACACAGGACTTAATTTTTGTTTTAACCATTTGACATAATTTCCCAAGGGATAAAAGACACTGTAAGAGGAAATAGCACCTTTATTCCTAAACCATATCTTTACAGAAACTAAAAGCCATTACTTTGTAGTTTTTGTGTGGTTTTACAACTTGCAATCTGGAAATTAATGACTGCGTAGATGAGCTGGACCTGGTTACATAGACCAATGCACATGCAGTTGTCCTGGCTGTGAACCAAGCAACATTGGCTGTCAAATGTAAAGATGATGTCAGTTTTAAACTGTCTACAGTACAGGAGTGTAAAATAAGCATACTCTCACACTTCTGAACAGCAGATTTTTAAAGCAGTGGCCATTAGGATGAGAACTAGAACCGTTAACAAAAAAGTGAACATGGTCATGCTGAATCTAGAACTCAAGGTAGCTTCTTGGTCTGTTTTGCAAAATTAGTTCTAAAGTGTTTGTCCTGTCTGTAATTGTTCTGTGTTTTTAATTTTGTCCTTAAGGAGAAATCCTCTCTGTGAAAAATGTAATCAAAGAGTCCTACAAATAGTGTCAGGGTAGTTTTTTTTCTTTAGGCATAATAACTCAGACTTCAGTAGGTTAAGAGAAATTTTTTCTCTTGTTTCTGAGAGCAGAACTATACTTCTAAAATATACTGAAAATACCTTTCCTTCCAAATTTGTTTCTAAGTATGTCTGTAGTTCTCCTTCCACTTGTGATGCCAATGTTTCATTTTTAACAGGAATTCAGGGTACAAGCATTGCAACTGTGAAGTGGTTTCAGTAATTACTTTTCAACGTCAGGTCATCCCTAACATCCTGTTTGCAGCTTACTGTGTAATTTCCTAAATTTTGACAGATCTTGTTAATTATACAAACATTTTCCATAAATATGAGAGCTCTTATATCTCACTCTAGTAAATTAAAGAGATCTTTTGTAAGTTACCTGCTGTAAGGTTTCATTTATCTAACTCAGGTTCCCAAATGTTTTGTAAGGGTTAATTCTTCTGTGGATATTTCTTGTCAGCTGATACGGAGACAGAGATTTCCACAAATCTGTATATTGCAAAACTCAGTTTTATGCCATGATGACAAATAAATCCCTCTTCCTTATCTCTTTATATACAGCAGTTCAGTAGTAGTAAGAACATCTGATTTTAAATTACATTAATTTAAATTTTGTTGGGACTCCATATGTGAATCACATTCAGTTCATTCTGATACATTTCAAAAAGCTTTCTGCCAGTTATAAGTGTGGTGTTCTGTGACTTCTGCCCCTACGAATCTATTTAAATGCCCAAGCTGATCAGCTCTCTTAGCTTAAATAAATCAGTTTGTCCAAGGCCAGAATACATTATACAATGGAAAACATTTCATTTTGAAATAGCTCACAAAAGTATATGAAAAGACATTTCCCTGTCTTGCTGTCTCAGTTCCGACATCTTTATTTTCTGATACGGCTGTGGACCCCAGAGGACTCCACTTTTCTACGATGAAATGTGGGTCCAGCTGCACAGACTGCTTGGAGCACCAGGGGAGATGTCGGTCAGACAGGGAATCTAATGTCTGTGAAGTCCAAACCTGCCGTACTGTGGGACTGGTGCCTCGGGCTGGGTATGATCATGTCCAGCTTTGTTCTGTTCCCACCCTGCAGTTTCCTCAAAGGCGGACAGACCCAGACTTACCTATCTCAACCTCTCTTATGCAATGTTTTTGCAAAGAGGAAGAGAGGTCACCAGGGAAGTGTCACTGACAAAGGTGAAATAAACAATCTTTGTACAGAAGACTAGCGTAAGAAGAATACAGTAAGCCTGAGGTAAAGACCTCTGCAGTCCCCATTGGGACCTTGCGGATCATCCAGCGTCGTGATGTTCTTGACAGGGACCGTGATGTCCTCTGCAAGAATCTGTAGAGACTCTCAACTCTCCCTCTTTTAAGGAAAACCTCACACTTGCTATTGGTATGTGTTGTGTTCAGTCATAGGGTTTATCTAATGATTATATTCTGTCTCTTTTCACTTTGTACTGTCATTACCTCTACTGTTGTGTTACTGTAATCATCTTGGGAGTTTTGTGACAGATACAGAGTCTTCAGAGGTGTTTCAGGGTACTGGACTGAGTTCTGTCTCTAAGCTTTCTAAAGCCTTTTTATGAGATTGTAACATTAACTTCTTTTCCAAGCTTGAATGTAAGTATTGTGTTACTGTTCTGAACACACTGTCCCACTCTCCTCTTTGTAAACGTGCTGGTGATTCCCTTAGCTGTGCAGTTTAGAACTATTATGTTAGTGATTGTGCTTTTTCTTTCCAATGAATGATGGAAAAACTCCTTCTGAATATGTTCTTCCAAAGGTAATGAGGGCTGTGTATCTGCAGATGGTCTTCATTCTTTCTTTTAACCATTTTTCTTCCGTCTACTCAAAAGCTTCTACTTTTGTTCTTGAATGTGAATAAGAAGCAGAAATTTTCTGTGCAGTTGGTCGTTCCTGTCCAATACAGTAAAGGCACAGGTTTCCTAGTCCCCATTCCAGTGTTTGGTAACAATTAATTTGAAGTTCTGGCATTGAGAGAAGCAATTTAGGAAAAGCCTTACCTTTAAACATCGAAAACTCTATTTATTAAATTAGGAAGACATTATAAAGAATTTATTTTTAATAGACTGGGGTCATAACTGTGCCAAATCCTTAGCTGTAAATGTCTATTTCATAGATACTCAAGTGGGATGAGTTATATTTTGCAGTCCTGCATGTAGCTAGCAGCACTTTGCCTGCTCTGGGGCTGATCTTTAGCAGTTGTAAGTCAGTCTAAGTTCCCTGAAGGCAGTGGCCTGATGCCCAGTTATTTTGGCTGTGGTTCTGACTTACCACGCACATCATGTCCTTTTACCGCTCTGTGCAATAAGACAATTTTAGGGGAAACTGACTTCTATCCATCCTTTCAGCATTGCCTTGTCCTAGGATATTAGGGGTTTGAAAACAAGGGTTACTCTTGTTATCGACCCGTAACAGATACTTTAGAAATTCCAGAAGGAAAAAATTACGTTCTCATTTAAATTTAATTCTATAAAGATGTAGTTCTGTTTAGGTATTCTATGTAGGCAAATGGCAAAGGGTAGTTGATTGTTCAGAGGTATGCTGTCAGGACAGAAGGGGGACATGTTGCAGTTGTGTTCTTGGCCAAAACTCAGAGAGTGAACTCTTTCCCCATCCTTCAAAGATGTCAAAGAGCCTATTTTGTCCTGGAGTTTTTTCCTCATGTGCATGTATCTGTATGCTAGAGAATGCACATGGAGTCTATCTTGTGTGGCCTTTGCAGCTAGATATACTCAGCGTATCTAGATACGGTATAACTCACAGCAAGACATGCCTTTGGACAAAGGCAGAATCTAGGCCAAAATTTCTTGAGGGACCTGGAGCCTGGAGCTCACCTGACATCATACAGACATCAGCAAGGAGAAGGAATGCTATGCTATTAGGCTTATGCAGTTTTATGAGTGACTGAAATCATTGTTGAGCATGAATGAAGTTTGACTGATGGGTAACAGTGCTAAACCTTTTTCAGTGCATTTTCAGTACAGTAGGGAATACACAAACTGATCAATGAGATTTTCTTCACTACTTGTAGGAATTCCTAGAGATGCAGGTTCAAACCCATATTAAGGTGCGTGGTTACGTACTGTAAGATGTTATTCTTCTTAACAGGATTGGACAAATTATTACCATCAAAGCAAAGGTGAACAGAGCGTTCAAAACCAGCATGGAGGTAAGAGATCATCTCTGTTGTTCCTAGCGATGTTTGAAGAGTCGAGGAGAGAGGTGGAAGGAGTAGAGGAATGGAGCCTGAGTCCATTTGTTTAAGAAGGAACTTTGTGCAGATATCTAACCAATAACACTACCTAATCAAACTCTGGTTTTATAATGACTATTATAGTTGCATGTTTCCTGTAAAATAATCTGTGTCAAAATAGGCACTGAACCCTGAAGACTTAAAATCTTTGGCATGTGCAATGGACAGGATGAGATAGGTGGTGTTGGTCCATTCAAAGATATTGGCCTCTAAGCAGCCTCTAGATCAGAGCTTAAGTCCACTGAATAGGTGGAGTTCTAAGTATTTTTGAAACTTCTGATAGAAAAATATTTATTTCAGGCATTCTTACTCTTTGTATTGTAACAAGTATGCAAAGCATTGCCCGATCACTTGCTTGAAATCAGAATTAAACCTTAAGGGTACTTTTATCTGGATTGTGCCCAAGTCCAGTTTTCATTGATATTAATGGAACTGGTGCATCGTACAAAGAAAATATTCCTAAAGGTTCTAAAAATTAGAAAAAACCCAGAAGCTTTGGTTCATGTCAAGCCTGTCTCACAGGATCAAATAGAGTGTTTTACCTTCAAGTGTTTTGTTGTGTTTTATATGCTTATGTAGATTATTTTGCTCATATCAGTCTTAGAAAGATTCAGATGGGGACTCCAAATGGCACACAAGTAAATGGAAAGAGATGTCCATAAAGTTAAATGTCTTTCCTATTTTTTTTTTACCTTACAAGTGATGCTAAACGTACATACACAGTTGCTGTACTTAAGAGCTTTCAGAGCTCAGCAAATATTCTGGTGTGTTCTGAGATGTTACCAGTGATAAAGCATTTTTTTTAACTCTCTTCTTTTTGGTTTAAGAAACTGGATGTGATTAATTTGATAGGCACTGCACCATTTTGTTTCAACTCAACTGACAATGATGTAAATACCTTTTTTTGTCTCCTTCCTCCACTACCTCCTCCCCTGTAGGTTGGCATCAAGGTTGCAGTACAGGACGTTCTGACTAATGTTGAAAAAATCGTGAGTGTGGCATATGCAACATATGTAGCCAAACCAGTTGGTGCTGGAAAGGTATTATTCCTGTTTTCTTTTGTGCTTGAAGTTTCTGGGATTGAGTTTCTGTGAAATAACCCAACTTTTCTGGTTGTGAACACAGGAAAATATTCATACCTGTTTATTCTGATCAGTAAAAAGAAAAGGGCGTGAGGTCGGGACTATATTGAGATCTCATTTTTTTTTTTCCATATCTCTGCTCTGAAGTTGTTGGGCTTTTTTTATTGTTTCCACTTTCTCTTGCACATTTGCTAGTAATAGAACTGGTGTCTTTGTAAGGGCTGCAGTCAGTATTGGCAGAGGGAGAAGTGAGATCCCTGTGAGTCTGCACAGTTTCTCCTTTTGAGAAACTGATCTATATACATCTTGAAACCTGCAAGGGTGTTGGAGGTGGGGTTTCTTTATCCTTCACTCCCCCTTTTGATGAGGTTGTTCAGTCTTCTGTCACTATTCAGACAGAAGACATTCTTTTTAAGCTGCCTTCCAATCTAAATTAATTCTTTGCCATTTATGTTGATGAGTTTTCATGCCAATGTTGTTTCTTCTCCCCAGTGTTTGTCACCCTGGAGGTCACAGTACTGTTTGGCCTTCACACTGGTGTGCCAAACAGGCACAGTTCTTTAGAAGTTTTCATATGGGAAAGGCCAAATATCCCTCAGATCATCTTAATAAACTCCCTTTGTATATAGTATTCTACTTTCTTGAACATGAGTGACTAGAATCATATATCTGACTTTCCCATCTTGTTGAATGTGTTATGACAGTGAACCCGCCTTTTTAACCTCCACTGCAGGTTGGCAGAGAGCAGTCATGAGCATACAAAAGCAATTAATAGATCCAGTCACTTCTGCAATGATGTATTACAATTTGCAGAAGAAACAGATCGGAACAGTTCTACCAGAACGAAAGTCCAGCTTGTTAATCAAAGGCTAATGGCTAAATTGGTTAACCTGAAAGCACTAAAATAGTTTAAAGTAAGGATTGTTTATTATTGGTTTGATATCATATACATGGCATCAACCCATTTACCTTTTCCCCAGATTTCCAGGGAGGTTAATTCAGGATTAAATTGGTGATGATTAACTAAGATTAGTCTTAAGACAGGAATGCCCCAGAGGGAGCTTGAGACTTGGGTTCAAGTTCCATCACAAATTAAAGTTTTGGAGAAATTAAAGAACATTTTTCCAAATCCAGTTTTCTGAACAACTGTTACTAAAGTTGTGCAGAGAACAACAGTGTGCGCTCATCATCCTAATCTTTTAGCTGGGTAATCTGGAAAAAGCCAGGAAGCTCTTGAGGAGGGCCAGAAAGAGCGCAAGGAAACTGCAAGAGGGTTTGAGTGAAGACTTGAGAAGCATTAACAGCACGACTGCAAGACATGAAATGTTGAATTTGTCTGTGTTACAGTGCCTGTGCATTATTTGAAGGTTTCTGAGGCTAGACCTTGTAGGCAAATGACAAAAGTGGCTGTTCAGTAGCACCTCTGCAGTATTTATCTAAATGTAATACTTTTCTTAAGCCAGTAGAGGTTTGGATTCAGTTTGTCATTGAGCTGACACACATGGGAGTTTGCACTTAAGGGAGAAGAAGGTCTGATCTTGGCAAGGGAGGGGTACATGTCTGGGCACAAATGTGTAGAGTCTGAAGCTGCACCAAGTGCTGGGTGTTCAAGTGTTTCTTCTCCAACTCAGAAAACCAGTGCTTCTTTGAAAATAGGTCCTCAGACAGGTGGAACAGGCTATGTGTATATGGAGTCAGTTGTGAAAGAAGGAGCAGCCTACTTGTGTAGTGAGAGTGGGGTCTGAGGTGTACTTTCCCGTAGACTATGCCACTGATCAATACGACTGGATTATTCCTCTGATACAAAAATTCAATACTCAAACCTTCAAATTAAGATCTTTTTTTTTCCTCTTTCTTTTTTTTCTTTTAAATGAGAATGGTCTTAAACTGTGTGTGCTGCCATGGATGTTTGTATTTAAAAGGTAAAAATTCTAACAAATTATTCTGAGAGGATAATGCAGAATCTCTTGGACTTGAACTCTGTGCTTGTTTGTATTAGTAGAACTTGTCATCTTGGACTGTTGACAAAAAAAGATTGTAGAAAATGCTGATGCCATTTTAAGTTCAAAGTACACTTTGTTATGATTATGGCATTTTTATTTTTTTTTTTCATTTGCATAGATTGAACTAGAACCTGTAGAGCTTCTGTCTAGAGAAGACCACCTGGAGCACAGCCTGGCTATTGAGAGAAGAAGAATCCGACTGGGCTATGAACAGGTCTTTCAGAACCTAATGCAGGAGAGTAATAAGGAAGGTGATTACTGTGGTCAGCATAGAGGATGTAACAAATGGCTTGTGGGCAGCTGGAAGGGAGGAAAAAAGCAGACAAAACATCTGAGTAGAGCTCCTTGAGGTTGTGGTATTATGTAGAAAAGCATGTGCCAGATTTGCGAGGGTTTGTAAGAGTTTTCTAATAGAGTGGTATTTCTTTGTCTTTCAGAAATTTGAGATTTAAAATGCAGGACTGAAGGCCAAGCATGCATTAAATAGATGTGTCATGCAGCTCTTCATATGGGTTATATGTATAAGGTTTAACAGTTCACACAGAACTTTGCAATACCATAATAAAGTCCTATGACACTAGTTGTACATAGATGGAGGGATAAAATTCATCCAACTATGATGAAGTTGGATGTTTATGATGATGTTTATGCCATGAGATCATTCCTAACAAGCAGGACAAACTTCATTACCTGTAGGTCAAAACAGGTAAAAAAAATTTTAAACTTCTCATGCCCAAATTAGAAAAATTGGGCCAAGAAACAGGTTCGTCTTTATTTCTGATCACAATCTGCTCTTAAAGGCAGTTGTGCTCAAAAGTTGCTGTGCTCCCCTGCAAAAGACATTATTCACAACAGTTAAGAAATATGCTGGTATTTGGAAAATCTGAGCCATAATTTCATGTATAAACAGCAGACATTATGTGGTTTTACTGAGGAAAGATGAAACCTACTGTAAATATAAATACTAGTCTTAACAATTTAATAAGACTGTGTGGAACTGAAAAGACTTGTTTGCTACAAGCAAACTCTTTGCTACAAGCAAACAAGTTATTTGTCTTCATGGTAACTGTCTCGTAGGAGAGAGTTTAATACCATGAAAGACAAATCAGAGGTCGATGACTGTGGTTTCCACTGCCTTGGCTGGAAACTTCCTCAAAGGATCTTATAGTTGTTAGCACTAACTCACCTCCTTAAGGAGACAGAACAAGCAAAATAGGGGAAAGAGAGAAGAAAACATCGCATATAAAGGCTACCAGGTAGCAAAATAGGTATAAATCATATCCAGAAAGTGAAGTTTGTCTTCTCAGCGGATCTTACGCAACAACTTAAGTAGGTCCAAAGGGCAAGTTAGTCAAATGTGTCTGCGGATTTATATAATCGTAAAGTTAGTTAATTACGGCAAATGTCAAAAGTACAATTCAGGTCAAGTAGCTTCTTACATAGACGTGCACTTTTAAAACGACTGACATCATCTCATGCCTAAAATCTGTTCTTGCAAAATACAAGTGAAAAAACAAAGCTCAGCGTGAGGATGAATGGCTAAATATTTGAAATGGAATTAGAAATGTTCAGGTAATGGAAGGTGGTTACTGATTCAGATCCGTATTTCTCTTTTTCGTGTGGTAATCACAAGATTTGTAACAGGTTATGAAATAATCATGTCATACTGTAACCTTAATTAGACACATTTGCACAGGTGTCATCATACGTGGTGGTCAAAGTCTATGAACAGCATTGGAATAAGTGATAAACTGCTCTGACAACATCTGTTAGAGATCATGCATAGCAACAATGAATAATTACAAGCACATGCTGAGGCAGTTGGCTGCCTGCATTCACTGCTAGCCAGCTTTCAGAGTAATGGCTTCTGACACAGCTTCTTTGAAGGCTACAGCAAGGGCTGGGAAGGATCAGTGTGCTGTGGCAGACTGCAGAGTGCACCATCCCCCACCTCTTGCATCTCTTGGAAGAACACAGCAAATCTTCAGCCTCTTGCTTCCCTTCCAAAGAACAGAGGTCTTCTGTGTCTTTCTTTTTTTCTTCTTTTCATCGTGTCTGAAGGAAATTGTACACTTCAGTAACTGGGGGTATTTTCTTCTTGGCTATCAGAGTTACTGTCTGAAGTATTTCATTAATACATTGCTGCCGTATTTCAGATTCTTTTGAAGAGGAAGATGCAGTTTCAACTGACCTTACTCATGTACAGAGTATTGAGCTTGTTCAGCCTCCTCATGCAAACCATCATGGAAACACTTTTGGTGGCCAGATCATGGCTTGGATGGAGACAGTGGCAAGTATTTCAGCGAGGTACATACATTCTACATATGGTCTTTGCATATGGATCTAAATGGATGTGATTTTAGTATTAAGGTTTCACAGGGATTTATTTTATGAAAGCAACAGACCCAAACCTTAGTGACTTTTCTTCCTCCTCAGATTGCAGGAAACCTTTGAACTGTTTATGTGGTACAGTTCCCACAGCATGCCACACCACTGTGGGAGTCAAATACTATTCTTCTTTTGTTACACACGCAGACCCTAAGGCAAAAGAGGCTATGTTATCCTCCTGAGAATGTCTGCAGAACATCAACATTGGAAATAGGGTTAGAAACTTGGCCTCCTTGTGGTTGGTGCAGTGTTTTAAATACAGAGTTAGTTGCTAAGTCAGGATAAAACCAATACTGACTCTGTATCAAATGATACCCAAAAATGAGCAGCCTTCTAAGTGTTAGCTTGCAGATCCTTATGCCAGAAGAAAGAATAAGTCAGAGAAGAAGAATCAAAAGAAACAGGTTATGTTTTGTTGGTGCGCACACAGAATGAATGCATGACCTTCAGCTAGTCACTTAACCTTTCAGTCTCTCTGAGTCCCATATCGCAGGGGTTGTAATATTTTTAGCAGTTTAGAGGGCTCTGACATCTTCAGGTAATATGTGCGAAGTATTTTTGTGGCACTGCCTAGTCTTGCTTGTCAGTATGGCCTAGACATATAATCACTGAATTTCTCTTCCCCTGAAATCAGACCGTTGTTTTTCTCCCTCCTTGTTCTTGGACTCTATACAAAGCTTCTTTGTAAGCAGCACTTGAGTTTCAGTTTGAATTCTCCTTGCATACCAAGTGACCTAATTCACTGCAGGGATGTTAGATATGTTTTCGCTTTTTAACTTTAATAATTAAATGACTTCCCCATTCATTATTCATATAGTTTTGATTTGTAGCCAGTAGTTGTACTGATAACAACAGATTTTCTGTAGTGGTTGGATAAACAACTTGCTTTAGTAACATTAGAATGCACTGACCTTACCCCAGTGTGTAATTTTGTTGGCTTCAAAGGGACAGTTCCAGATTTTTGCCATAATATGACCCAAAATATTTACCTGTTTTCATTTGATAAATTTTACCTAGTGAGTATCACATTTAGTTTTAAAAAGAGAAGGAAAACATCAGGAAACCAAGTAGTGAAAAAATTTTCTTTGAAATAATGAATGTCAAGCATGATTTGTCATGTCAAAGATTTCAGAAATAATAGCTGGTGACAGAGGCTTGTTGAAAACAGAGATTTTGTAGTTTATGCTTAAGAAATAGCTAGTATCACTACAAATCTTTAGTGAGGCCACTCACAATTAGACCTGGCTTTTGAAGGTGCCAGTTAAGAGTTGCTATGGCCACAAACTCTCATGGAGGAACAGAAGAGGAGAGATAACCCTTGAAAAATAACTTTCTAAGGACATTTTAGAGGTTACCCTTCTCCCCTTCCCCCATCCACATTTTTGATTGGCCAGTAAATGGAAATCTTGCAGATAGTAATAAAGCCATTTGAATATTAGTAATATTAGTTTGAACCGGATCTGTACTTTCTTATTTCTTACACTTGAAGTAAAAGCATTGAGGGCATAGTTTTCCAGGAAAAAAAGAATATTTAGGCCAAATTTCTAGTTTGTTCCTCTCTTATTTTCAGTAATACTGTGTTTGCATCTTTATAGTGAGCATTGGAAATAAGATCACCATTTAGCATTTTAAATCAGAAAGGCAAATTATTCTTAATGAAATTACAAAGTAATTTGAATGTATTAGTCTATTAAAAAGAGGTACCAGTCAATTAATTAGCTACAGATAATTGTGTGCATTTAACAATACCGGTACATTAGTTTGCTGAGTGCAGTTAGTTAAAAGCAAGGAACACTACAAAGTGTGTATTTTTCAAGTTGAAAAACTGCACAATGAAAAATCTATTCTCAGATGTGCATATGGGATTCTTACTGAGGAGTTTTGCTCACATGCATGAGAATAGACTGTGTTATTTCAAAATCTAAAAATAAATGGCATTATTGTGTATTGTTCTCTATTCATGTGATGCACAGAAATCCCAGTCAAGAGTGGGGCTTTGACTACATTTAGAACTGCTGAAGAAACCTAATTTTTGCTCGCTCCTCGTAAACTAGATCCCAATTCCACAAATGCTTAAGCTGTATCTGCACTGAGGTTTTTTTTCTGGAACGTCTGGGAAGGTCAGAAAAGCGGTGGGTGGTTGACATTCCCAAGTGTAGATGGCACAGTATTGCAAAGCTTTTCTTTTAGCAGGGTGGCTGGGTTTGATGAGGTGTCTATCTGTTTGTCTACTGTACTTTCCAAAGAGCAGCTTTTTTAGTAAGCTCATGGAAGGGGTATTTGCCTGGCACAGACAATCTTCTGTTCTAGACCAGCTAAGTTTTACCAGTGTGGCTACAGCCTATTGCACAAGTGGTTCAAAGAGATCCAGTAGGACACTCCAGCTGAACCTGGCAGCATGCAATTGAACACAGAACAGGATCAGGTCTGAAATAAGAAAAGACGGGTCAGTGGGTGCGCTGTGCAATTGGAAGGGCAAAAGGATCAGAATTACTAAGACTTGTGTGTTTGTAATACACTGTTGTGCTCTCAGCTTTTGAAGTTTAGCCAACAGTTCTGAATTGATAATTGATCAGTTCAACATCTTTCTGTCCTCTTGTATGTGCAAAGATGAGTTTCCCAGCTCAGCACCAGTAGTGAACTGCATAATAATTTAGTAAACCAGTCCAAATGAAAAATAAACAAAACCGACTGCATTTGGCAGATACATGAGTGGTTTTTTATTTCATGTGACACTAGCAGAAAACATCTGACAAACAAGCAAAAAAATATCAATATTTAAAAAAAATCGATAGATCTACATTGCTTTGCTTGAACTCTGTTTCTTGTGCTCAACCTTCCGGCTCAGGTTTCTTTTATTTGTTTAAAGGCTCTATGATCTGGCATTTTTATATACTGAACAACATCCTACTCCCCATGCAGTCATATAGAAATTAATGAAACTCTGTGAAGTGGTTACTCTGTAGGTAAGGGATTCATGGTCTGGCTCCAAAAGAAGGTAATATCAAGCCGTGAGAATTAATTAGTCAGTGTTTGTAAAGTGTGTTGAAAATGAAACAGCATGGCATAAGTGGTGGTATTATGTTTGAAGCTCGAATTACGTACTCTTGGAGCTGAATGTGTTAATTGTATTTCAGTGGCTTATGGAATAAATTATTGTAATACGGTGATCTTCTAGGTTGTGCAAACCTTGTTGCTCTAATCGCTACCCACTTCAAACATAACAAAGGAGGTTCTTTAACATGGCTGTATGTTTTGTTCTTTGTCTCTCTTGCTTTCTTTTTCAGTCGCCTTTGTCGCTCATATCCCGTCTTGAAATCAGTCAATATGTTTAAATTCTGGGGACCATCCGTCGTGGGTGACCGCCTTGTCTTCAATGCAATTGTGAACAATACTTTTCAGAATAGGTAAAGCTCCTCGTCTGCTTGTCTTCCTTGACATCTCCAGCACTACCCTAACTGAGTGTTTCAGGTTGCAGCTATCAGTCAGATTTGCGTTGCTGAATGAATTATACTTCAGCTGGAGCTTTTGGGGATATATCTATATCTGTCTGTCTATATGTGCTTTTTTTAACTTTTCCCAGTGAAAGTTTTAAAAAATTTATTCTCTTGACTTTCACTCTCAATTTGAAGATCATTTATAACCAAATCCCAATCCTGCAAATTCAGAACATAAATACCACTCTGAAATTCAGGCATCTTTAAGGATGAGTTAGTCCCACAGCTTTGATTCTTCAGAAGGCTTCAGCTTGCTGATAGAATCTTCCTGTCTTGGCATCCCTTGACAGATCTGGGTTCTATTTATTGCTGGTTACTGGAAAAAAATCATGCTTTTGTTTTGTTTATTTCTTCCCCGTGTTCGTTTGGGTGTATGCAGGGGTGAGGCTTTGCCAGTTGCAGTTTGGAATAAATGGCTACAGCCCATGCTGAAATTTTATCTTTAGTTGAGTATATGGTCACCGTACGCATGAAACGCAGATTTTTGGCACAATGAATACCTGCTCCTGGAATTTAGTGGTGTGGCTGTTGACCAACCTTGCACAGATCCTGCCTGCAAACGGTTACTCTCTCTTTCTCTCTCCTGTGCAGGCACTGTCTCCTCTGCAGGTTTAGGGCTACTGTTGTGTTTGCCTCGCAGGGGATGACTCTCCTCAGACCTCTGGCACCTCCCTGCTAGGCTGTTTCCCCATCTACAGGAGCGGTGCTTTGGGCCAGCAGCCCCTCTGCCTGTGCTAGAGGTGTGACACGACTTACGCAGAGCCCTGTTCCGTGGCCTGGCCCTTACCTAGAGCAGGAGAACATGTTCAGAAGTTGCAAGAGGTGTAGCAAGACAAGGCACAAGAAGGCAGAAAAGGCAGAAGCTAAAGTAATTCCTCCTCCGAGTTCTGTACAGGGGACAAATGTTATCCTGGCATTGCTGTTCTATGGCTGTTTTCTTTGCAGGTGTATTTGGTCTCCACAGAATGCTAGCAGGGCATGAACTACCTTCACACTCTGCTTCTGCTGAATGTCAAATCAATGTCATCCTGTTCCCTTTTGCTGTCTGTTCCTATAGTATGCTTACTGGTGTTCATATTTTGTTACTTAGTTCAATTTCTGCTCTTTTTATTAATACTTTTCATCTAGTGCCTCATTTTATTTTATTTCTGAAATGTGTCTGTCCGGACTGAGTTATTTATTTTGTACGCTACAGAAGGAATTTGAGTCAAGCTTCTTGGGAAAGTGTGCAGCAGCCCTTCTTAGTATGTCTCAGGGCTGCTTCCACATCACATGTGGTAATTCAATAATGAATTTAAACTTTTATTTCAGTGTGGAGGTTGGTGTTCGTGTCGAGGCTTATAACTGTGAAGAATGGATCAAGAACCAAGCACGGCATATTAACAGCGCATTTCTCATTTTTAACTCTGTAAATGACAAAGGAGAGCTGCTCACCTTCCCCAGAATCAAGCCTACTACAAAGGTCAGCTCTCATCCTCAGGAGGAGGATGAATGCATACATGAGATTACGTGGTCCAGCCCAGCACACTGTGCGTCACACAGCCATATAACCTTGATGGGAAAGCAACGACTAAACAGCATGATGCAGACAAGAAAACCTCTAAATGAAATGCTTGCCTTTAAGTAAAAGATTTGTCATTGCTAACTTCAGTCATCCAAAACTGAGGTGTAGTGGAGGGTAGTCATCATTGGAAATTCTGAAGTTAGTTGATGGATGGGAAAGAAGAATCTGCTTCATGCACATTTTTGCACCTGTCTGTATCTGTCTTGTGCAATCTCCGTGGACTGTAGAAGCTGCCCAGACAGCAAAAACCCAACTGAAATGCTTAAGTTCAGTGAATAAAATTATTATTTCTAAACCTTTAATGAAGATGAGACATAGAGTTAACAAAGAAGTCTGTAGGAATCAAATCCCCTCACGTGGGTGGGCTTTCTGGTTCCTTTGACATGGAGATCTCAGCATGTGTTTCCCTGAGAGTGGTTGATGAACACTCAGAGCAGTTTGAATACTATTGTTGAATTATTTGCTGTGATGTCGCTTGTCATTAGCTTTACTGCTCCAATTACAAGATTATTATAGAGCCAGCATAGAGAAATTAAATGATTATTTAACATCAATGAACTTACATTTTATAGGATAGCAACTGGACAAATAAAGTGTCGTATGTACTAAGCACTGAGGCAGTAAGGTTTGCTACTGCCCATTGCAGACCGTTCCAAGAGGGAAGACTGACCATTTCTCTTCAAAAAAAAAAAAAAAAAAAAAAAGGCAATAGCAGCTTAGGTTCTGTCAGAAAAACGTGCTTCCCTTAAAGACCTGCCTAAGCATCAAGATAGGAACATGTAACACCATTCCTTCAGGTCAAGCCATCAAATCTGGGAAAACTAGTATGTGCTCAAGGTAGTGTAAACTTTCAGTGGTCATTTGACTGAAAGTGACAGCTGGTGTGGCAGTGCTCTATAAAACAGGCAAGAGGTGTCTTAAAAAATATTATTAAATCTTTGGTTTAAAGAAGGCTGGGATGCACTGATCTGGAAATTCTTATTCCAGAAGTGACGTGTCCTTTCATAAAAACGGAGAAAAGGAAGCTTTTTCGCAAGTGGCATATCCTTCAAGATAACAAGTCCTATCGACCTTTAATGCAGCTTGGTGTGGTGTATGCGCTTAGATCACTTCTGTGTTTCAAAAAAAAAAAAAAAAAAAAAAAATCTACCCTGGCAGAGTAATAAGGGAGGGGAGAGACCTGCTACCTTGAAGGGCAGGTCACATCTGTTTGTACAGTGCGTGCTCTATTTCCAGATCCATGTGTGCTAAAATAGGAATTCTTCCACGCTTCCTTCATGCTTTGAACATCAGATGGTGATGAACTGGATTAATAGCTTGTTTGGTGGGTGGCATGTTTAGAAAGAACAGAATGTGTATGGTGCACTTGTCCTAAAGCAGTGGCAGCTAAACAAAAAGTGCTATGAGAATGCTACTGTGATACAACTTTTTTATTGGATTGTTCTTGCAAATTTAAGGGAATATTGTCAAATCAAAAGTTTATCACTGACTTAGGTTAACCTGGGGAAAGTCCAATGTGCAGAGTACAGTTCTTTATTTATTTGGAATACATCTCTGGTGTTTGTCCATCTGTAAGAAACAGGGTTTAGTTGTCCTTTTTTAGAGGGTGTCCTAAAATAAACAGGTGTGTTGCTGTCTGTTTTACTCTTTATAAAGGACGATATGAGGCGATACCATGGAGCTATTGCTCGAAGGAGAATTCGACTAGCCAGGTATAGTTGCATTACAATGAGAATTTGAATTTGAAAACTTGATTTTTTAATGTATCCTCTAAAAATGTGATCATTTGTTAAGTAGTCAAAGTCTCCTCAAACATAACAGTTATGTTCCTTAACTTTCCAAATAATTTTGCCTGAGTTGCATTGAAATTATTAGAGGCTACTTGTCTCAAAAATTCTTTGCTCTATAGGTTATTTTGTTTCCTTGTCTTTCTTGGGAAGAAAAAGCGAGTTAGTGCAAATCTGTCTTGCAACTGAAGATTGGTAAAATATCTGTAAAGTATTTAGAAGACACTTAAGCTTATAGAAGTGATTGTTTCTAGCGTATGTAGAAGAAAGTGTAAAGGAACAATTCATGACATTATTTTTCTTTTAAATTTTGTTTTAGAAAATGCATGATGTCTACTAAGGAAGACAAACCTTCTGATTGCTGGGAGAGAAGCAACCAGGTACTCTGTAGATTATGTTCTTACTGTCTACTTGCATAAAATGTTGTATTTTTAGACTTTCTGGGTAAGTAAAACAGTTGTACAGGCTATATCAGTTTCCCAAGTGGACCTTCTGTACTTAAGCATTGTGATAGTCATAGAAAAATGGATAAATGTGGAATAAGGTGCACATTTGGTTTTTTTTCTGAAAAAAAAGAGAGTAGATAATTGATTTAAGAGTAAGTTTCATACAAAACATAAAAAATGTCTTTAAGATAGACTCTTTTAAGAAGTGGTCCCTTAAGCAGCTGAGCTGCAAGGTCTCCTGCAGATATTTCCCCCAGCGTCCCCAGCTTTTAAAAAGCTGAATTCTCCTGTGGAGGAATTAGTTTGGGTTTGTTTTATCTTTATCCAGCCACTGACTTTCCCAAAAATTGCTGTGAGTAGGCCATTTAGTAAATGCTAAAAGTGGGGGAAGAGACATGGCAATACCAACAGACAAATGAATGGTGAAATAGCATAAACTTTGTTTCTGTGGGAAAGAGAGATGAAAACTTATGTTCGTTCATAGATCCTCTGCATCGACTAGTATGTGGCTTTGGCTTGTACATGCTAGGCCACAGAATATGCCTGTGTCGTGAAATGAATAGTGATGAACCTGAATTTAGGTGGATTTATAGACACCGTAAATGTTGTTTCAGTGTCAAATTTTTGTGGTTAAATTTTCATTGCATTTAAGATCTTGTTGTCTCACAGAAATTTTACCAGGAATTTTTCCATTACATGAAAAAATAAATAATTGAGAATTGTAATGCAGGAAGAGATTTGCTGTTAACAGTGGCATCTCCACTGTTTGAAGTAGCATTTCTTTTCTGTAAACCAAGAAATATAAATATGCAAACAACAATAAAAATGGCTTACTTAAGATTTATTTAATATTAAATTAAAACTTGTCATTAAAGACTCTAAGGCTGTGTTCTCTTTATACAGTGGTTAAATGAGAATTTCATCCACTGTAGTCAAGCATAAATAATGGATATATTTGCACTTTCTCTGCTCTGAGCCTGCTGTGTGAAGCAATTGCCAAGATAGACCACAGCGTGATAGCAATGAAGAGGTTAATTTTCTAATAGATTTTAATTACTTAGGAGGAAGATGGACAAAGCCATTAATTTAGTGGTCTGAGAGGTTACCTGTATTATCTCTCCAGTGGTCACAGTTTTCTGCACTGTTTTATAATTGGAGAAGCCCGAAGTAGTGTTTTGTTGTTGTTTAATTAGGGTTGTTTTGCCAACAGCCGTGTGAGCACATAATCTAGCTATTGAAAGTATTTAATTCAGAAACTACTGGGCTGTGTTTTCTGGAAGGAAAACACTTCTGGGAAAATACGCGCTTGTTTGTGATGGAAAGGTAATGATAGAAAAAGAGCATCTCGTTTCTTTAACGTTTAGTGAAATGTACCTTTACCCCTTCGTTTTCAGAAATGTTTCTTACATTTCAGGCGTACGTGAGTTACAGCAACATCGCTGCACTGACGCACCTAGCAGCAAAACCGGGGTGGGAAATCACCAGTACACTGGACGATGTAAGTGCATGATTGTGGAACAGCTACACAGCCGCTTCAGTTACGTTTCACCATAAGAGGTGGGCGGAGAAAAGCAACGCTTTACATTTGTAAATAAATACGTTGGCTTGGCAGTGGTTTTGCTCTGCCTGGGGTTGAAAACCAAAGCTCTCAGAGTTTCCCTGAAATGTTGATTGTACAGAGTGCTGTGCAGCCTGGAAGTGCCATGGAGGAGTTCTAAGATGGTCTGAATGATTGGTGAACATAGCACTTGGGATCCCATAAGGGCAGGCTTGTCAGCAACTGGTCCGTTTGGCTTGTTGCTCCTTGTTGAGCAACACACAGGAGAGTGTAAAAACACAAACAAACCCATACCTCATTTCTCTGAGGCATAAGTTGAAACACAGGAGGTTCCACTCAAATATGAGCAACTTCTTTACAGTGAGGGTGCCAGAGCCCTGGAACAGGCTGCCCAGAGAGGTCGTGGAGTCCCCTTCTCTGGAGAT
>JAOXNO010000020.1:76477837-76493944 GCA_028565335.1 Limnodromus scolopaceus | reverse complement strand
AGCTCTGGGCAATCCTGCTTCAGCAGGGGAGTTGGACTAGATGATCTCTATGGTCCCTTCCAACTCTAAAAATTCAGGGAAATTCAGTGAAATTTTCTTTGCCACAACCGACCTGCTTCTGTGTTTTCATTTGGCCAAATTGTTTTATTCCAGTGAAACTCTAGACTTGGACATCTTTGTTTAGGAAGTGCTGTTGATGATGTGTGGGGCTTCTCATGTCACTACAACAAGTAAAATCTGTGCAGCAGTCTGTAATGTCCTGTGTTTACCAGCTTTGCAGCGTGGGAGTCATTTCTAAGTAGCAGGCATTATCTTGTGATAGTTCCAAGTGGATACTGCCAGTCAGCACATGGCAGCAATTTATATACCATAATTTTCAGTCTCTGTCTTCTCAGAAGAAGACCACTTGACTTTTTTTATGCATGTTTTTTTCTTATCTTTCTTTCTGCCCTTTTTCTATTAAAAAATTAGAACAGCCCGAAAGCACAGCACTTCTCTGTTCATCAATCAGTGTTACAAGCTCAAAATCAGTAAGGAAGCTTGTGTAAGCCAGTTTTAAGAGGGGAAGATGCTGTTGAGAAAACCAGTAGCAAGAAAATTTATCTGGAAAACTCAGTTTTAATCTAGTTGCAGGACATGTTTTTCCAAACTATTGAGAGTCATCTGTTAAGGCTTGGTTTCTGAAGTATGGTTAGTGACTATTTTTAGATTATGTAGATTCAGAGATGTTTTGGGACAAAAAGAGACTCTTGCCATCCTTTAGTCTGACCACCTGCACGTTACAGTCTACGAAACTTCACTTACTGATTCTTGCATCTAGTCAATAAGCCACTTGAGTAAGAGGATATATAAATCATCAGTAATTCCAGTGATGGTAAATCTGCCAATTCCATGTGTAGGTTGTTCCAGTGGTTAATAACTTTCAGTAAACACTGTTGTGCCAATTAAATGACAGCACTCATGCTGGAAAAAGCAAGCTTAAAAAAATCAGACTGATAACACTGAGCATTATTTTCAAGCTTGTGCTAAGACTGTTATTATCCACCTGATACGTGCTTTCTGCATTCACTAGGACTACCACAATCTCAGTTTCTTTCTTAAGCCTAAATGCTTGAAACCTGTAATAGAACCAGCACCAAATGCCATGAAGAAATTACTTCATACAAAAACCCAAACCCCATGCACATTCTGGATGACATTTTAAACAGCATGATGTTACTTCTTTCTCTCAGCAAAGCACCAGGTACCTTCCCATATTATTGGAACCTGGAACTTTCTACCCTTTTTGGATATCTTAAAGTAGTGTTGGTAGTAAGATCTGCCTTTTCTGATGGAAAATCTTGAGTAGCTTTTTCTGGCTGTTCTTTCATCTAATTGTATTAGCTATCCAGCAAAATCTCAGGCAGGATATAGGATGCAAATCACACAGATGCTGTAGGTGGATGGAGAGTAGCCATCCATTCCCATTGTTCTGGACATTTCTCTGTAATCTGCCATTGTCAATCATTAGATATTCCTTAAAGAAGTGGCTGGGATCCAGGGTAGCACATCAGCTTTTTTTTCTGAGAGGATGTATGCAGTGAACAGTGATAGCAGACCATACTTTAGATTGTAGGCTACTGTGATTCTTGTATTCTATTTATTCCATAAGTAAGTCTTCTTTCTTATTTAGCATCTACTTGCAGGCACAAAGTGGAGCGCTGACAAAATGTGGATGTGAGCAGTAGGCAGAGGGCACACTTGTCCCCTTATGTGCCTGTATGCTTACCTCTAAATTAACCCATGAGGTGTATTATATTTGCTCTTTGGCAAAGAAAATGAGAGTGAAACCTATCTTGGACTCTACCTATACAACTCCTCCAGACAAGTTTAGACATGTGCCCATGTCCCTAAATGCTGGTATAGATGGAGCTGCAAGGAAGGATTTCTGCCAGCTCCAGTTAATGAAACTTACCATCTTGGCAAATAGTAGTTTGGCTTATTTATCACTTTCATGCTTGCTTTTGTCACTTTTGCAAACCTGAGCACAAGGGATTATCCCTTAGGAAACAGTATGTAGCGTAGGACATCTTCCTTAAGCACTTTTAGGGCACCAAACACACATCGTACCAGTCTTCTCTTCTCTACAGTCATGTACCAGGTCTTGATGCCTGTATTTAGGGTATACAACAGTGCAGGCATAGAACAACTACTTAAACTTCTCTGATAGACAAGCACAGCAGCATCTCCACTCAAACACATCTCTTCAGTGTCCATGAAATGTGTTTTTCAGGAGAGGCAGGAAGAACAAATAGTAGGAATCAGATTGTAGGATCAGTGCTCTGCTTATAGGCAGTTGTACTGTGGGAAAGGAGACTGTCAAAGACATTAGACTGAGCTATATTTTGGAATTAAATGTTTGAGTAGGTAGGTTTTGCAAAGCTGCCTATGCTTCTTTATATGCAGAGGATTTGTTCCTTTTCCCTGGAATTAGAATGACCCCAAGTTGATCGATAGTTTATAAAGGTGGAAAAGTGGCACTGTGAGCTCTTTGACACAGAGCCACATGACTGTAGGCCGATAGTAATAATCTTGCCAATGCTCATTTAGCAGAGAGAGGTTTTAACAGCTGTACCTCCTACTTCATTTTGTGATTTTTCAAGTCTAGGATGCTTCTAAGACAACATGATTTCTGTTCCATGCCTTAGAGGAATCCATGCATCCTGTAGCTGGTCTCTAAAGCTCCTAGGCCTTTTGTTTTACCCCAAACTTTACTTCAGCAAGATGCTTGATGGTTTACGTTGGGTTTTTTTCCTATTCCAAAACATGAAAATACAAAACCATACAAAATCTGTGTTGGTGCACAAATGCTCTAAGCCAAAAATTGTTAATTTTTGATATAGCAAAAAAGAGCAACAGAGATGATGAAACTCATGAATTTTGAAATTAAATTAAATGAAAATATGTTAAAGTTTTCTAGGATCTGAGAAGTAAATTAGCATATCAGGTTAAAGTTTGGCAATAAAGTCCACTAATTCTAAGCACTCTCTTCTACTCATCTTCTTCATTATACAGGGTTTATGGAAGGTCTTCTTTTGCAAGGATCGTGTGTACATTGTTGTGTGCAGGTTATTCCTTTTGAATTCTCTGTCTTAGGGTTCAGGCCTACAACTAGATATAGACCCAAAATAATCAAGACAAGATGCTGCAAGTATGGGAGAAGAATAGCAAAACTATGTTTTGAAATAATTTTTCAGTATATTCTTAACTCCGGGTGCTCTTCTTCACAGTAAAAAATAGGGGAGGAAAAAAAATATTTTGGAAAGAGAAATACCAAGTCATTTTATAGGAATGGAGCATAGGCCAATGTGTGACTGATTAGCATGGACAAAGGGACCTGAATTGGCTGAATTCTACTAATGAAAGTCAAGCTACTGGACTGCATACGTTGGAGAGCTGGATCAAGGAGTTAATCCATATGTCATCCAAAGTCATCCCTCTTAAAGCTTTGAAAGTGCTTTTTTAAAAATCCAGTCCCCTTTGGATGGCTCTAGATAAGCTCCCCAAAGCTGCAGTGTGCAGGATTGCTGGATATAATCCTGGCAGCAGAGAGGGCAGTTGCTTGGTTTGTCTTATTTTGATAAAGACTCACACGTGCTGCAGGAGTGCTTGTCTCATCTAGCATGTCCTCACTCCAGCTTGCTCCTCTTCACCAGTGCCGCATCCAATGGATTCTACTTTGTAGTTTCAAATTTCTGGAAAGCTTTAACCATCACCTTTAGATACTTTACAGAAGCCTACCTTAATAAAGTTTCTTCCATTCTTTCCTAATAAATTGTGTGTTACTTTTCCTTGCTCTCCCATATTTATGCCATATTTCTGTTACATGACATGGCTCAAGAGCCATGTTACCAAAATGGTAGAATTCTGGACTAGTACTGACCTGTCCAGGTTTAAAAAGTTCAATACCCTGTCACTGATCACTGATTCGCAATAAGAATTGCACGAGGTCCTCAGGTTGCCCTGTTAGCTTTTGGAGTCAGTGAACTGAGGCCTCTATGAAGAGACTTTCTGTAGCAAGGTTAAGAAGTGACTTTGACCTTCATTCCTAAGTGTATCTGCTGTTGTTTATGGAAGTGGTGACATTTACGTGGTCCTGACAGAAGAAAAATAACTGAAATAACTCATTTTTTTCCACGGCATGTGCAGTGTGAAAGATATTTAGAGACTATATATACATAGCATGAGAAATGAGTCATATCGGCCTCTGGCTCATTCATCTCCACTTGCAAGCTAATTCAGCTATCCCTAACCAGGGGTAGTTGATCCCTAAAACTGTGTGATGCCACTATGCTATCAGTGTATTTCATTTTACATTGTGTATTTTAATGCAAAACTCATCTTGAATATTCACCTGCCTTTCATCTGTCAGATATAGTTTCATATGTACTCCTGAGAAAATCTACTTAAGACCTAAAGGTGTAACATTTATAAGTGCTAAAATATTTATAGTAACTGTTCTTTGTTTTTGATATCTTACTCAATTTTTACAGATAAAAATATGGACTCATGAGGAGGGTGATGTGTTGTCTTTCAAAGTAGAAATGAAAGTGAAGATACCATCGAATCTAGCTTTCTCCCTTTTGTCTGACTTCAAATTCCGCCAACAATGGGACAAACATTTCTTGTAAGAACTTGTCTTTTCTTTAGGACTGTTGAAGCCACTGACAACTAACCTTTTCTGATACAAATATTTTTTGAGATGTTGACGCTTTTCTACCTAATTAAGAAGGAATTGCTGTAAGAAGTTGACATTAAAGATTCATTAGTTGAAGATCCATAGAGTCGGTTTTTTATCTTAGAAATAAAATTTAATTTCTCCTAAGTCTGATTTAAAAATACAGTTGCCCTGGACTGTCAAAAGAGAGAGCTGGGAAAGAGTTTTCCCTTCGTCAAGCAAATTTTCATGCCTAGACAAATATATGTTGAAAGGGTTAATTGGAGTAGTTTGCATATAAGTTGAGGTCGATATATTGTGCATGCTTTTTGTAAGAAGCGAGGCAAAGCTGTGGACTCCATGTTTGTGTTGTTTGAGACACTGATGCTCAACTGCACCATACAGTTAAAGTGAGAAATCAAGAAACAGGGATCTTCAAAAATGCACATTTTGGGAAAAAGAACATAAAGCGTATCTGAATTGGAGTGGGTTTCAGAATTGCTGTAAAAGGTGTTTGGGTTTTTTTTATTTACCTTATATGGTGTAGAATAATAGCTGGAGACAATTTAATTGCTATGATACTAATTTGATTTGGTGAATATTCTTTTAAAGGAGAAGTTTTCTTCAGTTAGTCATTCTATCGTGAAAGACTTTTATCAGAGGGTGAAAGTGGAAGCTTAGGGATATTCAAAAATTTACCATCTCTGCTGAATTTATGGGTTGTAACAAATGAAATCTGAAGAAATATTATGTTGATTTTCCATATATATAGCCAAAATCTCAGGTTTCTTATGATTACCATGAAGCCTGATGGACCAGTTAAAACCATCCTAGCAGTGCTTATTGCTGAGGCAGTAGAAGCAGGAATTAAATAAATGGATTACTGCCAGTGTGAAGGAAAACATTTTTCTGTCGTGAAAACTCAGAGGCAGTGATCAGTACTTCCAAGACAGTGAAAGAGTGTGTCCTACCCAGGTAGCCCCATCTGAACAGAGTAGAACACAACTTTGAATATAATTTTACAAATGTTTCCTGACTGTCTTCCCAATGATGTGTCAGATGGACAAGGTTTCGTCATTCAGCAAGTATTGTGGCCTGCAAGCTAATTCCAAACAGGAATGGACATTACACAAAATACACGCTCTTAAGACATTGCTCCAGCACCTTGCAGCACTTTTAAAACAATTTTGTGGGACAGAGAGGTGGTGTCAGATGAGGTGTTGCAGAAACCCTCAGTTTTCACTCTGTGTTCCTCTCAGTTCTTTGCTGTCTGAACATGAAAACCATAGGCTTAATGTTAGGATGGAATACATGTTTGTACTGTGTTTTTCATAAGAGATGCTATTGCATACATCAGGGTCTGCATGTGTGTGTTAAATGTATTTCCAGAACTTGTGAGGTCCTCCAAGCTGTGAATGAAGATGAGAAAATATATCGTATTACATCTCCACCCATGACTGGCCATAAACCCAGAGACTTTGTGATTCTTGTGTCTCAAAGGCAGCCCTGTAAGCCAAGGTGAGTATGTGGGTTCAGGTTTAACTGTGAGCACTTTGAAGCCACAGTTTGGATTACTGTTGACTTTTATATGGACCTGTCATTGGATGACAAAGATGATACTTTATTTTTTAAGAAATTAGATTAGTATCTGATTTAAAATAAAATATGTTGATGCCTGAGTTTGCACAACCAGATTTGTTTTGCAACGTGAAGGTGCGATGAAGTAAATTCAGAGCATCACAGATTTGTAGTGTAGTCCAATATTGCTTCTTTGATAGTGACTCTTCAGGAGTGGTCTATCATGAGGGAAAACAGGCCAGAGTTCCAAACAGGCAATTTGGAAAAAAAGATGTCCCAGAGGGCCTGTCAATGTGCTGAAGCACATAACTGGGAGTGTTATCTGTTTGTAGTTTTTTTGAAGTGACTTTGTAATCCCATTTAATGTAATTCTGGAGATTTTCTTATTCAAGGAAGCTCTTGGTCTTTCTTAATACCTCAGTGTGATGCATTTATTGTATCTGCAAACTTTGGAGCTGAATTTTGTTTTAAAAGTCCCTTGATCAGTTTAACATACCTTGATTTTATTGGGTTTTTCATTAGATTTCCTTTTGTTCTTACATAATGAAACATGGATGAATGGGACTACTTGGTGTATCTTATCGTTCTTTATTCTTAATTTCTTTTCTTATATTCAGTAATTTTTCATGTTAACAGTACTTCTAAAGGGCAGTGTTCTGTACTGTGCTTGCTTTTTTCTCCGCCCCTCATCTCAGAACTGAATCATATCTATGTTTGCTGAGGGCACTTACTAAGGAACCCTTAGTAAGGATAAAAATAAAGGGAGTGTTGTATGTGGATGATTGTTCTGTGGCTTTCCACAGAAGCCTTCTTGACTGGAGCCTGTGACAAAGCCTTACTGAGACTCAGGAGAGTCTTTAACCTGCATCCTTTAACATGTATCTTTAAACATACAGGAGCTTGTTTGCCTTCATATGAAAATGACATTTTTGGTCTAGCTGTAGTCATTTACATGTATCTTTTTTAACATCTTGTTGAGGAAGTGTTTGATTCTTCCCCTTGCCGTGCAGCGAGCCCTACATAGTAGCTGTGAAGTCAGTTACCCTTGCATCTATGCCACCTTCTCCAGAATACTGCAGAAGTGAAATCCTTTGTGCTGGGTTCCAGATCTACAGTGTCAGCCACAGCTCCTGTATGGTGAGTAGCTCTGCAGACCTCAGCTGCATGTCCTTTCCTGTAGTATTACATGTGCATGTAATTTCATTCAAGCTGACAGGCTAGAACAGTAACATCCGTACAACAAAAAAATGAGTCCATTTCCCCAGAGTTCAGTGTGGTTATTACAACATTCTTCATTCCACAAAGTGGAATCTGTCTTCCCCAGCTTTGGCTAATCTGAATGTTAGGAATGAAATCTAAACTAAGCTTTGGAGATGGCCAGGCAACTCCAGAGAGTCATTCATTCGATCCTAAAATACACTTCTAGAAAGTGTACATTAAACTGCTCTCTGGTGGTGGCCATTTCTTTTCACTTACTAGAGAGGAAGTCCAGGAATTAGTTCAGATTAAACACTTAATTTTGACTTTCATATGTCTGAAATTATGCAGTCTGAATCGCATCTCTGGGCCAATGACAATGTCCCTCTTTTGTTCATTTACACAGGAAGACTATGACTTTTTCATTTAAGAAAATACATTTCTGAAAACATTCAGCAACTCCCAGTGGACAGGGTTCTTTTTTCAGGCTTTGTTCATAAAGCACATATTTTTAACTGGTTACACATAATATTTCTTGCTGCCCTGCTGTCTACATTTACAGATGTACAGATGCTTGAGGACCTGGCTGTAGTGAGGATGCAGAGATCACTGAAGTACTGTAAAAAATCATGCTATTTTTGCAGTTATTGCCTTCAGTTTCAGATGCACTATGTGTCTCTGCATCCATAAAAACTTTGATACTCATCCAGGCTCTGCAAAAAATGGCTAACTATTGCAATCCATAGGGTTTTTTGTTTAATTTATTTTTGTTTAAACAGGTGTGTTACTTCAATCAAGTGACATCAGGTGTTATGCCTTACTTAGCTGCAAATCTTACTGGCTCATCAAAATCCATTGAAGATACAGCTTTGGAATGTATAAAGTTCTTGGAGCTGGAATGCAGCAAGCATGCAAGTTGAAAATGGGTTTCTGAAGAGACTGTAAAGGTCATCAAGCAGTACTGGTTTAAATTCCTGCATGTGTGCTGATCATTTTCCTGCAGGTTAGTTACTTGGGATCATGTAGCCAATATTGGGTTTGAGCCTGAGAATATCTACTACAAGCATTTTCTATCAAATTAAGATTAGGCCTTAGGCTCTAAATTGAATTTTTAATTTAAAAAAGATTAAGGGACTGATTCCGCTCTTGATTGCATCAATGAATTTTATATAAACGGAGGCAGAACTTGGCCCAGTAGAACTGTAGTTCATGAGACTGTTTCACTGTTTTAATGTTATATTGAACGTAATGGCATCCAGCCAGCTTTAAATCAGTAAATATGACACTAATTTGCAGAGAAGTGGTGCTACTAAGTAGCTTATCCAATGCTCTAACCTGGCCGTCCAGGTTCTTGCACACCCACTACATACAGATTACACCCTATGTAATTTAGTGTTTGCTGATGTTTGCACTTTATCCGTTAATACTAGTTGTTTATCTCTGACTTCCAATAAATTACTGTTTCTGAGGTTACAAATTCATGGTAACTTTTATTGCAGTATCTCTGGAATGGGTTCAGACTTCTTCAGAAAGACTGCTTTGTAGTGATGATGATGATGGAGGCTGTTGGCTTCTTTTGGGAGTGCCATGACCTCCAGCTGGCAAGTTCTCTGCAAGACCGTTCTGCTAGCCTTGAGTAAATGCAGAACAGTAAGAGTCTTGGACACATTCCCTCACGGAGGAAAAGGGAGAATGGTTTCAGAGGTTTTATTGTGGTGTGTCTACTTTGTTTTCTGCTCTTATTTTTGCTCAAAAGAGCCTTGTTCAAAAAAAAGGGCAATGATCAGCAGCAGCTAGATCGTAACACAAATGTGGGGGTGTTAAAAGAATCAAAGCTTGTGAACTGTAGCGCTGCCCTTTTATCTTACTGTAGTCTTGTAATTGGAAGAGCGAGAGCTCTAGGGGTCTGGTCCAGTTCCCACTCAAGTAAATACATCTTCAATGTAACAAAATCAAAGCTTTCATCAGTGATTTATAGGTTACAGCATGCCTGCACTTACTGCATATGGCATGTCTACCAAGTGCAGCAGAAGAGTCACCAGGTGCGGTCGTGGAAGCCCTCCAGGTACACGAGCACTGCGAGTCACCCGGCCTCTCAACAGCACTAGCCATGCAGTGAAATTAGTGAAATCAGCTGCTGTCTTCTGCACTTAGTGTGGACCAGCCACTGTATGCCATACAACACCTTTGCATTAGTAGTACTGTGTCCAGCTTTGGAGTCCTGAGCACAAGAAGGACATGGACCTGTTGGAGCAGGTCCAGAGGAGGCCACAGAGATGATCAGAGGGCTGGAGCGCCTCTACTGTGGGGACAGACTGAGAGAGTTGGGGTTGTTCAGCCTGGAGAAAGCTCCAGGGAGACCTTACAGCCCCTTCCAGTACCTGAAGGGGCCTACACGAGAGATGGGGAGAGACTTTTTACGAGGGCATGTAGTGATAGGACGGGGAGTAATGGCTTCAAACTGGAAGAGGGGAGATTTAGATTAGATATGAGAAAGAAATTCGTTACTGTGAGGATGCTGAGGCACTGGAACAGGTTGCCCAGAGAAGCTGTGGAGGTTCCATCCCTGGAAGTGCTCAAGACCAGACTGGATGGAGCTTTGAGCAACCTGCTCTAGTGCGAGGCGTCCCTGCCCAGGGCAGGAGGGTTGGAACCAGATGATCTCTAAGGTCCCTTCCAACCCAGACCATTCTATGATTCTATGAATAAAAAAAAAAAAAACAAACCAAAGCAGATCCAGGTCTTTTGCTCTGGAGGAAACTGTTGATCCAGATCTTGGTTTTTTTCGTTATTTTTCTCACATGGCTAAGGAGTGATATACCTCTGTCAAGAGAGTGAGGAGAACAGCCTCTGGGCAGCTGCCTCCAGAGTGTGAAAACCACTGAGGCCCTGTTTGCCTCCTCCTGGCCTGGCTATTCATGAAGGGTCCAGGCCTACTCTGTGGACCAGAAGCTCAGCAATCCGAGTCCTGCCCACACTTGCCGTGTGTAGATGATGGCAAACAAGCTCTTGAGTGGGCAGGTGAATCTCCATGGTCCCAATTTTTAGTGAACAGAGACACCTAATGTTCAGCTCTGAATACATGCATGATGCATCAAACTCTGCCTGCACCAAGCGTTTATCAGCTGCTTGAATGGCTTCTCATGCAGCTTGGTCTATAACTTGCCTTTAGAGACACTGAACTCAGCTGTGGGGGTACCACAAGGGCCAGCTGGAGAGCATCATTTGGTATCTTTGAAATACTAGTGTTCTGTTGTACCCTTGCCTCCATGAGAGGGTCTGCTCCCTGTCCCTGACACCGAGACCGCGGCCACTGTAGTGCAACGCACAGCAAAGCTGGGCCATGTTCCAGATGCAACCACTCGTCTTTGGGGGGTCTAAGTGTCTTTTTGACATAAACCAAGGCTTGTATTTTACCAACCTCTGTGCAACTGCTAAGATGAGATTCAAGTTTGTGTCAGCACAAACTGTGCTTAAACTCTTAATTTGCCCAACTTTAATTTTTTTTTGTGTAGGTACAGTGCATCTTTACACGCAGCACCTTTTTCAGTTCGTTTTCAAGTAATAGCTTTCTGTAACTACACGTACCTTTGTGAAATCACTGGAAGCCTTTAGTGGGTGCATTTAACGAGTCGTTTTCTCTGAGTTACTGACAGTTGCCAACCCGTGCAGCTGTTTCTGAGCACAGTGCCTCGTCCTCCTCAGCTGTCACCAAGGCAGGGGACAAGGAGGTGCACGTGCTTCCAGCCCCATGCAAGCAAGTACGTGTGGTTACCTGAAAATGGCTGCTGCCATTATACTGACTTTCTCGCAAAATCCCGTACTCTGGAATTTTCTAAGTCTGAACACACAAGTCCTCTGTCGTCCCTTTTGCCGAGCAGAAGTTGCAGCGATCAGCTGTGGGAAGGGAATAGTGAATTTTCTTTTCCTCCAAGTTATGTGTCATACACCATGTATGCGTGAAAAAAATGCGACCTATCAAGGAGTTTTTAGGGACAGAAAATGATCTAAAAAGACGCTTTTTAAACAATGTACTTAGTCATATAATAGAAAGGGAAACACTTTTTAAGCCGAAAGAAAGGTCTGTTGCAAAATGTCCACATTAAAGTGATGCTGCTTTGAGCTTTAATCCAATAGTTAATTAAAAATCTATAATTAATCCTTTATTTCATCCACATCCACTACTCTTCGCCATTTATATGTATGCTCTGATTATTATAAACTCATATACATACCCTTAGTCAGTCTCATGTGCTTTGTATCCAGAGCAGAACCAGGAAACCTAAAATAAGAGCTCTAACTACTGTGTTCTTTAGCAGCGCTTTTATTAAAAATAATTAACATGTACAAGTATAAAATTCATCCACACCATTAAATTCCTGTATTTGTTTTTTTGCTGTAAGAAAAGTATGTTCCAAACCCGTGGTGTCAGTGGCAGGTCCTAAGCACCTCAAAACCTGGTCCCGAGCTCAAGTTTGCTCTCTGGCATTCCTTCTGCGTTCTCACCAGAGCAGCCTGTGCACCATTAAGACATTTATTTAAAAGATACATTAATTCTTCAGAAGCAATGGCTTTACCACTGTGCAGCTTTCCCCCAAGGACTGTTGCTTATTACTGTAGAACGCAATCTGAAGTTTTTAGAAGGCACATTTAAGATTTTAGGGACAGGGAAGTACCGCATTTGTCCAACGGCCACCAGAGCTGCTGTAGAGACCGAGATGCTCAGTGTGCCCACAGCTGTGTCAGGAAGCCGGTTCAGGGTGAGGGTCCTCACGTGAAATGAGTTTGAGGTGCACGTCTCCACCAACATCCTTGTTCAACTTCACCCAGATGATCAGACACCAGTGAAAGCCCACACCGCTGGCAGCCTTGGGCTGCCAAATACTCAAATACTACAGTATTTGGAGAGCTGCTGCAGGAACTCTGTTTTGAGTTGGCTTCATAACTTATTTTTAATATGCATCAGTTTTTCCAAGGCTGCAGTCTTTCAGGCTGCAGTCTCCATTTAAAAATAAATAAATAAAGCAGGCGTGTGTAATACAATGTAAAGTTTATGTCCAGCCCACCAACGGATAGAAATACTGAAGAGGTTTTTGAGCACTTTCCTTGGAAAAAAGTAAAGGAACTAGGCAAGCTGTTTACTTGCCCTCCAGCTCTTTTCAGATATATTTCACCACAGATATCACCACTGAATTCACCAGGAAGGGCATGATTCTGTTTCTATTAGTGAACAAATACTCAAACAATCCAACATGCATAAACAATCAGTTAATGCATGTAGGTACTTAGCTGGGTATCGGTAATTGCACCCCCAGGCTCTCACAGGCTGTAGGATTCACCTGATAACTTCACTACAAGACTGCTCAAACTTCCACATCCAGAGCAATAAATCCATTCTTTCTGAAAGGAGAAGGCAAAACCAAACCAGAACCCAAGAACAGTCATTAGAAAATACCCACAATGCCTTTCAGAGAAATACTCTTAATAAGCCCAGCATGATTGTGTTTGTCTCCAGTATCTGAAAGCAGCACTCCTAACGATACTGACCACCGAAATCCAGTGGCCACAGATGTCAGTGATAAAATGCACGTTTGGTTACTGCAGCCAGATCCCTGTGATAAGAAGCAGCCAACTTCCCTCTCCAGAGAGCTCACAGTGAGAGGGAATGTGAATCAGAGGGAAGGCTGTATTACAGCAGAGATATATAAAAATAAAATACCCACTTGGCTACATTTCTGTTGTTTGCAGCTTTTTGGTGAGCTAGGTGAGCCTGGGAGGCAAACTGGGGAAAAAAATATAAATAATTTAGCTGCAGTAGACTGCCTGATTTTCTGGAACCAGCAATCCACGCTGTGCAGTCCTGACTTTGGAGTGAAGCAGCACAGGCTAACTGTGGTTTAGAGCCAAGAGGCTTTCAAAAAGTAACAATTTTAGGTGCTTTCACTTTTGGTTTTTCCATCTTTGGTGTTTCTGTGATTTCTTCATAATCTGCACTCATCCCAGTGGCCCATCGTCCAACCGTGACCTGATCTGTAGAGCAAGAGACAAGAGATCATGGAAAAGCGAAGCACAACCATCACACCAAACTTTCACATTTGAGGCAGATTTGGCCCACGAGGGCCTTTCATTGGTTCAATAAAGATCCATCAGTTTAGTTCTAGCTCTGAAGCCAACTCTCTTTACACAGCTTTTTCTTTTCTAAATTATGTTTTGTTACTCCCATTCTTCCCTCACACAGATTGCCAAGATTCAGAAATCATTATTGTTTTTTCCTGTTTCACTGTCCAAAGAAAGCCTCAAAGAGGATGCAGATGAAATATTAACTCTCTCATAACCTAAGTCCTAATAAGTCTTACGATGAAGATTTCGGAGTATGTCAAGCAAAAAACTAAACTTGAGGAGGCACAATGCAGCAAAGTTTATATTTCTCAATCCACATCCCTCCATATAATCAACACCATCTTTTTGCTGTTTAAATGCTATTTAGACCAATTAACACCCCTTTCTTAGAGAAAACACCACTAATCATCCTATATTTCTTTTCCAAGTGACAACTTAATTTTTAGAGCAAGAAATGAAATTATACCAAGAAAATCCCATGATTAAATCAATGTTTATTTGGATTAACTTCTGTATTCTAAAGCAGGCCAAATAACTCCACCTGAAGAAACGATAAGCTGTAGTGCCTAAACTTCTTTGCCAGCTATCAGCTCTCTTCTGTAGTCAATCTAGAAGTACTTTGCATGCTGCAACCTGATTTAAAAGACTAAAATTCTTAGCAATTGTGTCACAGTTTCAATCAATTCAACCATTTTTAACCAGTAGTATTAGTTTTGAAACATCAGCGTAAGGACTAAGAGGTCCTTTGGGAAATTAAACAGCGCTGTCAGTCTTCATTATGGCCATAAAACTTCTCAAAAAAAGGGAGAAAAAAACACCAGTTCCGTTTCACATGTAACTGAGAGCCTTACTGCCAGAGAGCGTCCCTCCTACTGCAGCCCTGCAGGTTTCTGACTTACAGGAAGCGTTAACCACACAAAGGTCATTTGCCATAAGTCTGGTGTGCAGAAATCCAATGAGGATTTCGGGCTGTCAACTCAGCAGTCATCTGAGTGGGCACTGCCCAACAATCTGCTTCGGCTGATGAGTCTGGGGAAACTTTAAAGTCTTTTCACGTTAGAAAGTTCTGTCAGACCAGTTAATTCTCAATCTCACTTGTTCTAAACTAGCAAAGCAGCATACATCTAGAATGTTACATATGGCCATGGATGCAACAATACCATATATATATGATCAGATGCTGAAAACAGCTATTTCTGTAAAATAAAGGCCTCTACTGCCTTACAGTACTTCTGTACATAGATTTCTCAAAAATTTATGGCATATCATTAAACCAAAAGTTCAATAAGCCATGCAAATGAAACAGAAAAATGCACAAATGTGTCACAACTTCAGTCACAGCATCATTCTTCAATCCCTCATTCGATGCTTTTGCCTTCCTCAGCACAGGTTTTTTGTATATAATGTAATTTTTCCACCCACACAGATAACTGAAGAACATACAAGTAGGCAGCTTACTAGACAGTGGATCAAGCTGGACAGATCTGTCTCCTCTTTCTCTCCTCTCTCGAATGACTCGAACGGTTGCCTGTACACACAGCTTTTACAGGCTGCCAGTACTACACCCCTGCAACTGACCCTATATTGGGTTCCACCACTTCACACAGAAATCATCACCATCAGAAACCAGTCTTGTTCTACAGCTGCTAAAGCTGTGAACAGCAGCATGAATACAGGCTAACAAATACATATTAGCTCACATTGTCTTTAGAAACCCACAGGCTTGATTACTTTTTCAAGTTTTGCATTGCAACTTCATGCCTCCTCCACATACCCCTCAATAAATGCACTCATTCCCAAAGGAAGGTCACATCTGCTATTTGCGAGATCTCTTCTCAAACTTTTTTTCCTGATCAAAGCCAGGCAGAGCGGTAAATAAACATTACTCAGCTCTGCACTCAAGCTCCCCTCTTTACACTGCCCTGCATCTCACCTGCGTTCTGTTTTTCCGGACAGTCTTTTTTGAAGTGCTCCACAGAGCCACAAAGCTTGCAGCAGCCACCTGTTAAGACAGAAAGCTGTTACTCATCTGGGAAAAAAAATAAAATGAACAAAACCCCCAAATGCAAAACAAACCCCCCTACACTGTTTGGCTCTTGTATTTGTATCAGAAAATCTTGTTCTACTTTTCTGTAGTGACAACCTGTAAAAAAGATACAGAAATGTCCCTTTTGGAGAGGTCTGGACTCTGAGGCACAACAATATAACACTGTGGAGCAGACACACAGCCAGCTTTAGAAGGCTGCAATCACAGCTCCTCTGTCTCTGCGTCTCTGATGGACAGACAGACAGCTGTTTGTAATCACATTGCTCTGTAAAGCATCCCATACTGCAAATTCCAGTCGCCACACACTGGACACGTCTGATACATTGGAAGCTCTCTTTTTGAGAAACAAGGGGAGGTTCAGATTTGATACTAGGAAAATTTTTTACACTGAAAGAGTTAATAAGCATTGGAATGGGCTGCCCAGGGAAGTGGTTGAGGCACCATCCCTGGAGGTCTTTAAAAGACAGGT
>JAOXNO010000020.1:76442172-76477737 GCA_028565335.1 Limnodromus scolopaceus | reverse complement strand
GGGCTGCCCAGGGAAGTGGTTGAGGCACCATCCCTGGAGGTCTTTAAAAGACAGGTTGACATAGTGCTTAGTGACATGGTTTAGTGATGGTTTTTTATCGGAGTTAGGTTGATGGTTGGACTAGATGATCTTAAAGGTCCCTTCCAACCCAGACAATTCTATGATTCTATGAAATTCATATTCAAAGGAACTTTTGAAAATCATAGGAACTCCCAAGAGACAGGTAATCCAACTGCAGGTATTGAGATATGAAATATAAACTCTCCTCATAATCCAAATATTGAAAGTAGAAATTATTTTTCTTCCAATTTAACTGTGCTGCAAGATCAGTGTTTTGAGTTTTCCAGATCTCAAGTTTCTACTCAGAGACAGTGTTATTTGTTAGCGCCAACAAAGAAATTAGGGAACAGAATCTGAGTGAAATCTACAGACCTAGATCATAACGTCACTTAAACTGAAGATGTCCTCTTTCTAGTGACAGTCCTTGTTTTGCGTGAACACCTCCCAGAGTCATAAGCTACAGTATAAGAGTATGTTTTCACCACATACTTTGGTATATGTACATTGAAATGCACACTGGAGACATCCATACAGCCTATTACGATTTTGTTTCTTTGTGCACCTCTTGAAATTGCAAACGCAAGCAAGTTCTCGTACTTTACATCTCATCTCACTGTGTAACATCAAGCTTACAATTAAAACAGAAATCCCTAGATAATGAATATTAACACTGAATTCCCCAGAATTTATCTGCTTTTACCAAGAGATAATGAAAAACTCCTTTTAGTCAGATCCTCTTTCACTTACAGCATTATTTTGTTCTGCATCAGGCAAATATGAAAAACATGGTTTGGTTTTAGTAAATTAGTACACTCACCTTCGGCATACAGTCCTTTGGGATTATCTGGACATGACCTTGACAGATGCCCCGTTTCACCACAGATGAAACATTTTGCATATGGAAATGGCCCTGCAAAATCCCACACAGTTTATGACCCACACTAAAAGACTTTATAAAGTCACATACAACTCTGAACACACTATAATTACAATATTACACTACATCATTTTACTGTAAACACTACACTGCCTCCTACACTCTTAAGATTCATTGTTATAATATTGTATTCCTTTAAATACATTAACTTATCTCCTAAGAACATTTAAATTACTAAAACATAAAGCTTGTATTTCAGTAGTCAGAAAACTCAGACCAAAGCACTTAAATAAATAAAAACTTCTGAGACATACCAACAGCTGGATCTACTTTTGCTTTGCATTTGCCGATGTCATGTTCTGTGGATCCGCAACGGTAACAGATTCCTGTACCCATATCTTGACTTTCAAGTACTGCAGGACAATCAGCAACACCATGGCCAGGTTCTCTACAGTGGAAACATACCTTTTAAAATAAAAATTAAGTTATATGCATTGTCATAGACAGTTCACATAGCAAAACACAGCACTTACAGATGGCATTACTGAAGAACTCACTCCTACTACGGGATTACTACCTATCGGCAGTGGAGTTTTTACTAGACCACTACTTTTCTTGGCTGAAACCTTAGGGTACTATTGTGTACATATCTCTAGTGTTGAGATTTAAGGTTACTCTAACATAAAGAGACAAGATTCTGTGAATGAAAATCCCAGTCTAATAAGGCCTTCTGGCTTTTTAGAAAGCAAACATAACAAGGGATTTTCTCCTCAGGGAAAAACAGATCCATAAAAGAGTTGAAGAGTCACAAAGTAACTGTCAGTGGTCTTTGTCATTAAACCATATTATTATGCGTACTTTTCTCCTTTCACCAACACCACTATTCACTTACTGTGCCCTGGATGAATGACAGTATGTGATTTTCACTATAGCACAGTTGCCCAAGCTCTTTAAGTACAACTGCCATAAGTGCTAAAATAAATATAAGCAACATTGTACCAGTCCTACAATTTACTCACAAAGAACTGAGATATTTTACAGTAAATATAGACTCGCTTTACTATGTTCCTAGATTACATTCAGCGTAAGTTTATACTGAATGCATAAATTCGTGCTGAGACAACCACTTTTAGGCAGTCTCACTCCAATAGTCAAGCAGAAAATACTACAGAAAGAGGGCCCAAAACAGAAAAAATATTGTACTGATGAATTACATACATAGAAGCAGTGAATTAGTTTCACCTAGGAGACAAGAGAGGCCAGGAATTCACCAAAGGGTAGTAAAAACAGTGTTCAACCTGAAGAGCCACACTAAAGGCTAAGAGTAAAGCTGAAACTCAGAGGTTTTTTTTAAGTTGAGATACTTAAGTTCATTTTATTAACCTGAAACATAGCACTTAGCATGTGCTATGGTTTTAGCAGGCAAGGCTCTAGGCCTCCTCACTGAAGCACCTCCTGGCAGAGAATAAGCAATCTGTGTTTTCCTAACACAGCTTTTAACAAGCTGCCACGGATAGGCAAGGCAAAACTCACCATGGCATTTTTCTTCCTTTCTTGCCTCTTCAGCCTCCTATCCTCCCGCCGCTTGTCCTTCTTCAAAGCTATCGCTACCTCCTTCTCCAGCCCAGCGCTGTCTTCTCCAGCCACCCCTCCACCCCGTGAGCTTTGCTCCAGGTAGGCAGCGAACCCATTAACGTCTTCGTTCAGATAGTCCTTCTTCTTCTTGTTTTTCTTCTTCTTCTTCTCTTGCTCCTTCTTCAGGGAGAGTGGCCCGGCCCGCCCCTGGGGGCCATTCGCCATCTCCTCCCATGGGGTGGCCTCCAGTGCCTTCTGGCCGGGAGGGCCATTTCGCCGAGCCCACCGCGTCATGGCAGGGCCAGTGGCGGCTCCTGCAGAGAGGCACTGAGAGTTAACGTCCAAGAGAGTTTTCTGATCGTAAAAAAGAACATTGAGTTTAGAAATAGTTATAGAAGGAAACCATTGCTCAAGAATGTGGTTTAAGTGTCTGGACACAAAGTAGCAAAGATAGAGATTGTCCGGTTTAGGTACAGCCCAAGGATATGAGAAGAAGATATGCTGCAGCTACATTTTCAAGGACAGCTGAGTCGTCAAAACTGTGTAAGTCGACAAAAGGGCCAAGTGATGAAGAGGAGTGGAGGAAGTAAAGGACCACCAGAAGACCCTTAGGATAGAACTGCGTGTGCTACAAATGGGTGGAGTAAATGTTAATTAGTGCTGAGGAAAGATGAATATATAAATACAATCCTTGGAAGACCATGAACATCTAATGATTAGCACAAGTTAAATGCCGTATGTAATCAAGAATCAGCGTGCACATACGGAGGAGAGATCCCCCGTGCGCCCGGCGCCGAAAATATAGCACGCCTGCCTTCCAATACCAGAAATGAGGGTTTAGGGGGTTTATTAAGCTCCATGTTTTCGGTACCAGCACGGCAGTGCAGGCTGGGGCCCGCACACCCCGCCGCCACCTGGAGACCACCACACACCCGCCCCGTACCCTCAGCCAGGTGGCTTTCCACCGGGCCTGACACCGTTTCCATTCACGAGGCGATAACTGCCCGGTCCCGGCCCCTGCTACCGGGGCGGCTCGCCGGGACCCCGTGGCCCGTCCGAGAGGGGCCCCGGCCCGGTGCGGCCTCGGAGGCGCCGCTCACCTCAGTCTACGCTCTGACAGAGCGGTCTGTCCCGTCCCGTCCCGCGCGGCGACCGGAAGCGGAGTCACGTCCCCAGTGTCGCCGCTCCGCAGGGGCCCGGCGCTGACGTCACTTCCTGCCGCCGCTCCGGCTCCCCGCCCCGCCGCCATCTTGAGGTAGGGCCGGAGAGGCTGAGGGTGACGTGAGGGCAGGGCGGCGGAGCTCCGCCCTGCAGGTGCCCGTCCGACAGAGGACGCCTGGAAGGTGCCGCAGTTCCTTCCCGACAGGAACGGCGCGTCGGCAGCGCTTGCCCAGCGGCGGGTCCCCGCCTCGCCCAGAGGCCGCAGTGTGGATGTGGAGTCCCGGTGCTCCCCTCCTTCTTAACAGCGCCGCCGAAATCATAGAACAGCTTGGTGGTGAGAACAGAGCAAAACATGTCATAGAATCGCAGAATGGTTTAAAGATTATCGAGCTCCAACCCCCCTGCCCTGGGCAGGGACACCTCCCACTAGAGCAGGTTGCTCAAAGTCCCATCCAGCCTGGCCTTGAACACCTCCAGGATGGAGCATCCACAGCTTCTCTGGGCAACCTGTTCCAGTGTCTCACCACCCTCACAGGAGAGAATTTCTTCCTGCTCTCTGGTCTAAATCTGCGGTCTTTCAGTTTAAAACCATTACCCCTCATCCTATCACTACACTCCCTGATTAAAAGTCTCTCCCCATCTCCTGTAGCCCCCTTTAGGGACTGGAAGAGGCTATAAGGCTTCACTGGAGCCTTTTCTTCAGGCTGAACAACCCCAACTCTCTCAGCCTGTCCTCACAACAGAGGTGCTCCAGCCCTCTGAACATCTTTGTGGCCTCTTCTGGACCTGGCTCCAATAGGTCCATGTCCTTCTGCTGATGGCTCCAAATCTGGACATAGTACTCCAGGTGGGGTCTCACCAGAGCTGAGTAGAGGGGCAGAATCACCTCCCTTGACCTGCTGGCCATGCTTTGTGTGATGCAGCACAGAATATGGTGGTTTTTCTGGGCTGAAAGCACACGCTGTTGGCTCATGTGCAGCTTTTCATCCACCAGTACCCCCAAGTCTTTCTCGGCAGGGCTGCTCTCAAATCTGTTCATCCTCCAGCCTGTATTGGTTCCAGGGAAACGGAGTGGTCCTGTGGTGTTCTCACCTGCTAGTTAACAGAGTATCCTGTGTATGGTTGTTTTCTATATGGTCTCATTGATGTGCCCTGGGAATGAGTATGCATCTGCAGTTTGTGAAGGCATTTCGAAAACACTCTTTAACCTTCTTCCAGAGTTTAACTTCTTTATTGCAGGCTCAAAAGGATTGTGGGACATAGCTCTTCGCAGGCACTCATGCTTCCTGGGGAGCAGCCAGAGGAGCAGGGAGGATGGTGAGGGGTGGCAGGAGCTGCTGTCTGTGTGTAAGTACCTTCCTCCTTGCACAGCCCTGCTGCCAACAGCCTGTCTGCTGCTTGGAGTGCCAACCTAGTTCATGCATCAAGGTGCGTAGGGACCGCCATGCCATCCATGCCCCAGTCACCACACGGGGTGACATTGCTGGGGTTCCACAGGTCTACCAAGGGAGGGGAGGTTGCAGAGTTTGGGGCACTGCCACTGATGCTGAGCATGTGTGGGACAGTCCTAACCTGGGGGCATGGCCTGTGCTGACTCCTGCCTGCACGCAGCTGTGCTCATGCGTTTTTTAACACTGGCATAGCTCACAGTTTTGTGCCAGGCTCTTTTCACAGAGCTGTGCTGGTGCAGTTACACCAGTTTAAATGCTCACATTGTTCAGTAAAAGTCTTGTTTAGATGGTGTTTATCTTTCACCAAGAACAATGCTGGGGCACCAAAATAGTCCTCGCCTCCATCACGCAGTAGTGAAGCTAATTCAAACCTTCAGCTGAAAAATTTACAGCGTGCTCTCTTAAGAAGTATAGCTTTTGGAAACATAGTTTATAACACATTTAACTCTCTCAAAAACACTCCCTTAAGGTTTACAAAGTAAGTCTCCAGGACTATACTGTTAGAGGCCCCTGCTTAGCAATGAAGTAATGTTTATAAATCCAGTCAGATTTTTTTCCTCGTCAGTTTTCCGTTTCTTGTATTTTTAGCATTTCACTAGATATCCACTACCTTTCCTGGCGACCTTGAGCTGATGTTATAAGGACAGGTGGGCACCACTCCTTCTTTATTAGTTATCCTTAATATTTGTGTCCCTCTAGAGAACATCTTGCTCACCTTGCTGTATTCTGCTGATTTTCCTGGTCTTTGCGTCCACTAGAGGGAGATGTGCCCAAAGCATGCGTTGGTCTTACTGTTAAACTACATCACTGCCAATAGCAACAAGCACAGATTTAAGAACAATTAAGAGTGCATTTACTGAAGATAAAAATAATTGATGAAAGCCATTTAAGAGCCACTGTTAATAAGCTAGGAAATAGAAAGAATTAGGATTTCATTTTAAAAATAACAAATTTGCTGATGTAGTTACAGCTCAACCACAGCATGAGGTCCTAGTGATTCCTGCAACGTGCTGCCAGTGAGCCTGTAAATGAGAAATCATGGCCTAAGCTGATAGCCAGAAAGGGCTACTAGAAACAGGCAACACTGGCCCAAGGATAGGGAAGATAAAGGCAATCAAGGATGCCATGGACATCACAGTTCACACACATTTCAGACATACGTACGCTTTGTCTTTATTAGGCTGTGTTTTATGAATAGCTGCATATTGATGTTTTAGAAAGTTGTTAAATGGTTATTAGGGTTTGTTTTAAAGAGCTGGGTGCCTGCTAATCTGTAGTGTATACAGTCAGATTAATTTTATGTATTACAGTAGGCGAGGATTGTCTGTCACAACAGACAGGTCATCAGTCACCCTACTGCACACAGAAATGGGTGTAGAGAAAAGCTGAGGAACAGCATAAGCAGACCAATGAGAAGGAACTTGCTCCACTTTGTGTTCTGCTGAAGTATTAAATGTGTTGTTTTTCTTTTCCACAGTCTGAAGTTTTATGTGTGCGTGTCTATATAGGATGGGTGGCCCTTGGGATCCCTGACAAGGTTTAAAGGCAATGCAAAAGGCTGTTTAATATGTTTCTACTAAATCATTACGACAGTATTTCCCTCTCAAATATCACTTCTTTGATAGTGACCACACCTGTTTAAACTTGCACTGTTTAGGTTTATTCCAGTTTGACATTAGTTGGCTGGGAGCCCTGCTGTACACTGGCAGCAGGTGAAAAAGGAGCAAAACAGCAGTTATGCAAATAATTGTAAAATTTTTTTGCCTTTTTTTCATATTCTACTAAGACACACCAAATTGCCTGACCAGCAGCACAGTGCAATGCCTGTTTCAGGAGACTTTCTCATAGTTCCATCACAAACACAAAATGTTTTGGAGATTTGAGACAGCAGAATTGAAAGTCTGGACTAGTGGATTCTGTACCATCTTTGGTAACTTGGGATGAAATCTCCTGGAATATTGTGGTTTGAATAATTTGATTTCTGTAACCAGAAAAAGAGGAGCATGTGTGAATCCTCTTCTCCTTCAAAGAGGCTTTTCTTTTTTTTCTTTTTGCCCACAGAAGTTGTGGATGCCCATCCCTGGAGATGTTCAAGGCCAGGTTGGATTGGGGCTTTGAACAACTTGCTCTAGTGGGAGGTGTCCCTGCCCATAGCAGGGGGTTGGGGGGTTGGAACTCAATGATCTTGAAGGTCCCTTCCAACTCGAACCATTCTATGATTCTATGATTTTGGTTGTGGGTTTTCATTTTTTTTTTTTTTGGTTCACACATTATTGTATCAAATAGTGTAATTTAAGGCCTGACTCATCATTCTTCAGTCCATGTCTGTGGGAATTGTCCTCTTAGATCATGGCAGTACATCTGAAAGAAGCACATCTTGGGAAGATGGCAATCTGCAACGGCCAATGGAAAAAAATGAGAGTGGTTAAATGCCAGATGGGGCCTGTGACGTAGGTTCAGGGGAGTGAAAAATGCAAAAAGGCAAGAAGGATGCGGTTGTAAGAAATCATGTAAGGAATACCAAGGGAAAAAAGTCTGCCTGCAAACCCCGGGATTCATAGCTGTGCTGCAGCTTGTTTACAAAATGGAGATGACGGAGGTACATTTTTGGGGTCATTTTTACTGTGGTAAATTGGAAAAGGAGCATAAAGACGTCCCCTCTATTCTGGTGTTGGACACAAGCACAACCACAAAGCTGAACATGTCACAGCATCAAATTCTTTACGAAGCATCACAAATGACTTTGGTTTTGTTCTGGCTGATAATGTTCATAATCCTCAAACCCCTAAAAAGGGAAGTTTTGTCTGCTAAAGATGTGCCAGAGGCTTTAGTTGAACATACATGTGACTGATGGTGTCTTTGGTCACTCTTTTTTGCTTCTGTTCTTTGGATAGTTAATACTGCTTGCCAGAGTGTCAGGGTGACATTTTCCTGTTGTTACAATTTTGTTTTATGGCTTGGGAGAGAAAGGGAAAAGCAAGGCTTGTTTATACTTAAATTCTGCAGTATTCTGAGAGCTCCTGTAGAGGGATTTTAATTGGTTTATTCACTGTAAGCTGAACAGATTACTGATCCTTTTTTAATTTGGCTTTCTTACTTGTGTTAAATGATTACGTATACTGTATTTAATCTTAAATATTTATGGATTTTAATTGCTACAACCAAGACTGCATCACCGTCAGTAAGCCTGCTTAGCTGACCATTGCGCTATCGCTATGTTGTTTTCATCAGGCTATGTTGCATGTGGCTCTAACTCTATCATGATATTTAATAAGTGCTTATAGAATCATAGAATCATAGAATCGTCTGGGCCAGAAGGGACCTTCAAAAGTCATCTAGTCCGACCCCCCCCAGCCAGCAGGGACACCCCCAACTAGACCAGGTTTCCCAGAGCCTTGTCAACCCTCACCTTGAATGTCTCCAGGGAAGGGGCCTCAACCACCTCCCTGGGCAACCCGTTCCAGTGCTCCACCACCCTCGTGGTGGTGCTTAAATGTGTTGCTCAATCAACTCACATATGTTGTTGGATCAACTTGCATATTTAAAGGTTTATATTTTGGCAAGTGCTTAACTACCTGGATAAACTGGAACCTTTAAAGGTTAGCCTGTGGTCAGCTATTTTATTTAGTTACTTTATACCACAAAGAAACACTGCTTTTTATAATTTCTGTATCAAAATGAAAATCTGGAAACCAGGCTCAAGCGAAGGAGGATTATTAGACATGCACTGTCATGATAGCACAAGAATTTTCCCTGTTCTTAGTTTTCATGGCTGCCTGTTAAGGAAGCATTATTTTCTCATAGAAGAACATCATTATTTTTTTTTCAGAAACATACAGGGAGGAACTATATGACTTTAAACTTAAATTACACAGCACTACACTTGAGCTAGTAGCTTAATATCACAATAAGTTTTAATTTCTAGGATCAAAGATGTAAAAGAATGAAGAAATGAAGAATAGATCATCCTGTGCAATTCAGTGGCATACATTTGGATGCAGTGGCTTCTTCCTTCTACAATATTGGCTTTATTTTGAATAAAGCGGCCATGTTTCACACAATAAAGGGAAAACAACAGTCTAAAACTGCAAGCAGAAACCAATGTAGAGATGCAGATTCCTTAGGCATGCCAAGCAGCAAGGGAGGGTGCTCCATGCTTCTTTTGATGTTTTCAGTCTTATTCATTTCCCATAGTCCATCAAGAAAAATATAAATCCCCCATTTCTAGAGAGGAAAGTCCAACTGCCAGTAGTCTCCACAGTTATTTGCCAAGTGTCAGTGAAATGATCAATAGCTTTTAAGACCAAAGGCATTTGGATAACTAGCTTTTGTTAGGTATCTCCTATTTAACTGTTGGAGCTAGACACCTAGACAGATATTCAAGATTTACCACTAACTTTTGGTATTAGTAATTTATCTTTGGTTTCTTGAATGGTTCTGGCTTGAGAGGAAGGAATTCCACCTCCAAATATGTGTATTTGTAAGTATCTCCATATTTGGTGATACAGATTTAGCTAGCTACGTAGTCTTATCAGCATATGATGACTTTAAAAATACAGCTACTACTTATTTTCAATTTGATTTTCATTGGTGTTTATGAGGTGCATACATTTTCCTGGTTATTCTGCTTATGCCCCTCTTGCCAAATGATTGTCAATATAACTGAGAGGAAATCCTGCTTCAGAAAACAGCTACAAAAGTGGAATGAGAGCTGAGACAGGTACTTTGATAAAGGCACAGACAGAAGATTTATGGAAAACATTTTCATGTCAAACAAGAATATACATGCACGAACTGAACTAGTATTAACTGACATCAATAATCAAGTTTTTTCCCCTTTGTCTAGGAACTGTTGTATCCATCTGAGTTCCCAGAAAAAGGGGTAGATGAACAATGTTCATTACTCTTCTTTACTGATAAACTTAGTATTGTAATATAGCTGGTAGTTTCTCATTATGAGCCCAGTCTTCTTCTATAATAATTCTACTGAGTGGATTAAAAATACGGTGTCAGTCAGTAACAATATGCTGTACAGTAGATGACTTTATGTTTGTGCTCTCTTGGATGACTTGACTTGGTTGGACTTCTGTACTGTATGTGTTGCACTTCTGTGTACGCCAGGTCTTCAGCCATCCTTGCAGGCAAAAGAAATGGCTGTTTAAGGTCTTTAATCTTTTAATTAAGCCTTAAGCTGAAAGTAAAGCGTAAAAGGCATTACGGTAGAAAGATGAACATTAATTATTTTGGCAGGTCTTAAATTACATTCTGACAAATCTTATTAGTAAAGTAATTCTGCATATAAATATTAGCTGTAATTCATTCCCCATGTTATCTGCTGCCTTTTTTGATATTTCCAGAGAAAAATTACATCAGGTGTGTTCAGGTCTGCATTAGTCTTGTAAGAGTGACAGTTTCATGAACATTCAAAGTCTGTCTAGTCAGTTTTTGTTAATACAGTGAATGATTTTAGGTGTAAGGTGTCACAAGTAAAATCAATTACAACTGTCATGGCGACAGGCTTGGGTCTTAAGCTTTTAAATCAGGCTTCATAAAATAAATCAGTTCAGGGCACATAGTCCCACCTGCCAAAGTCTTCATTACAGGGAACCGTCTTACTGAGGCATTAATTTTGTTTGCTCTTTGCATGGGTCACGTGAACACCAGTGCACGGAATAAAGCCAAAGTTCAAAGATACCACCGTAGGCCAGTCTTCAACCACTCTGACTCTGCTATAGCTCATGTTGTGTTATATTTCTTGGGAAGAAAATGTTACAGTAAATCCTCCACTGTCTTGCTGTTTTTCTGTACTAACAGCTCACATTCAGCCCTCTAGTGATGGATAGACCATGCAACTTACCAGAAAACTGAAGAGCTCCAGGCAGTACATGTTTGTTCAACAGCTTACTGCATCACATGAGACCCCTGCCTGCTAATATATGGACATTTGTCTTTTGCATATGTCATAAGAGTGTGGTTACCAAGCACAAGAAAGTGTTAGCTCTCTTTGTGAAGGTATACGCATATGTTTCTCTTTTATTTGCATCCGCTGTCCTGAAACACGCCTTGCCTCCTCCTGAGGCAGCCCCATATGTGCTTCTCAGTGCTTTAGGCTCAGGTTTCCTGCCTCCCTTACCTGAGTCCAGCCTCTGACCCTGCTTCTGGCTTGACTTTGACATTTGAGTCACCCCTTGACTTTCCAGTTTATTGGCAGCACTTCTTAGCCAGGCCATGGGCCTGGCCAGAGATGGCTTTTCTCAGGATGCTTGTGTGCATTAACTTTGACACAGCTCCAAACCCAATTCAGGCTTGGCACAAATAATTTTGCTTATGTGTCTGTGCTTGAATTCTCCCAATGTATGTAATTATCCTCCTGACTGAGAACTAACAAACTTCTGTTTTCCTTGACTCCTTTCTTCTGTGCTTTCAGCCTGTGATCCTCTCATACGCTGTTTTTTCTCTTCCTTTACCCAGTACATGCCTTGAAAAAAGTCTGTCATTAAAGCTAACATTTTGGTAGTGCACAAGTGAAAGGATCTGTAGCTTTCTGACCCCCTTTGGTTCCCCCATGGTGCAAATGCGAATCAACACAGTGTATTCCCATCACCCTGGCCATTTAGACAAGGTATTTATTGTTAGACCAATATTTGTATGGCAGTTTCAACAAAGAAGAATGTGTTTACTGTTGTACAGAGGCATCTCTTATAAAGTCATTGTCCATTTCCTGGTAGAGCTGAAACTACAGAGCCCACTTTTCCCTTGTCCTCTCCAGTTTCACTCCAGTTCTCACCCTGCATGAACAGCCTGATGGACCACAGGTGGCCTTTGATGGAGCATGACCTGAAAATTTGCTTCTGCTGATCCCTAGTCACTGATGCATTTGTCAAGATTATAAAAGTAGTTGAGACAAGGCATATAGCTCTTCTTGGAGTACTTAATCAAATAAATTCCAAAGATTTATAGAGAATCAGGGTCTGAATATATCAGGAAAGAGTTTTATTGGCAGAAGAGGATCCCGACAATGCAGAATTGGTGACATGGGAAAACTAAATATGAGAAGGCAAGAAGTAACATCATATGTCTAGGGTTAGTGCAGCAACCCAGCTTTTAAACTTTTAATATCTCCTAATTGAATCATAATCTGTATGACGCCTTTTTTTTTTTTTTATTTTTATAACTTGTCAGGTTGTCTGTTTCCTGCTGCAGCCATTCACCAGATCATATCCTCTGGAAGCAGTGCATCTGCAGCGTTGTTGCCTTCCAGCTGTCATTGAAGGCTTACAGGAACAGCCCTGCACTACCTCCCCACACCCCCCAGTCCCAGGATGTACTCAGCTTGGAGATAAATATGTCCCGAGCAGACAGCAAACTGGTCTGAGGACAATAATGATGGAGTAGGACTGAGTAAAGATGTCCAGCATAACATTAATAGATATGTGATAGACTGAGTTTCATTTAAAATATTAAATAGTTATGTGGAGTGAAGAATGAAAATATTAATCGGCTGAGTTACTCTTGCTGGCAGTGTAAAGACCACGGAGAGCGAGAAAGATTACTGAAAAATGTAGGTGGCAAATAACAAGCCTTTACAAAATAGTTTGTATTAGGAAGAGTATTTTGATTGTGAAGGACCCACAATACAGAGAAAGCCACCGTTTAACTGTAGCAGAGCGTAAATTCTATTTGGGTATCCATATTTTGTGCAGGCTTAGTTCCATGCCTGGCCAGAGCACAGGATGGCCAGGTTATTTCTCTGGCTTATTTACTCATCTGCAGGCCTTTTGCAATAATTGATTCAATCATGGGATCACAGAATTAGGAGCTGGAGGTCTGGAGATGATCTGGTCCAAGACACCGGACTCATCCCACCCCAACCCTAAAGCAGGGCCAACTGAGACCAGGTTGCTTATGACCCTGAGTTTTGACTACCTCCAAGTCTATTCCAGTGATCACCCTCATAGTGCAAAAAGGTCTTCCAGATATCTAACCGGGATTTCCAATGTCCTAGCTTGTGTTTGTTGCCTCTTGTTCTATCACTGTGCACCTCCAAGAAGAGTCTTGACCTTGTCTTCTCTATATTCTCTGATGTAGACAACAGTTGTGGACATCAGTAAGATCTCCCCTTAGCCTTCTTTTCTCCAGACTGAACAAACCCAATTGCCTCAGCTTCACATTGTACGTCATGCTCAAGTCTCCCTAACTATCTTGGTGGTCCCGTCCAGGACTTGCAGCTTATAACTGTCTTTGCTGTACTAGGGAAGAGCAAAACTGGACATGGTACTCCAGATGAAGTCACACAAGAATCAAACAGAGGAATAATAATCAGGTCCCTCAAGCTCTTGGCTACACTCGCATGTAACGCAGCCCAGTATGGGCATACTGCTGACCCATGTTCATCTGCTTTCCACCCAGTTGTCCCCCAGCTTGTGCTGTTGCATGGAGTTTCTCCATCCCAGGTGCAGGACTTTGCTTCTGGCTCTGTGGAACTTAATGAGATTTCTGTCAGCCCGTTTATAGTCAAATGCGATCCAAAGATCAGTCCTGCTCTCCAGGGTACCAGCTGCCCTCTTTCATTTAGCACCAGCAGTGGACTGGCTGACCATGTAATGCACCCTGTCATCCAGGTAGTTATGAAAGGTATTAAAACAGTATCATCAGCTCCAATATCAACCCCTTAGGAATGCTATTAGTAAATGTTGCCAGCTGGACTTCATTACTGTTGCTTATCAGCAGTTTGCAAGTCAGCAGGAGAAAGGCAAGGAGAGGTTTAATCTGAGCACATTTGGCCCACAGTCAATTTTTGTGTTGGCCTGAGTGTTTTGGAGATCTAACAGTTAAGTCTTTCCAGTTTTCCTTGTTTGCTTCTATGTGAAATCAGCAGAATTCTCTTTCCCTCCCCCAGAATAACTATTATTAACCACCATTTAGAAAGCCAGTAGCAGAATGTTAGGGAATGTAGCCAGCATAGATGAGGAAGAAACAGCAATCGTATGGAAGCTCCAACCTACTTTACAAGCAACAGCTCTCCTTCTGAGCAAGAAATGAGCACACCATGCTGCTGATTTCCAAGAGCTGCTAATTCACCATCTAGCTCTCAATTAGCTTCCAGTTGTGATTTTTAAAGTCTGTAACTGATTATGGCCTAGCTATCCAGTCACAGCTCTTCACTGAAAAACCTTCTCAAGGGGCTTTGCACCAGGCTGGCATTGTACAGATGTCAGCTGAGAGGTTTCTGATGAAGAATGCTTTGTTAGGGAAGTTCCTACCACATGAGAATTAAACTAGGACTAGCACATGCTTTCTCAATGTTTTCTCAGAGCTTGCACTACATGAGTTTTATAAACTAAACTCGCATTGCTTGAGGTGCTGCAGTGGGCTCCAAAGTGCCAGTTTGGGCACTACTAGACATACCCACACCTACAGCAGCAATGGGTACCTCAGCAGTGTTGTTTTGCTCTCTACACAGACCTGGAGTATGTTCTGCTGATCCTACTCCTCACTCAACAGCAACAGAGACAGCACATTCATCAGAGCCAGTTTGAACTTTTTTTTTTTTTCTGAGAACTGGTATTTTGAATGTGGTTACTGCGAAACACTGAGAATGTTTCAATATGCAAAAAAGAAGCAATCAACAAGACTCTTAGCGCCTGCTATCTTTTCTTCCCACCAGGCTGCTCACCACATGGAATCGTGGTGAACACAGAGATCTTACTCAGGGTGGCAGTACTAAGTCGTAAGGCGCTTTGAGGAGTGACAGTTGGCTCCTGTCCCCTCCTGCCCTTCCTGTTTCCCCCCATTACCTGGAACCTGAAAGCTGCAGAAGACTGGGACAGGCCATGCTTGGCAAGTTTATGTTGCGTATAGACTATCAGCAAACGGATTTACCTGCTGCCTTTGGGCCAGCTTGCTGCAGACCAAGGCCACAAGCCAGAAATGATGCCTGGAAGAAGGAGCTGAGAAGTGACCTGGTGAGTTCTCCAGGAGTGAAATAGTCTGAGGTTTTGGGATGACATGGTAAAGAATTTTGTGTTCAGACCAGTCCCAGAGAGAGAAGAGACAGCTCCCGTGCAGAGACATCACTGAGTTCCTGATGACAGGTCAAGTGGTGGACTTCAGAGACTGAACGCACATGCAGCTGCCTACTGCAGTTAATTGTTGAACTCACCATGGGGTCCAACAGTTGCTGAAAAAGCAATGAGCACTTCACACCATCTGCCCCTCAGGCTGGCAGATTTCTGCTGCCTGGACAGCCACTGGAGAGAAGTGCGCCTGTGAATGAAAATAGGGTGCGTGTAGGAAACTTCGTAAGGATGGCCATAAGTGGAAATGCGGGATAGAATCAGAGATTTGGGCTTTCTGCATTACTGAGGTAGTAGTTTTCTTATCACCAACCAAGAAAGGGAAGCAGTCCCCACAAAAGAGCCTACCCAGTAAAGCTGCAAGAAGACTAGTTTCTGCCAGTGCAGCCAGGCATCTAAGGAGACGTCAGGTATCAGGCAGTGTTTTATTACAGAAGATATTTATACAGAGATATACAGAGGTGCCTTTCTGTCAGAATGGCAGCCATATTTGCCATCACTTGCCACCATCAGCAGCAAGATCACTTCCTGCCAAACTGGGGCAATGGTGGTGGCACTTTGATGTCTTGACCTCTTTCCAGTTTCTTCTCACAGTCAACTAGATAATTGACTCCATCAATGACAATCTGGACTAGCTCCACCTACAAGAAGAAGAGGAAAATAGTAGTAATAGACTCTTTAGCTAACACTGTTAATAGAGGAAGGGAAAATTGGCTTGTACTGCAATGACAGCAGGGAAAGTATCAGTAAGGAGCATCATGGCATAGAGATTACACACCATCTGGCACAGGGAGTATGGGACATGCTGGTCCAGTGGAAACCCATGGTAATTCCCTTCTCCTGTTTGCCATGAGCTTGGGGCCACCAGCAACAGAAATTTTCAAATAGCTCCCTGAAGTTATTTCCACCAAATTCTGCTCCTACTCATATTCCTATGGGAACAAAGCAAGCAAACAGAAGTCCACTCATGTTTAGGCATGAGTTGAGTGACCCATTTCAAATGTGACCACTGTGAGTGTGCAGGATCCTCCCCAGATACTTGCTGAAAAGTAAAGCCTGGCACAGCCAGAGGTGCCTGTCCATTGTGTTCCCCACACTCATCTACGAGAATGAAGTAACCGAACAGCTGTGCTGAGAGTGCTGAGCATCACCAGGCAGTTCACACTGAAGCAGCTAATGCCATTGCTGTGTCTTCTCAGCTCCCAAGACTGTACCACCCCCGTGCTTGCAGAAGCATTTACATGAGCACCAAGTCAGACAGAAAGTAACTGTGGTGCAAGGAGAGGAAGACAGAGGCTCATTGCCCCGCTTCACAATCACCCTGAACACTGCTAGAGGCATGGGGTAGGAGTCCTTCACAAGGCTACGGCCAGGAGGATGGCAGGATTACCTGTTTGGCCATTGCCATTTATACTGCCTGAGAAAGCTCGTCAAACCAGAGTCTTGCACTTCTTCACAGGCTTGGCTCAGGAGCATATGTTCCTCTGCAGATGACCATGAACCCTACTGTGATGATTCGTTAGATGTGGGGAAAAGATGTCCTACTTATTCTGCCAAGAGTGCTGGCTTTGCTGAGACAGTTTTGCCAAGCCCAGGACCCACATCTCTGAAGCAGACGGACTCATCCTAAATTCATGCTGGCTCTACATCGTCCATCACTCCTTTGTTTTCAGCTCTTGATTTACACTGGCAGGGGTGGGATTAGCTCCAGGCCCAGAGCAGCACCAAAATTTGCAATTCTATATGGTAGGGAGTAGTGGTGTCTTTGTAACCTTTTTCAAAATTGCTGAAGAATACAAGGTGCCTTGTCCCCAGCAGACTTTCTTCACAGGCAGTGACATGTGAGGACCACAGGCCCTGTGGTATTATTAGCCAGCAAGCTATAGCACTGATTTTTGTTAATCTTTGTGAAATGGTTCATTAGTAACCTTTAATGACTGACTTGTTAAAACTGAATGTCAAGACTAAATCCCATTGTCTCTTTATTGTGACAGTTGCTGATTTTCAAGGGATTTGTTTTTACTGTAAAGCATTTCAGTGGCTTAGCAGTTTATTTTATTGTCTTTTACAGACCAGCTGTGTTGGGAAATCAGAGGTCTGAATTTGCAGCCTCCAGAAGAAAAGGAATTTCCTATTAAGTTTGCATTGACCAGTAACTGAAACAAAGCAAAAATACAAACAGTTTTATCTTGCACCTTTGGGAACATAATTCAGTTCTGCAAACACATTTACCACATAATGGAAAAACATGTCTTATAATAAAATATTTCTAACCCCTTGAGTCTTGTCTTATTTAGACTTCAGAATCTTCAAGCTGGGGATTGTATCCTATCTATTGGCTAAATCCTTTGAATCCTTGCTGTGTGAGGCTTCACTGACTTCAGTGGAAGTCTTTTCAGATAGGCAAAAATTTGTAGGTTTAGTCCATCTGTCAGTAGAATTCATATTAATTGATCATGTCATGTAATTCTTCTGTGTTATTAGCATTATTTTAGTATAAAGGACACATCATGATGTTTCAGGTATTAATAAATGTCTTTGTCGCATACTGTTTTTGCAAATGATACAGCTTAATAGTTTTTCATTCTTACTTATTTTGGTCTAGGTCCAAAGGAACTGCATCAAACTCCAGAATTTAAAATTTCCAAACCCCTGTCCAAAAGCCCCTTGGCTGTGAGGACGTTCAAGGGCATGTCCAAGTAGGAAAGCATGGAAGACCTGACTTGGCTCTGTCCCAGTGGCAGAAAACCCAAGGTGAGTGAGGAATGGAAGCCAGCTGGCTGACTGTGGACCAGTTTGAATCCCAGGGTTATATTCGTGTTATGAAAGCCTCCCAAGAATCAGGCTGAACTCATGTGTTGGGCTGCAACACCAGTACCGAACTGCATCCCTATCTAAGCTGCCAAATCCTCTCAGTGCTGCACTGTTCTGGATAAACACACCTTGACAGCATGTTTCTCTTTGCAATTGATTTTTAACTTGCAGCAAAGCCCCCAAGGTAATTAATAACATTTTGCTGCTGGGCAAGCAGGCATCCCTTCAAATCCTGACATGTTCAAGCAGCTTGGTGTCTGAGCCCAAATCATGTATTGTATTGCTAGTGGAGAAAAAGGGTTCTCAGGAGATGTCAGTTTCACCACGGCCTGCCCAGTTCACCATAGCTAAGAGGTTACAACATGCACCTGGGCAGTGAAAGACATGTTTGACAGAAGGTTTGAACCTCTGTTTCCTATTTACTAGCACTGTGCTCAAATCATCTGACTTACAGAGTCTTGCAAGGTAATTTTTTGTCTTAGTTTCTTGATGTCAGGGATAAACATAGCCCTGGTCTTGGTAAGGAAAGGGAAGCTGTAGCAGTGCTACAGGACTTGTAGTCTGTGACCTGGAGTAAGGGTTTAGCTCAGGCAGAGCTAGTGGGAGGAGGCTGCAACTCTTTGGCATGGCTGTTTCTCCCCCATCCTCCAGGACACTTGCATTTAGGAGCTGTTCTGCTTTATAAAATACTTAAATATGAAACTGGAATGAGGTCTGGGACCTGAGTCTCCCAGGAGAGCAGCAGCACTGCCAGGCTGTAGTGTCATTTCCGCTCTCTGGTCCAACAGATGTGCCAGTATTTCAAACTGAAATAGCTTCGAGACAAATGCCTGAGATGAACCCATCTCATCATAGCCTACCGCCCAACAGAGCTGACGATTAAATCTTTGCCCTGATTTAAACCTAGCTCTCCCATGTCTTCTGCTCAGTGCCACACAGGACACAAGAAGATGGCACCAACTTCTCCTCCTTAATTATTTTGGAGTGAAAGGATTGGCCTTGTCCTGCTCTGGAGAAAGTGCATGACTCTGAGTACTAAGAGGAGCACAACACCTTAAACCAGTCTGGCTTTCAGTGCCTGCTGAGTGAGTTAAGACTCAGGTCCCTGCTCCTTTTCCCCAACATTTTGCAGTAGGTACAGCAGGTATCACCCAATGTGTAGTAGCTAGCCCAGTGTACCACTCATAGACATGTCCCATGTCCAGCACTGCAGAGACTGATAGACATTGATCTCAGCTGGGCACTCCAGCAGGCAGACAGGTCTAAGAGTTTGCGCTGTGATGCTGAGAAACATCATCCTGAGGGATGTCTGCTACCAAAGCCAAGCCTTTCTAGCATCTGTGTGCTCTGAATGGAGATCCTCAGCACATGGTGCAAGCAGGTCACATTTGTGGAACTTCCTAAGGGTTGGGTTTTTTCCTTGCCATAACAGGAATATTTCTCAAGCGCTTCATGCATGTTAATAATTTTTCTTTGAACAAGTATTTCCGTTGGACCGGGTTCACCAGGAGTAAAAACTGCCATGACTCCACTGAGTTCAGCAGAGTGAACCCAACCAGAGGGAAACTTACTTATATGAGTAGAGATCTCAGTGAAAAACAGGGCAGGGGGAAAAAAGATTACCTCCGAGCGACCCATGCGGTCCAGGTTGGAGATATCATACACATCTGCTACAGCGGCCGTGTCCACTCCACCAGTGCCACGTTTTTGCAGACGCAGGTTCTCCAGGATTTTTGAAAACCTGGGATCCTATCAGAAGAAACAGGTTTGAGCTTATTGCCTTTTATCCTGTATATTGTGCTGAATTGTTGCGCAATGCTACTATCCATGACTTAATAGCATCCACAGAAAGACAGGCAGAGATGGGTAGTTTTCTCAGTCCTGTCTCGGTGGCTGTCTGCGAGTAGATTAATTTCCATAACAAATACAATAATTTGCAGAATAGGAGTGTGCTCAATTAGTCGTGCATTATCCCTGGGACCTTGTTACACATCGTGCTATCATGCAGTCGCTGTAAGCTGTCATTTTTCATTTGTTCCTTTATAAATCAGAAGAGCTGACTTGTGGCACTGGCCTTTTAAATGACTTATGTACCTTGCTGAGCCTGGGAAGCTTAACGTGGACTCCTGCACGTAAACCAGTTCCCAGGTTGGAAGGACAGGTCAGAACATATCCGAGGCGCTCGTTCCACATGAACTCCCAGCCCCGTTCTTTAATTAATCTTTCCACCTATGATGGAAAAAAAAAGAAAAAGAGAAAGCGAAAAGAAAAGGGCAGCATATAAATGTCTTATTTTAAGATGTGTGCTTGTAGCTGACTTTCTTTTCACCGTGTATCTGTGTTGATGGTGAACTTCACTAACACCAGGGGAGTTGTATAAATTTAGGCCCAAGTACAGTCTGGTTTGGATCTGATGCAAACATTTGCACTCATTAGGTACCAGGATCCCCAGTGCATATTGCAAGGATTTATTCATCATTTTCTCATGACTAATAGCTTCAGACTCATTGTCACTTTATCACAAAGCTCCCCGTCATGGTGATTTGGTATAGTCTTAGCCCGTGAAGCCATATCTTCACATAAGAATTACGGCTTTTGCCATGTGTTTCTAACCTTGATGGTTTTGGAGCAAGCTTGCAACAAACAAGCCCAAAGGACTAAAATGCTATGAAGCACACAAAAGGAGCTGAAGCTGAGTTTTGTGTAACTTCCAAGGTGATGCCGTGACTCTCAGGGGAGGGCACTTGACTTCTAGATGCCTAATATTAATAGCCATTCCATTATAAGGAGACAGCATACCTTGTATATAATGCTTTTCATTAGTAGCTCTCTGATCAGATTAGAAAGGAGAGTGAAATAATTATCTCCAGAAAAATCACAAGGGTCTGTTGACCTTTGAATAGGCTGGTACTCTCTTCACCCATCTACCCTTCCTGGACGTGCTTCCATGATCCAAATACAATTTCAGTTCAGTTATCTTCTCCCCCAGAGGAGAATCAGATACATAAACCAGCTCATGCTTGGAAGACCTCTGCACATATAGATGAATACATCCATTCTGCAGAAGGATACAGAATAAAGGACTCTCCTAACACCATTTCTATGTTTTGTGAGGATGCAAGAATTCATGTTGGGAAACTAGACCTGTTTTCCTGCCTCAGACACTTGCTCTGCTCATGGTTCCCAAAGCTGTCTGACCGCTTCCCGTGGCCAGGCCCATACGTCTAACTCTGTTCAACGTGAGCTAAGCACAGTAGCAGAGGCAAAGCTGGTACAGCATCTTCAAGCCATGTCACTTGGCCACCACCCTGTACCCTGTTCAGTCTCGTGGCTGTATCTTGAAAACCTAGCAGGTCCCAGTTAACCACCCCAATGCCAAAGAAGCGTACATTAGGTGCTTTTGTTTTCCTGTGTTCCCAAACACACTACATACTTGAACTTCCCTATGTATGCTCTGATCTTACCTTCCTCTGCCTCTCCCTGCTTTCCCTACTTCACCTTGATTTTTTTTGGCTGGGGCTGTGAAGTGATATGGGAGGGGTGCACAACTGTATTAACTCTACAGTTGCTGGGGATTTTCTGAGACAGGTATGACTCTAGGAAGCCAGAGAAACTGTTTCGCCAAGGTGAGGAGAATGAAACAAATGGTCCAAGGCTGGCCCAATATGCATTTCCATACCCAGGAAAAAAAGCAGTGTGATGAAGATGTATGCTCTTCCTTCATAGTTCAGATGATGTAAGCATGCCAAGAACCCCAATGAGGAGAAATACTTGATTTATGCAGCCTGAATGTTCTTACAGTCATGGAGACAATTTCGAGCCCATTCAACCTGCTGTAGCTTAACCTGTAGGCTTTCCTGTACTATGGCAATCCATCTAGGAATGATGTGGATGAGAGTAGTGGAGAACAGTGTTTGGCCATGTCAGCTGTCCCACTGCACCTTGCTATATAGCCTCTTTCTCTGTTAAAGCAACTTTTTTGGTGCCAGAGCAGTTACACAGGGCTGCACTAGGCCCAGAGCCAACCTGAGCCTTACCTGGGTTGTCTCGTCAAAACTGTTTTAACCTACACTTCATCTCAGGAAGGCCTTTTTATCTTTGTGAACAGCTAGACCAGAATAAAATCCCTGGAGCCCTGGCTATCAGTTCTTAGCATTTTAATCACAAAACCTCATATCTCCCCAAATGTGGCAGTAAGCCGAGGGGTCCTATGCCCTAAGTCCGGTTCACAATGTCAGCAGCGTCCACTCCACTCCCAGCATCAGGGATTCATTCATCAGTTCTTCATTCAAGCAAATCAAGCAATCCAAATGAAATGCTTGATTTATGAATTCACACAGCCTGCAGGCACAAAATGGCAAAAAAAGGATATTTCTTTAGCCACTCTGTGCTTAAGATTTTAATGGAAAAGCTGCAAAGGCATTTTGGTTATTGTTCCCTACAACTAAGCTAGCAATTTGCCCGTGTTTCTTTCTTTAACTGCATTAGTGTGGGTTGCTATGTGGACTGGTGTTACTACATTTTGTTGCTCCCGGAGATGTCAGTTCAACGTGAACCACAGTAAGCAGTACTGACAGTGCTGCCAACAGCCCAACAATAAACAAACAGGAATAATAAACTCATTGAGATACTACCTCTTTTAAACCACGGCAAAATCTTTCAAACACCCGTTTCATGTTTCCGCCCTTCTCCATGGAGATCACCCTGGTGTGGTCTTCTTCATTAATCCAGATGAGAAATGTCTTGTCATTGTTATGCCTGGTTGAGAGGGGGGAAAAAAAAGAGTATTTCTAAAAAGATAAGCCCCGAAAGATAATTCTCAGTATCCTTAGTTTTATCACAGTCTTTCAGGGCTGTGGAGAGGCTAAGTGTGACAAAATAGTGTTGTTCTGCGGAGCTCGGGATTGGAGCTGCTTTCACAGTTGGACTCCCCATGCCAATGGCATTTCACAGGTTTCTTGGGCACAGCAAGAATAGTTTTCCTGGTCACATTCATGCTTCTGTGGTGCTGAGTGAGGAATAAACGTGTGGTCCTCTCGCATGAGCAGAGCTGGGAGGTGCAGCAAAGGTGGAAGCCAAGCTCTGCATCCTCTGTCGCCAGAGTCAGTTTTCATTGTTCTGAGAAAACTGTGCAGCTAGGAAAAACACCCTAACATTTACATGCTGCTGGTGGGCAAGCAGTATGTCCTTACTTAATCGTATTCTCCCCTAAATCAAATCCCAGTGCCCCGTGTATGGCTTGGTAGCACTGGATTGCCACATCAGTCAAGTTACGTGTCCGAGGACAGCAGCTGCGCGCTGCTTCCAGACAGCGTGTTAGTGATGCTGGCTTGTCAGTCAAGACAAAAATGCCTGAAGATACCCACTCGTGCTTCAAACAGATCAGTTGTGGCTAGGTTTATTAAGTGCTGGGTCAAACCCGAGGTCACTTTTTCCTTGCTTTTTCTCCCCTTTCTCTGTCTTCTACTACAGCCTTTCTACAGCACACAGAAGGTGATTGATGGGGTTGGGCTCATCCGTGCAAACAGTGGAATATTACCAGGTTCGACACACGTGAAATTTGAAAGTTCAAGTTCACCGAGACCCTGGCTTTCAGCTGGTCTTTTACTGTATCTCCTTTTTTTTTGGCACTTGGAGTTTGCCAGTGGAAGATGAGCAGGTGTAAACATCCTGTGCCCTGACATTATGGTCACCCAAGGTCCAGTTAACTCGCTGTCAGTCACGTACAAAGGTTCAGGGGAGGGTTTTCCAAATAGTCTGAGGTTGACCTGACTCAGCTGCCCCTTTAATTAACTGTGTCTCCCCATTGCTTTAAGAAACATGTGTGGAGGCCACACTGAGTGCATTTAAACTGTGTTGTATCCTCCGGTGGGGTCAGTGGGAATAGTCCTGCAGCCCATAACAACGACAGGAACACAATCATTATAAGCAAATTAATTCCCAGAGTGTGTGCTCTTTTTGAACAACAATTTCTTGCAAGAGAATGGCAGGTTTTCCAAATGGGCCTTACTGAAATACTTTCTAATCCTACTATTTTCTTTCTGGCCTGCATGTAAAACAAGCCAAGAAACAGGTCTGTTTCATTCAGGAGATCCCTGGATAGTATTTATATTGTTTGTTTGTAGACACAATGAATGGGATGCCTCAAATTGATCCTTTTCCTCTTCCTCAGATTTAAACAGGGATTGGGGAGCTAATCTGAAGCTTGTTGAAATAAAAAAATCCTCACACATTTCCAACAGGTCATCAGGTTTCACAGTGCCTGCTCCCAACAGAAATCATGTTTAGCTCATCACAGCAATACTGACTACGCTCCTGAACATGAGCCAGGATTGTCAGACACAGCTTGGAGAACAGCTGGGGGTTTTTTCCTCATGAAATCCTATCCCCAGTGGAAGTCCTGGACCTGCCTGGGGAAAGGAGGTAGACTAGGTGACTCTTTAGAATCCTTTTTAGCCTAATTTTTCAGAATTAAATCATCTGGTAATGCCTAGAAGTATACCAGGGTGGATGCAGATGCTATGCACTGCCCAGTTGCTCAGTCTCTGCTTAGCAGATGTGTGCACTGGTCTCGGAGCTATTATCCAATTCTCTCCACAGAAAATATCAGATTTAGGCACAAAATATGTCAAGTGTGTTGTGAAAGTAGAAACAAACCTACAACAAAATAGGAAATTCAGCTGCTGCTTTATCTCCTCTTTGTCAAGTTCATTTGGAAAAAAAGGGTTACATTCATCTCTGGGAATTAAAATAACATTCTGTCTCTTGACAGTGAGGGGGGGACAGGAATTTGCAGTGTGGTGTCCTGCAGCTGTATGGCCGGTGGTTCCTGGCTGACAGCATGCTACAGTCTGATGTTAGAGCTGCTTTTGTAACCTCAGCTTTGCCCACTGCATGGTGACTCCCAGGCTCTTTCCCAAATTAAAATTTTATCTAGAAGTAGAAAAACTTAGATAAAAACCCCCAAAAGGAGCCACGCCTGTGATGCTGTGCTGCATGAATGATTTTAGTGATGGCTTCTTGAGTGTAAAGGTCTTACTCATTCTGTTGCACATTACTACGTTTTGTTTTCCTTTTTAAATTAAGTAAGAAAAAATTTTTTAAATTAAAAAGAAGCAAACTGAACATGCTGTGAGTGTGGGGACGGAGAGGCTGCAAGGCTAGGACAAGCAAGGAGATTTGTAACACAATCTTTAAAACACGACACAAGCGTCTGTGCATCACACAACATACCAGATTCCTCTGGCATCTGGCCAGTCACGTGCCATCCCAGCACATGTCAGCAAAGGGGACACTGGCTTATCAAAGAGAAAATGATCCTGGAAACCAGAATGGGACCAAAGGGGGAGAGAAAGAGGGAGAAAAAACAAAATTCAAGTTTATTCAAGGAAGTAGTATAAAGCTGTCTAATACATTTTATGTGAAGGCAATCAACGTACGAGTAAATCACATAGCATGGCGTATGAACCTGGTTCCTTCTTCTGAAAACTAAAAGTGCTTTATCAGATTCTCACTGACATTAGTAATATGACCATGTTTTGCCAAAAACATTTTTCCATGTAGAGAGGAATGGGAAGTGGGGACCTATTACCATGTACACATACCAAAGGGTACTCCGGAGGGACCTCTACTGCTAGCACCAGAGCTGTTTTCTGCATACAGATGTATTTCAGGGTAGGAGAGCTCAACAAGTTCTTAAAAACAGGGGGGAAAAAAGGAAAAGCTAGTTCTGAAAAGACATTTTTCCAGCACAGAGATTTAGCAATTTATTCTGAGCATGAACTCAAGGTAGGAATTAAATCTAAGCTTGACCTTTTGGAATCACAGACTTGTTCTGTTCCTTAACAGAGTTTCTATTTCTAATTTAATAAATGTAGCACTTGCTGTGCCACTGACTTGCCATATTCCAGATCATTTAAATTTTTTTTGAACTGAAGTGGATTTTTCCCCAAAGCAAATAAGTATTAGATTTTCATGTCTGTACTGAAAAATTGTTGGTTCAGATGTTGTGTGAGGACTTTGAGGGGATGTTGTTGGTCTGTTGTTGTTTTTTTTAAATCTAGGTTTTAATTAAGAATAGGGAAGCAAGCTATCCATAAAAAATATGACATGGTAGACAGGTTGATAAACTTTACTTCTTTTTCCCCTTAGTGGAGAATTTTAGCTTTTCACCCTTGAATACCCTGTGATGGACATGATGCAGCCAGAACCCCCAACCATGCAGAAAGAAAAGGTAGAGAGTTCTCTTTGCTCATCACAGGGACACAGCGTTTCCTTCCTCAGCTTACTCCATCTGACACTTTTACTTGAAAGAAAATTTCCCCTTTTTGCAAGAAAACAGCTGAGCACAGTTAGTTTCCCTTATGTGCATATGGCCCAAATCTGCAAAGCACCAAATGTCTTCTGTGCTGAATGCCATTCAGCCAGCACTGATTTGATCTTACCAAGATCAAATGGTGCTTATTGAAGGCTGGCAGAAAGCCTGATGCTGTAGAGTTTCAAGGTCCTAAAGTACTGGAGGAGGTAAGCAATGGTAGGAATAAAAGATGGAATCTGAGGTTACAACATTCAGTGCCCTGATTTCTATAAATTTGCCTTACCATAAAAACAAACAAAACAATGTAAAATGCTGAATCTGTGAAGCCTATTCCACTTCCCAAAAGATTTCACCTTAAATAAGGAGCTAATCTCTGCAATCCTATTCCAACCTCTGCTTTCTGAGGAGCTCTCTCCTGCTGAAAAAGGTAATGAAATAAAACCGACAACAACATCTTGTCAATAAACATATTACCAAGGACATTCAATTAAAAAAGTTACTGACCTTACATAAATTCTTAACTCCTGGTTAATGCAGACTGTGACACCTAGTTCCAGGGTTATAAATAGTTATGTTACTTCATCAGCTCCCTTTTGGTTGATGTTATGGATTAATGTGCCATGAATATAGCTAACAGGGTACAGCCATTCCTTGGGATATTTAAAATGCACATTCAAGGTTTGTTTGACATGTCACATGCTGTGACAAAATCCATGATGAAAATCCTTGTGTTTCCATCTGTGTGACAATGAAAACTGTCGTTATGGCCCCGATCCTTCAAGTCCTTAAACACAGTTAGAGGACTGGGAAAAGCTCACCTGGGTGCAGTTGGCTATGGCCATTTTGGGGAAATTAGAATTAGTGTAGTTTTGACATAAAGAAATTACAAGAAACAAAGCCCCCACCCCGACAGTCTGGAATACAAATAACACATAATGTTTATCTCAATGTAATATATTTAGTTAGAATGGTTGTTAATACAGAAAATATCAATCTTTGCTCAAGGAAATGACCAAGAAAAAGTCCTGAATTTGCTTTGTTATTTGTCCAAAGAGGTGGCAGCAGCTAGGTATATTTGATTTGACACAGATCTTGCTATCCGGAATATAACGCCATGTTTTGGACCTGCACAGTGATGTACTTAGCCAAAATATAGACCCTGCATGATTTGCCATTACATTCAAAATATTGACAGGCCATTAACGACTGGGTTATCCTCCTTAGTTACACTGGAAAGCAGGTACCCCAGAGAAAGATGAAGTAAATGAAGGTGGGGTCAGCTCTGGAGCTGTACTTACGTCAATAAGCTGCTGCTGATCCCTCTCGGACATATTAGTCAAGCTGTAGTACTTTCCTGAGAGGTCTCCTTTCAGCCCAGCAAGCGCGGTGACCACAACGTTCTCCACCTCTCTCCGCTCTGCCCTGGTGCAGGCAGGAGGAAGGCTGAGGCCCCGGATGCTGCGGCCAGTCCTCACCCTTGAGGAGAGGACGTAGCGCTCGTCAAATTGACCATGGGTGATCTGGAGGGAGAATGTTTCATTAGTTCACACACAGTCCCCCGTGTTGTACTCCACCATTAAAAAAAAACAAAACAAAATCAAAAAACGTTTCTACTCAAATGTTTCTACTCAGAAAAGAAGGGCATCTTTCTGCCTAGGCATGATGACCTCTCCATGAGATCACAAATTCTCAGGATACAAGGAGTCCCTCAGAGTTTCAGACACCAGGAGTTTTTGTTTGGAACAAGAAGTTTCTTTGGCTGAGTGAATGTGGCAGAATAACCAGCCAGTCTTTATTGGTCCCAAGATATAAAGGAATCTGCATGGCTTTTAGAAACATGGATATGGGCAGAGGCAGGGGGCCAGGCACAGAAGATCTTTTGAAAGAGGAAATCCCAAGATGATCATAGAATCATAGAATGGTTTGGGTTAGAAGGGACCTTAAAGATCATCAAGTTCCAACCCCTCTGCCATGGGCCGGGACACCTCCCACTAGAGCAGGTTGCTCAAAGCCCCATCCAGCCTGGCCTTGAACACCTCCAGGTATGGGGCAAAAATGCTAAACCACAGTGTAGCTGAACTATGAAGGAAATATTAAGCAGCAGTTGAGGTCTGATCACGTTTGTGGGCATAGTGGAGTCAGCTCCTCCTTTCATTCCAAATCTTGGACACACGTTTATCTGTAAGCTCATGAACAGACCTCCAGTGCCAAGTGACTCTGTGGCCCAAATGCTTAGTAAAGTTGGGACTGTTTCCCTGCTAGGAACAAGGTAGGGATACAGCTGTCCTGCTCTTAGGGTCATGAGTAGCATCCCACTTTCCTTAACCCTAACATTACCGTCTTTGGAGTTGGATCAGGAAAAAGAAAAGTACTATTGCACTATTACATACAATATCATCACTGTAAGAATCAGCCCTGAGCCTTTAATGTCTCATTATTTTATTTCAAACCTACCTTGGATGCATCCAGGTCGGTGTGGTGCTTCATTGTCCGTGGATCATAGCCATTATGTCTCGCTTTAATGACAGGGTCAAAAATCTCAGCGAACACCTATGGAGTCAAGAGAATCTAGAAAGAGTCTGCAGCATCACAGAAATGCTTAAATGAACCAGCTTCAGCCAGAGGAGAAGTCCCCTGGCGCAGGCTCCTGGGTGACAGACATAAGGGGGGCTCTAAACGAGATCAGTGAGCCTGCTTTTGACCTAGACGGTGCTCCGCAGCAGTTCTCATCTTCACAACAGTTGCACCTTGCTTAAGGTTACCACAGACAGCTACTGGATATGGTGGCCACCAGGTTAGGTTTCAGGATGTGTTACCAACACACACTGGGGGTCCCCCGGCAGCTTGCCTCTTGTTTTTAGGCCATGCAGGAATACCCTACGTCTTCACTGCCAGGGGCCACTAGTCCTCATTAGAGCCACTCGGCTCAGGTGTGTCAACATCGACCACAACCACACCTTGACGTGGATGAGAAGCAGTGGCACATCTAAGTGAGTAAACCGAAGGGCAGGAGCTGATAGTCCAGAATGCCAGATGTCCCACTCCATCCTTAGCAGCGTTTGGGATGTTGTTAGGAGACTGTATAATAATAGGTACCATTGTATGGTACCATTGTATGAAGGAAGCAGACCACAGAGCTCAGTAAAAATAAAGGAAAACAAAAAAGCATTTTCTTTCTTTTTCCTCTTCTCCTCATTCCAGAGTTAAATAAACCTGTCCATCCTAATGTTGTCTGTGTTCAGCTTTCAGCATGATCCAAAACTGATCACAATGATGTCTGGCACTTCCCAGAAGACATTTTTGTTTCACTTCTGCCTCTGCTGTTCCACAATGTAATTTCCACGTTACCTTTATTTTGTGTGTCTCAGGGTTGTGTGGCTTTGCCATAAACTAAATGGAGTCGGAGGAAGGAGGGAAGCCACCGGAGGCAGGTAGCAGCTGCTCCCAAGCAGGTACATTTTACTGACTTCAGTTTCGGCAGAGTGGGCACCTGGAGTAATGCCTTATATTCATACCTTTCCTCATGTGGAAGAGTAGGGAAAACACCCTCTTTATGCACATGGCCCGCCCCCTTGTATCCTCTCTGGGATACAATGCATACCCTGCCGGGAATCTGTCTTCATCTAAGGAGCTCTTGTGAACGACACCACGAAAACCGCACCAAACACAACCGTATTGTGGAAATGTCTTACCTCATAGGATTCTTCATCGCCTGCCACCATGCCCACAGTTTTAATGAAAGGGTGGCCAGGATTGTCAACACCGGTTTGGATGCACTGATCCAGGGTGTAGCCGTTGGGAGTCATCTTGTCCCTTAGCCTGGAGTAAATGCCCGGTGTGAGGCACTCAGCCATGCAGTTGTTATGTTTGCGGAGATCAGGATAGTCGGCGCTGAGGAGAAGAAGAATCCCAAGCAATTAATGTGGCACCTCAGAAGAGTAATCCCTGCTAGTTTACGAAGCTATTAAAGGGATCATGAGATACAGAGTACACAGCATGGTTTAAAAGTATAATTAGTTCTTGGTTTTTCTGTTGCATTGAATTTCAGGAGGGGAGGAAGATTCAGGTCACCGAAAGTAGCCCACGTTTCACACTGGTGGGCCACCACACTGACAGCAATTGCAGCTTTCTGCTACTTGGGGCCATCAGGAAAATGAAGCCCAATGAGCTCTGAAAGTGGACTAAGGCCCATTAAATCTCTTCTGAGACACTCTTATTCAGAAGTAAAGAAGTTCTAACATTTTTTTGTTCAAGTAGGAAGGGAATTAAGTTTAGCTGAAGAAGTTCTTTGTAATTTGGAGCCCAGGTGCTCTCACAGCTTAGTGGACATCAGTGAGGCTGTCTGATTGATGTCAGCTGGGAAGCTCATACTTCTACAGTATCTGGGTTTGCTTTAATGGCATTACTATTTGCAGAAAACTGCATGGTGTACTAAGCCAGGGAAAATAAAGATGCTAAGCTTTAGCAATGCATTTTTTGCAACTGTACATCTACCTTGTACTGGTGATGATGTGCTTTATCATAGAATAACAGAATCATAGAATAGTTAGAGTTGGAAGGGACCTTAAAGATCATTGAGTTCCAACCCCCCTGCCATGGGCAAGGACACCTCCCACCAGACCAGGTTGCTCAAAGCCCCATCCAGCCTGGTCTTGGACACTTCCAGGGATGGGCCATCCACAACTTCCCTGGGCAACCTGTTCCAGTGTCTCACCACCCTCACAGTAAAGGATTCCTTTCTAGTATTTAATCTAAATCTCCCCTCTTCCAATTTAAACCATTACCCCTTGTCCTATCACTACATTCTCTGATGAAGAGTCCCTCCCCATCTCTCCTGTGGGCCCCCTTCAGTTACTACAAGTCCATTATTTCTATAAGAATATATTTTAACTAGAACACTATTCACTAATTTGAAAAAATAAAGGGTTTGTTAGAGTCTGATACATACCGTTTTTCACAGGTATGGTCAGCAAAGTCAATTTATAGAGAAGAAGGTTTGTAATTAATTTCTAATTACCAGCCAGCCAGTTTGTAACAGAATTAGGAATATTTCAAGTACAGTAGTTATATGGGAGATTTCTTTACTGCTTGCGTATTGAGGATATTTTCACATTTCCTAATGGTAGAGTACATTCCATCAGCCAGTCCAACAGGCTGAGCTGCAAAGTGTTTGACAGCTGATGAGATAAAATTAAGACTAATTTAGTGCTACGCCTAAAATGTGAGACATTTCTTAGGCTTGTCATTGTTCAGCAATAGGGGTTTTTGAGTGTTGCTACTATCTCACATCCCTGCTTTCTGGTCTTGAAGGCCAATGTTGGTGCCGGAGTTATTAATAAAGAGTTTTTCAGGTCACACAGCCCATGTCTCACAGATGGTGTGACTGCATGAGGGCTCGGCAGCTTTGATAGGGATCTTCTTCCTCCAAAGAGTTAAATGTTGCTCCTAGCCCAGGCTAACAGGGTGCTGTGACCCGCTGACTGCCTAATCCCAAGTCCTTACCTTGGAGGAAAGAGCTTCCGCTTTTCCTGAACGGCGGCCTTCACATTTTGCTGGTTGAGGAGGTACCCGGTGGTCAGCACCCCCGTGCCTGCGGCTGCAAAGAGTGCAGTGGTTGCACGGCCAGCCAGGAGACGGCAGAAGGTGCTAGCCATTCCTCTCGGAGGATACGATGCCTGCAAGAGAAGGCAGCCCAATGTCAACCCATAAGTCCTCATACAGTGCGAATGACAAGTAGACCCACATTGTTAATGGTAGCCCTGTAGAGGTTTGCACTTACATAGCGTGTTCAGAAAAATGGTTAGTATGCACATGTGTTATTTCTATACCTTAGGTAGACTTGGAAATCAGTTGATTCTTTTGGTGCTCTATTGAGTACACAATTCTAAATGCAACGCCCTGAATATTTTAATTATTTTAATGACTGAGGTCCATAATTGAATCTTTTAGCTTGCTTCATAGCAACACCACATTACACAGAGAGATCTTTTCGTTGGCCAAAAAGGTACAGTAAGGTACAGTTACATGTGGTAGGATGTGACATTCAGTAGGTTGTTCCTTTCAGTGCTACCACCTACAGAAACTCTTGTGTCTTTTCCATGCTAGCTTGACCTGTAAGCACTTTGTGCTTTTTCTGCTATATGAGTAAAGTTGGGGTAGGCTTGAACTCATCATCCAGCTCACACCGTGGGAAGGGGGATATGCTAGGGACTTAAAATCCTCAGTGGCATGGGAAGTGGGAACAGAGGCCAACTCTTCTCTGCCTTTCCCAGTATGTGAATACACTCCATCAAATGGAGCTAGTGGGAGCAACCACCAAAACAAAGGTAGGTGGCTCTTCATGCCAGTGATCACAGACTTACAGAACACCTTGTCAAAGGTTGGTGTGGGTGCAGTAGGTGTGCATGGCTTCAGTGAGAGACTGGACAAGCATGTGGAAGAGGGATTAATTGCAGGCTTTTAGCATACAAAAAAAATTGGCTAGCAAGAAAATATGGACCTGTTAGAGTGGGTCCAGAGAAGGGACGCGAAAATGGTCGGAGAATGAGAACCGCTCTCCTATGGAGAAAGGATGATACAGTTGGGGCTGCTCAGCCTGGAGAAGAGAAGGCTCCGGGGAGACTTTATTGTGACCTTTCAGTACTTAAAGGGGGCTTATAAGAAAAACGGGGACAGACTTTTTACCAGGGCCTGTTTTGACAGATTTTACCAGGGCAATGGTTTTGAACAGGAAGAGGGTACATTTAGGTTGGATATAAGGAAGACATTTTTATGATGAGGATGATGAGACACTGGAACAGTTTGCCCAGAAAAGTTGTGGATGCCTCATCCCTGGCAGTGTTCAAGGTCAGGCTGGATGGGGCTTTGAGCAACCCGATCTAGTGAAAGATGTCTCTGCCCACAGCAGGAAGGTTGGACTAGATGGTTTTTAAAGGTCCTTTCCAGCCCCAACCATTCTATGAATCTTTCACTCTATGAAAATTCCCTCGTCTGAAACTTGTATACTCTGTTAATTATTCCCAGCAGCATGTTCGTAGCGGAGCTATGGGTTTGGGACTGTGTCTGGAGTACAGGGGACCTATAAGTCCAGCAGAGAACATGGTATGTTCTGTGAAAGCCTGAAGAAGGCAATGCACATTTTTTCTTCCAAGAATCAGAATTTGACTAGTATTGCCAGTGACTGTGAGTTCCTCAGGAAGCTGTAATTCCTGTTTAAATAAAGGATAAATTCCAATTTGTGTCATTGACAGAAGCTTATTCTTAAAACTAGACTCTGGTAAATCATATTTAGGAAATGGGCATGGAAGAGTTACAAGAAAACATTAACTTCCCCCAGGATATGCTGCTTCAGTTGTTTTTCCAAAGTTTTAAAAAATGTAATTGTTTCTGTAATGTCTTCACTGTTCTTTTGGAGGTTAAACTAAGCACCTCAAAGTATTTGGTTTTGTTTTCAATGAACAAAGTGTTCTAATATCCCATAATTTTCTTTGTATAATTCTTTGCCTTTTCCACTGCTTTCTAAAGACAAATGCATCCTCTCACTTAGTAAAAAGATCTTCTCATCTGCTTGCATGGGTTTTGGTTGAAAAGCAGTGTCTTCTTTGTACGTCAGTCACATATGTGAGATGAGAAACACAGGTGTGTTTCAAGTTTGAGAGTCATTTGTTTCATGTCATGTATCTTGTTTAATCAATCTTGTACCTAAATTTTGTTATGCTGTCTCCTCCATGCCTTGAATATGCAATATACTTTTATCTAATGTTCCTTCCAGAGAAAGGTGCTGACTGGCTGACAAAAATGTTGATTTTTTTTCACTGAAATAATTTCTTTAAAACAGAAATAGGGAGAGACCACACAGGGAAGGCAATTTTTCCCCCCGTTAGGAATACATTGTGATTTCCTCAGCTATTCCGAGTCCTCAACAATTAGTTGCACAGGACTACAGTATAATGAAATATGTGCTGACACCGGGCTGGAACAGGAGGCAGATCATCGACTGTAGCCTTATCTGGAGTGGCTCCCCTCCACCCGTGAATTCGTTTCAGTGAGTTGCAGGACAGGCTTTCATGACTGCAACAGGATTTCTCCCTCCCAAAATGGAGTGGGAGAATGTTTGACTGTAAATCGAAATCAAATATGAGGCTTGTGATGGAGGTTTTTGTGCTGCTTTCTTTTCTGTGTGTTTAACAGATGGTTCTTGTGCCTTTTCACAGTATAGCATCCCCATCCTACACTCTAGAAATATTTGCTTATGACTAATCTGCACAAAACTATTATTGTTTTACCAGTGTCTGAGAAACAATACATGTATTTTCATACCAGCTCTATGTATTTATAGTTCTGTTTCACAGATGCCATCTTTACTGCAAGGAATTGGCTGGCAGTCAAACCCCTGTCCTGAAAATGAGAATCTCTATCAAAATCCCGTTGCAGGCAATGACGTTATGACTTCAGTGACCCCGGGCACTCATCAGCGTCTCCACCAGCCTGGATTTTTTGGGAGCTTCTAAATCCTGTGTCACTTTAAGGGACAAATCTGGTCCGTACATCTGATTAAATGAGAGGAATCATGTGCAGGGTGTATTTAGAAAGAAGCGCAAGTGGGTAACTATAATGCTTCAGAAATAACCGGAGCAGTGCACCCAGTGACTACAGCGCGCACCAGCAGCTAAAGCTAACAGCCTCAGGCAGGTCATTATATTTAGCCACGTCACATTGTCTGCTGGTGAGGCTGCACTGTGTTGCTTGCTGTTTTCACAAAACCTCCATTCCCTGTACTAATGCAATGTGACGTGAAAGTCCCATCCCTTGTAACAGCAGCTATTGATTGGCTGGCTGCGCTTTTGACTGCCTTCCAGCCTTTTCCAATGAGGAAGGATGCGCAAGGGGTAGAAGCAATGTCCCGGCCAGAGAGTTACTCTCCGGATGAGCATGATGTTGTTGTGGTCTGGGACTGGAAGGCAGAGCAGAGCGTGCTCTTCGCTGGGCCCTCGGCATTAATTTGTTCTGGAGGAGCTGAGAGGTACGCGGGAGCTCTGCGAGGGTGAAGGATGATGGAAGCTGCTCTCTGTGACTTCCTTGGGGGACAAATCATAGTTGCTGAAAGTTTTTAAAATCATAGAATCATAGAATGGTTTGGGTTTGAAGGGACCTTAGAGATCATCGAGTTCCAACCCCCCTGTCATGGGCAGGGACACCTCCCACTAGAGCAGGTTGCTCAAAGCCCCATCCAGC
>JAOXNO010000020.1:76422223-76442072 GCA_028565335.1 Limnodromus scolopaceus | reverse complement strand
CCTTCTCTTCTCCAGGCTGAACAATCCCAGCTCTCTCAGCCTGTCCTCATAGGGGAGGTGCTCCATCCCTCTGATCACCTTTGTGGCCCTCCGCTGGACCTGTTCCAACAGGTCCATGTCCTTCCTGTGTTGAGGACTCCAAAGCTGGACACAGCATTCCAGGTGGGGTCTCACAAGTGCAGAGTAGAGGGGCAGAATCACCTCCCATGACCTGCTGGCTGCACTTCTCTTGATGCAGCCTAGGACACAGTAGGCTTTCTGGGCTGCCAGTGCACATTGCCGGCTCATGTTGAGCTTCTCATCCAACAACACCCCCAAGTCCTTCTTCTCAGGGCTGCTTTCCAGCCATTCTCCGCCCAACCTGTATTTGTGCCTGGGATTGCCACAAGCTAAAGGTTGTTTAGCTGCTGATTCAATGCATCTTGTGTCCTTCGCTTTGCCCTTGCAACAGCTACAGGGTAAGAGAGCGCTCGACCCTGAGAGCAGCTTGAGCAGAGCAAACCTTCTGCAGAACGTGGTGTGCGAATGAACAGTACCCTGGGTGGCTGTGGGTAATTCCACATCTTGGACTTTCAGGCTGAGCTACTCTGTCTGCCTGAGGTGTAGGGTTGTAACAGAAATCACAGCCTGTGGACGGAAGAGAAATAAGCCACCTGGAAAAAGAAGTGGATGAACCTTCTACTGGGAAAAGGAATCAGTTTGAAAAGGCCATGAGATTTCCTTGGTAACTCAAACGGTGAGGGCCCTGTGGTGTGGCTGATCTGGGAAATACAGGCATGTTGTACTTTACTCCTTCTGCTGAATGAGTATGAGTACTCCCTCCTCACTCTCATATTTGCCTATCTTTTACTGGATGTGCAAGGCTGAGCTTTAATCCCCAAAGCAGACCCTCTCAGCATGGACAGTTTCATTGTTGTCTTCTCCCTTGTTCAGGCAGTCTCAGTGATTTTCTCACCCTTTTGGGGTCTGGGACACTGAACAGGTCTGTGCCTTTGGGGCAGAATGACTGACTTTTGGACACCCGATCAGAGGCAGATTTTATGCTCATAAAATTGGTTTCCTTTTTGAGTTTTAATAAAGCACAAATGTTTTTCTTGTTGGCAGTGTTATCTCTCATTGTGGCTGCCTGCTTTGTTCCCTGGGAAGTTCTTGCCTTGTTGGATCACAGAAAAGGTTTTCCTTACCCTGAGGCAGGCTCTACTTTACCTGACAGATGCTCCTCTAACAGCTCTCAAAAGCCCCCAACACTGGAGATGCCACAGCCTGCGTACGTTAACTACCTAAAAAAAAAAAAAAAAATCTGAGTAAGAGGCCTTTTTCTTTTTTTTTTTTTTTTTCCAAAAGCTAATGTGTAACTACACATCCCTCATTACAGTTTAAGCCCAGCACTCCTCAACCTAACATTTCCTTCCCCAAACTTTACAGTTCTGTAAGCAGAAGTTCAGTTTCTGTCTTTACCAGTAAGTGCCTCAGCTTTTTAAACCCGGTCACGCCTGCAGAGAAGGTGACCTGACAAGCATCAGTCATAGCGTCACGCGGCTGCTGCCTGCAGGAGCTGGAAGACGACAGCTGGCCTGATCTTCTGCTCCTTAGGTAGGACTTCTGACAGCAGCGTGGCATTGCCATCGCAGGGACCATCATTTGTGACTGTCAAATGCAAAGGGTCGAGGGGAACATGAGAGTTAGAATTTCTTATGAGAAGGAAGACATCATCTGGACTGCTGTGGAAAGGTGACTGTAATCCTTTTTTTTAATCAAAATGGTGTAACTCCTAATTCAATAAACAGCTCTTGCCACAAGGGTGGGCTATAGTTCCGAATATAAATGCATGTAATACCGCAGCATAAACTGAGTCCACGTTACGCCTTGCACAGGTAGTCCACATACAATCAAAATAGCACAAATAGACTTGCACTAAAAACTGTTGCACAAGTTCAGCAAACAAAGTTTTTACATAATTAGGGTACGTAATGAACAAGGCACTTTATTTGACAGGAAACAAGACCGTTTTGGTTTTCATTTTTTTTCCTCCTGGTAAAAATAGCATGATTTCTGAGTAATGCATTGCTTCAAAGCAAACATTTTGAAACGATCCATTTTGAAAGAGTCTAAATGGAATGATCTCAAACAACAAAAAAAATTCTCATCAAAGCTATTTGTCAAATCTGACCTCAAATCATTAACAGCTTCAGCTGTATTCTTCCCCACAGAAAATGTCAACCTGCCCTGACAGTAAGTTTGCACCATCACCACCTCTGTGGATTCGGAGAAACATAATTATTCCAGCCAAAGGTGTCGTTAAAGGCGTAAGGTTTTTCTAAGAACACTTTACCAGAAATACCATGCTGTGATTCAGGTTTCACTGCAGACTATCATTAGGCCCCCGCTGTAAGGATTTCATTTTCATCAGGGAAATTTAACCACTGAACAGCCTAAAAAACCGAAAGTACACACTTTTCTTTTGTAGGTGTTTCTTAAGAATCTTCCTTTCTGCTCATGATGATAGAAAATCTATTTTCTCATAGATTCCTATACTGCTGCTGAGGCACAGCTGAGGAGGAGAAAGGTTAATTTTTCAAGATCGGAAGAACTTTTGTAGTTATCAGTTTTAACACTTGAAAAGGAATCGGGTGCTTGCCTGTGCCCATCAGGTGTTTTGAAAGGAAAATACCTGCATTAAGAAAGCATCCATTTTCCATTTCAAACTACCTAGAGAGAGCATGGTCTGGACAGGATAAAAGAATTCCAAGGGTTGATCAACCTGAGTTAAAAAAAATAAATAAAACTCCTAGCTTATTTTTGTCCTGAACTTATTTGCCTTCAGTTTGACCCACCGGCCTTCATTATTACCTTTATCAGTTTGTTGTAGAAACTTCTACTCTTTATTTGTTCTACATGTAACTACTTAATAACTAGCACTTTTTATATCTCTCCATCAGTTTTTGATCGTATTTTCGAATTTTATTAATCACTCTTTAGTTCTTCCCTGAACTCTTCCCATTTTGTTTCATCCCCAGCACCCTCCTGATGCTGGAATGGTCCTGTCATTCCACTAATGGTTGTACCAGGTCTCCAAAATGGAAGCAGCAGAGCATCTCTGGGTCTCCTAGATGGCTTTTGCATTCGGAAATCGTACCGGCCCCTTGGGACCGCAGGCGCTCACTAGAAGCGCACGCTGGGGTCGCGTCCTGCCGGGTTCTTTTGGGAGTCACACAGTTCCCTGAACTGCGGGCAGGGGGTGATGTCTGTGGTCCCCAGCGTGGCTTAGGGAGCTTCCCCATCGGAGCGGCCGGGGAACTATCTCTGATACGGACACGGATACATTTCCGAGTAAGATTATGCAATGGGGTTGTGTACAATACCAGGAACCTGGTTAACTTGGGTCTCTATCAGTCCCATCAATTTTTTTTTTTTTTTTACTATTACTTTCACTTTCCCTTTAAACTGGAATGCTTCCAAATAAGCGGGGAAGTTTTCTCCTCTGTTGTGGGATTCTGAGAATACTGAAAAAATATTCTTAAGTGGTTCCCAATAGTAATTTATGGTTTTCTACTTTAAAAATTGTTTCTCCGCTAAATGGTTTATAACTGCACCACCCCTGCAGAAGTCCCAAGTTCTTTCTGCACCACAAGCTACATGTGAATTTGGACTTTATTTTGGTAACACTTAGGACAGAATTAACTGCATCTAAACCTACACCGGTTTCTAGTTCTGGGACCATCTCTTCTCCAGTTGTCCAAACAAGGTGTAATTTCCATGGTATTGGACACAACACTTTTTTTTTTTTTTGAGGTATAATGCTTAATAATTTTATTTTATAGATTTTAATGAGATTTTTAGGATTTATGGCATGAGACCTCAAGCATGTGTCACTCGGATAATAAACACTGTGACAGTAATAAGACTGTTTTTCCAAAATGTAATGGATAGGCACCTTTAGACAGCTTCTTCCTTGCTAATTTGATGGTGGTGAGGATTTCAGCACATGTGTAAAATATTCAGAGAAACTGAACTGTTCCAGTGCAGGGCTGTGACAAAGCTGGAGCACCAGATACATTCTGTGTGCAGCTCAGCAGAAGCTGAGACATCAGGAGACACAGGTGAATTAGTGAGAACTGGTATTTTGCAGCGGGGAAGCATGGGTTGGAGTCCAACAGCTCCGGTCCACAGATTAGGACATCACTGAGCTTGCTGCAGGCTGATGGCGAGAAGAGCAGGCAGGGGATATGAAGGAGAGGAGAGCACGAGCTTCTCAAGTCCCGTAGCAGGTGGCAGAAATACAAAGAGCGGGCCTTGGGAACACGGGGGTGCCAGGCCGTGCTGTAAGGGGATGGTGCACCTGCTTCTGCAGCACATGGCGTCACCCCGGGTTTGGCTCACCAGCTCTCCAGCCTGAGTGCCAAACTTGCTGGCTCCCATGCGACCATCCTAGCCAAGTCATTTATCTCCTGCTTTTCCTCATGGTCAGGCCTCATCTGCTCTGCTGCCACTTACACGCAACACATCATGTCTTCCTTCCCTTCCCAGATAGCATGGTCTTCAGCAATGCCCACAGTTGGGCATCCTTTAACTGCTGAAGGTGGAAGGCAAGATACACATCTCAGCTGGCACCCACCATCAGACAGATTTTCTACAGGAAAGGTTTTGTTTTTTTCCTTCTTGGTCAAGTGTGCTGCAAGACACCTTGATGGTTCTTGGTATTTGAATCTGACAAATGCTTTACAAAATCTTTGGAATACTTGCCTTGCACATTTTCCCCTTATTATGTCAGTCTTCTCATACTTTGGATGCTGACTTTGCCTCATGATAACTTGTTAAGATGTTTTTTGTATGCCTCCAGGGTTGCACATGCCTTTGGCCCAAGGTCAGGGCATGGAGCACAGCTCAGTATCTCTGAGAGTGGAATTTGTCACTGCCAACAGGTCCTTTAAATTTATTTCCAAGGTCATTTGTACTTGTGCTCACTTGGGGAAAGCAGAAATACTGTTGTAGGGGAGAGAAGAAACACAGAGCAATTGGCTCAGAGATGGTTGTTGTGTACCCTCCACACACCGGGTTCCCTCCTACAGTGAAGTTTCGATTAATTCCTTGCAAGCCGTCTTGTGGATCAATGTCTGCAGTGGTTAATTGTGGGGGGAGTAAATGCAACACTGACCTGAAGTAACAGCCACTAAGCTGTGCAGTGTGTAGCGTTAAGTGTCTGAAAAAAACAAGGTTTCTTCATTCCCATCCTCTCACCACATCAGCACCATAAAGGGTAAGCAAATTCAGAGTCAAATTGGCCTTGCCTTCTCCAAAGCAGTGTTCCCATATGATTTATGGCCAGTGAATCAGCAAAACCTGTCTGAAAGGTCATGATCTTAGAGGTCAGAGCTTTTATCTCTCTGCTCTCCCCCAAGACATGCTCAGCTACCTGTAACCAGCCTTCACGATATTAATATCCTGCCAGGAGTGTATTTTGGTTTTAAAAGTGTATTTTAATTTATACGTGTCACCTCTCATGCACAGAAGGCAGAGACAAAAGCCAAAAACAAGACTTAGGAGAAACCACTACTGCAAATCTGGTGCTGGCTGAGAAACAGCCAAAGGATTGCAAGTATCATTTAAGGGGGAGGGGCTGTTTGTAACCACAGTTTGAACCCCAGGATCAAAAAAAGTTGGAGAATGCCTATTCCAGTGCCTTAAACCAATTTTCCCTCTTATTCACAATACACCTAGATTAAAGCTTCTGTTAAAGGTGAAAGTTGTCTCCAGAGGAAATACATACAGCAGATCCCTCACCAACACTGAAAAAGTCCTTCTTTCAAATCAACAACTGAGGAAAGCTCTGACATAGCAAAACTCCCCTTGCTGCTCTGGCCAGAGGCTACAGAGGGTCTCCAGGGCGTTTGATTCACATCTACCACCGTGCTCAGACTGCCTTGGCCATGTCCCATTGCACACAGGTGATGATGCTGCAGCTCTCTCTGAGAACTTCAGAGGAGAGTGCATCATCAGAAGTGCACAAATCACCTCTTTATCCTTTAAGGGGCTTGCGAACTTCACTATACTTTTAATATATTTTAAGAAATAATGCTCTAGCTATTAATTCTTCTGGAACTACTTTTAAAGAGGAAGTTGTCGGCTCCATTTTTTTCTACTAATGTATTTGATCACAGGTATCAGTTATCCTATATTTCACACTAGACAGCACATGTGCTGTTAGCCAAGAAGGGAAGGAAGGTACAGGGGTTACAGTGACATTTCTAGAAATAGAACTAGATTAAATATTTGAACCGTGTCATGGGTGGTATTAATTGCCACACCATGTGATCCTGAGCGACATTTTGGAGGAATGGCAGAGTCATAGCTAAAGTTCACCCAGGCTTATAACCACACATAACGTACACGGACGTCTTAAACTGCTAAGCTGTTCAGCTCACGGTGTCACTGCAGTGAGCTGAACTCTCACGTGGTGGAGGGAGGAGGAGGCCAGTCTTTTATATTTGAGAAGTAAGTCCTTTGAGCCATCCTTAGCTTGTGCTAAAGCCTAGAGATGCCAGTGGAAAGTTTTCTCTGCCCGTCTATGGAAGTTGCTGGCACCTTAGGAACCGTCTGAAATAAATGTCACAAGTGAGTCCATGCATGAGAGACCATATTTAGATGCCCAGGAAAAAGTTTACATTGCTCTTGGTTTGCTGTGTCACTCAACAGGTTCAGATGATAAGATATAAATTAAAACATTAGATCACATTAAGCAGTATCAGTGGTTTTTTTCAGTTTTTCATAGCTCACCCTGAGCAAGACTCAAACCTTTTGGACTAGCCTGGGTTTAGGATACAGTCTGCGGAGTGCAGAAACGATGCCTTGCAGACATCCTTCTAACTGTGCCTTAATCACAGCACGGAATATCTCTACAAGAAAATCAACTAAATTTCAGTGTCTTTCTCCTTGTAACATCAGAGGTCAGTGAATGGTTGTAAAAATCTACTAATTTGGAGAAAAAAATATCCAAACTCTAAATCTATGAATAGATTCGTATGAATAGAGAAGACATGGAAAAGACCGTGACTCTTCATAGATAGACAGCTACCTCTTGGTAACTGTCCCTTAATAACAACATGATTTTTGATTTCTATCAGATGGAGGTCTGGCTGCTCAGACCCAACCTGGTGAGACTCAGAAGCCCAAATTCTCCCCCCAAAGCCCAACAAAGGGGCAGGGAGTTCTTGCCCTTCTGAATCAATCCGACATTATTTTACAATATAAAACCCTCATCTCCACAATGCAGAGAGCTATAATCGAAGTCACAAAAAAACTTGTTGAATTAGAGTTGTTTTCTCTGAACTTGTTACGCATCTGCAACGGAATTTATTTTCCCCTTACTTGAGCTGTTACTTAAGGGTCAGCATTCAAAGCAGCTGCACAGTGGGCTGACACATTTTTGCCTGCACCAAGTAGTTATGCGAATCAATAAATTATAACCAAATTACACCACGTCCTGCGGTGCCTTTGAATTCATTTTTAATAACCCTCGCATTTGAAACGCTACCGTTTGAGGCTAGAAAAGCAATACAGGCAGTTAAACTGACCTTGAAGCTGAAGGTAGAGAGACGTCCTGCTGCCTGCAGCGAGCCCAGAGTGTAAAGGGAATAACGAGCTGGTGCGCTGACAGGAGCCCCGGTAACATGAGAGGGGGGAAAAGGAGGTGATGGAAACGAGAATAATTGCCGCCGTGGCCAATCCTATTTCTCTGGGTTACGTGAACGACATTTGCTCGCACACGGGTGCCCTTGGGGACGTAAGCGGGATGCGGCGGGAGGGGGGCGCGCAGCAGTTGGGTGGCAGCACCATCATCTTCAAAAACACTTCTCAAGGGGAAAAGAGTTCACATCGAGCGAACGGTTGGCCAGGTGCTTAACTGACAGCGAGAGGCACCTCCGCTGCTTCACCCTCAAGGGCCCATTTAGTGGCAGCCAAGAGAGAAAGGTCGAGAGGAGCTTCTGTCTGCCTGAACGACTCCTGAGAGACACCGAGAGCAGGATAAACCCACCCGCAGGCATCCCGGGTGGAAAGGGGTCAGAGCAGGGAACGGGACCCCTGAGATTGCTGGGGGCATTTCAACCCCACCGTTACTTTTTAGTTCACAACATTAGTTCTTGACTCTTTGTAAGGCAGAGGGCTCCAGAAACACAAAGTGTAAAAGGAGGTTACCTGAAGCCTCCTATTTAGAATTGCTGTAGCTAGATAGTGGTGAAGTACTGGAAGAAACAACACGCGATGGCTGGGAAAGCAAAAGAGAATAATCAATTTCGTCCACCTAGCTCTGCTCCCACCTGAAGCTGAACATTTATCGAGGCTGACAGAGGAACACAGAGGCCAGTACTGTGCAGCTTTTAAAAATCCAAGAATTTAAAATGCTTTTTCCTCTGTGCATTTAATATTCCTTGAATTGTACATAGCAATTTCCTAAATCCAAATATCAGATTTTTGAAACTTTACAAAACATAGGCATCTCTCCCCCAGAGTATCATGATTTGTGTTGATTAATGAGAGCCATGCGTGCCCACCATAATTAAAAACAAAACAGCCACTCCAGATTAATGCATCTGGACTACAGAGTATTTGAAACAGCCCCTCTTTACCACACCTGCTTTTTATCAACCCAACACTATGTTTCTGGTATTGATAGAAAAAAAAAAAAAAATCCAATTGAGGATCTTTGGAGGAAACACGAGTACAGAAACGTGAGCACAACAAATCTGCCTCTGTGCAGGAACTGGCGAAGAAAACAGAAACCAGCTTTTCCTTTTGTACTTGGCGAGAGCTCCTCTGTGGCTGTGCCACGTCTCCTGCTGTAACCTGTAAGCCCCCCAACCCGCCTTTAATGTCACCTCTTTGTCAGCAACGCAGCCCCCACACTCCAGTGCAGCAGCTCACAACTGAGGCGTGAACCTCATTTTAAATTTTTGACTAAAGGCAGCCTTTTTCATAAAGCCCTTGAGGAGACAAAGGCCTTCACCTGGAAGTAGATGGGACCATGAGCTGAAGCATCTTGCTGGCTTAAGCAGATGTTTAAGCTCAGAGCCTGGAAGAGCAGAAAATGCAAACAGAACTCAGCTTGCTAGCTAACTTTGCAAACATCTGGCAAACAGCCTTAGCAAGCTCCCTTATGATTTCTGAAGAATATGTCATTAATACTTAAAAAATAGCTTGGTCTTACTACTGTTCTTTGGTCTATTTTGTGAGGAACTCAGAGAAACAGTTGGGATGCTAAAATCCATCCATAAGTAATGCCCCATTTTCATCTCTATCTAATCTAAATATTTATGTGAACTCGCCCAATTAAAATGCTGTCTTGGTTTCATTGCTTGTGCCAGGCAGGTAGCCATGTCTGAGTGTTAATTCAATTGCTATTCATATTAATGTCATCTGTCCCTGCAGGGGCAGTTCAGCTGAAATTCAAGAATAATTTGTGTCCTGTTGGAGTTTGTTGTGGAAGCTGCTGAACAGAGAAGTTACTTATATGGACCAGACAAAGGTAATTTTGTTCTATGGGAAGGCTTTTCTAATTAGCACAGTTCTTTCAAGGAAAATGTCTGTAAAATCAAATTTCAATATGTAGGAAATAATGTATTATTAATCAAAGGAATCAGGACTGAAATTATAAGCCTACTTATTCTTAGTCTATGTATCAAATTAGGAATTAGAGGATACTGTATTTGTTCTGAAGAGCTTGCAAGGACAGTAATCGCCAGCTCTCCTGCTGTTGGGGTCAGAACTCTGCTGTTGTACAGCTGTAAAGAGCCACTACATAAAATATCCTTATAAGCTATAGCAGTTGGTTTTCCCCAGTGCAATTCACTTTCGATGGGTCTTTAATTTTTAAGATTCCTAAAGACAGAATAATACAGTGAAGTATACCTTCTCGGGAATAAATACAGCTGTTTACCTAATGGTTACCAGGCCTCTTGCTGAGGTCTCCCTGTGACTGTGGATGTTCAATATCCATTTAACATAGAGTATATGCAGTCCCTGAGATCTCAAACTGCAAAAACTTTTCATTTTGAGGTGGCACTCAACCACTTACGTCCCACTGAAGTTGATGGATTTTAAGCAAGTACATGCTGCTAGAGCATGCTCACAAATTCACCGTGACCAAGTGCACAAGTAGGCACAGAACAGTCCTCCTACGGTTACGATTACTCCAAAGAAAGGCACTTTAAGGTGCTAATGCACGTCTACTAAATAAAGAGCTCAACTAGATCCAACCAACCTGTTAAAAATAATCCGTTATTTTTAGTTATTGAAGTTGCTCTTCACAGGACGTCCGCCATGTACTGTAGGAAAGGTTCTCTATAATTAGCAGTGTGTTTTCTGGCCAAAGGGAGGAGAAAAAGTTTTTCCTAAAAATGGAATTGGCCCTTTGGAAAAGCAGGAATATCCAAAATCCTTACAACAGAACCATGTGGCCTTGAGCGCAATTGCCTAAGAAGTGATGGCGGTATTTTTTCCAGCTGTGTTTCAGGCTGCATTGCACAGTATCACAATGCATGTGTTTTTAATTAGGGCAGCAAGACTGAAGGTAGGAATTGTCCAGTGTAGGTCATGCATGTGAAAGGGGCGACAATTCTATTTCAGACAATTTCAGCCCTTTGAAAAGTAGCTCTTGCATGACATTTTGGCAAAGCTTTTGCCTAATTTCAAAAATGATTAAAAAAAAAAAAAAAGAGTATTTGTATGTCACTGGAATGCTGCTTTCTCTCAAGGCTATATGTTGAGAACACAATTACAAAAATTACTGCTTTACAAGAGGGGACTTTGACATCGTCTGCTCTCAGACCCAGCAGAGGATATTCGTTCTGTTCTGCTGCTGCTGCTGTAGGGCCAGCCACTGCCGTGATGGAGGCTCACAGTCCAGCATTGCTTTCTCCTCAAAACACACCCCAACTATGGATCTGGATCTCTAGCACTAGCCTTTCCACAGGTAGGATTCTTATTCCTCTCCTAAAACAGTTCTGAAAATGCAGCAGTTAATTTAAAATTACCAAAATGGCAAAATTAATCAGTTCTGAGATTATGATCGTCAGAGAATTCAAAACAGTAATGACTCGGGAAAGACAGCCAACAAACATACTTAGATATGTTGACCCCTGGACACCTTAACTCTTTCCACCATGGAGGTGATCCAGCATTTTTTGTCATGGAAATCTCAGCAGGCATGGTTAGAGATGGAGAAAGTTGCTTTTCTTCAGATGACTCTCCCATTGGAGATGAAATTTTAACAGTAAATGAAGTGAAATAAGTAAAATATTTAATTTAGAGCAGAATAGAAAGCACTGATAGGATTTCGTGTCTTCTCTGGCTGGAAAAGTTACTGCTTTTCATTTATGTGACACATATCTAGGATGTAGACATGATTTATACATACTGTCCCCAATCTGTATATATGAAGAGCCTCTAGGAAGAGTAGTGGGAGAGAACCCAAGCCCAGTTATTAGATAAGTAATAATTATTGCTCTTTTTCTGACCCATCCATTCAGACATGTGCCTACAGGAGAGATGGGGAGGGGAACGTAGTGATAGGACAAAGGGTAATGGTTTTAAATTGAAAGAGGGGAAATTTAGATTATATACTAAAAAGAAAGTCTTTCCTGTGAGGGTGGTGAGACACTGGAACAGGTTGCCCAGAGAATTTGTGGATGCCCCATCCCTGGCGGTGTTCAAGGCCAGGCTGGATGGGGCTTTGAGCAACCTGCTCTAGTAGGAGGTGTCCCTGCCCATGGCAGGGGGGTTGGAACTCAATGATCTTTAAGGTCCCTTCCAAATCTAACCATTCTACAATTCTGTGATTCTACGATTCGAAACCCAATGAAGTCCAACAAAGCCAAGTGCAAGGTTCTGCACCTGGACTGGAGCAATCTGTGGTATCAGTACAGACTGAGGCAATAGACAGAGATCAGCCCTGCAGGCTTTGGGATGCTACTGGACACAAAATTTGATGTGAGCTGGCAACGTGTCCGTGCAGTCCAGAAAGGCAATTGTGTTCTGGGCTGCATATAAAGAAGTGTGGCCAGGTCGAGGGAGGTGATTCTGCACCTCTACTCTGCTCTTCTGAGACCCCACCTGAAATTTAATAGGCATCTTTCTATCTTAAATTACCCAGTTCTACAAAAGGAGAGCAGTAAACCGTGATTAAAGCACGTAACAGTAGCCAGAGACCTGGTTTTGTAGCCTTAAACTCTTTTGTTTCAATTTGCAAGTCATTTTATCTCCGTGTGACTTTTTTGCCTATCACAAGAGGGAGATACCACACTTACAAAACTAAAATGTTTTCTGTGTTTACTCAGGTATAAAATATGGCTATACTACTTCTTTAAGTCCAGGGAAGGACACCAGCCAAGAGAAGGCTAAGGATGTTTAGACAAAAGTCCAAACCCAAACCAACAGGATAAAGAAGTTAGGGGCAATGTTACTTAGTTTATATAATTCATTGTCTTATGCCTAGAGAAATATTCTATTGAAATGGGAAGTCCTTAAACACCTTCTGAAATGTTAATTAAACTCCACCTACTTGTAACTCCCTATGAAGGGAATGGAGGTGTGGAAGGGGAGAGGTTTTCCTCAGCTGGAGAAGAATGCATTGTGTGGCTGGTTCAGTTTCATCTCTTACGTGTCTCACTTAGTTATAAGTGCAAACTACATATAAAATGCAAACTATCCACTTCACAGGGGATCTGCATTTCTACTTGTGTATGAAGGAGGCTTCATTTTCTGTTCCAAGTTAAAATCAGCATTATTCCCACTGATGTCCACAGCAGCTGCAATGCAGCATGAGTGAAAAAAGATTAAAATGCAGTAGGTCAAACCATTCTTTCCCAGTACAGACCAAGAATTTTCTCTGATTTTTGCCCTTCTTATTAATGGCTTGTCACTTGTTTCTCTAAAAGACTCAGTAATTCAGCAGGACTAGATTTAATTATTCACCCTTGGGGGGTAAAAAAAATAAAGAGACACCAGTAAGGACCCTTCAAACTCCGGAAAAAAAAGAAAGTTTAATTAGCATATAGGCACAACATCCTGCCTGATACGCTTTACTAACAATACAAAGCAATAACCTCAGGTCAAAAGATAAGTTACAATACATGCAAAAACATCTGGATTGTGCACTAAGTAACGTGTTAGATATAGATACATCTGTCAAATAAACATACATCTATCCTCCTAAAGAACAAAACTTCAGAGACTATTTCAAAAGTAAAGGTACAACAAAACAACCATAGTTGAGCAGCGTATTGAACACAAAGCATCCTACACAGAGACATTTGACCTTTGGAGGCAAAAACTGTAACAGGCAAATAGCTGAGAGCCAGATCCCCAAATACTTACTTATGAAAAGCTCTCAGAGAAGCCTAAGGTATTATCAGAATGAGGTCTGAAGGATTTTGCCCTTAATGAATAACGATTATGATTATAAATGCGTAAAAATGTCTCTATTGGTGAGAATTTTAAATCATAGATGTAAGTTTAATGTTGCTGCTAATAGTGAAAGGAGGAAAAGAGTGAGTATCAATACAAAGAAAACAATGTTTTTGTAAAACGCTTAAAATAAATAATGATTATGAAGGAAAATTTAGGGTAATGAACATGTCCTGAAATAAAAATCAACACGGTTAAAGTTAATAAATACTTTAAATAGTTAAGTTCCTTTTTATCCTACAGGACAATAATCAGTATTAAGAACTAGGAAAGCAGAAAGAGGACAGAGACCTCTTCCTCACTTTTAAATAAGGGTGATCAGTCCCAGTATCATCTCTCGCTATTAAGCCATGCGTTTGTGTGTTACAGGGCTAGCTGAAAGGAAGGGACAGGATACACACTTGCTGCCACCGCGAATTCGACAGATCTATGTTTTCTTCCACGTGGTGACTCACCACGGGCTCAGTCCACTCACAACACCGGTGAATTGAGTGGGGGGGACGGAGGGGCGGGGGGAGCGAAGGCTGGGGTGAAGGCAACTCTAACCCCGTATCAGCGTGTGACGAGTGGCCTCTGTCACATGGAAAGGGGGACGTGTCTGTGCTGCTGCCCAGGTTCCCAGGTTATCTACGGGCTGAAGCCGGGCTGCTACTTACGCAGTCAAAAAAAAAAAAAAGCAAGCAAAAAACCAAACCACTGCGAAACTCCCCTCGGACTTTGCTGGCGAGTGTGCCCACTGCTGAAACCAGCGGGTGAAATATGCTATATCCCCATTGCTGCCAGCCAGCCCCAGCACCCGGAGGGGTCTTCTGTCCGGAGGGTGCCGAAGGGAGCAGCCCCTCCGTGGTGAGAGCTGCCCTTGCATCTGACTGGCGCAGCTGAGGATGAGGAGCGAAGAAAGGCAAGTAGATCGGCGCTTCAGCCCTTCTCTCCCTTTAGGAATCCTGAACCAGCTGGGCTTTTTCCGCTCCAGCCGCAGAAAAGCGAGTCTGCTCCGAGTTCCACGGCGCACGAGCTAGAGTGGACAAGATCCTCAAAGACAGCAAGATCGAAATGACCGAGTCCTCGCTTGGAGACATCCTCCCGGAGGCAAACAGTGGGTGTTCTGTGACTGGGATTTCTACCTCTACAAGCTATATGGCTGCGGTGGGGGGGGGGGGGGCACGGAGAAGCCGGTAGCAAGGAGCTCCACCAACCCTGCGCGCTGTACAGGGAGACGACTGCACTAGCTGGTTGCACAGGTCTACTTCGGCAAAGCCTCACACAAAGCAGGTCGCGGCTGCCCGCTGATGGCCGCTGCCATAGCTCAAACACTGGCAGCAGTGGCGTAGCAGGGGCACTGGGGCCACTGACACCCCAGGCCCACAGCCCGGCCGCGGGGCTCGCCAGGTAGGATTTCTGCAGAACAGCCGGTTCCAAGCCTTGGCGGGGGTCGCAACACCGGCCGGGGATGGGGGTAACGAGATGCGCGCTCACTTCTACCAGCAGTCGCCTCCCGTATTTTAATCAACGCATTGTATCCCCAACCAAAAAGATGAATATTAGTCATCAGCAAATCCAACATTACCGTGACCATAACCCTTTTTTTTTTTTTCTTTTTTTTTTTTTTTTCGTTTGTTGCTCCAAACACAAACCAAGCATCCTAGTGATTCTACTCTACATTGTGCCACTGACACAAGAGCTTAACTTTTGGCATATAAATAGTAGATGCTTTTCCAGAGGGGCTGAACTCCGACATTGTCTACTGGTTTTAAGACACGGATGCTCAGCACCTTTGAAAAAACCCAAGTCTAACCCTCTGTCTTCCTCTCTCCCCGTTTGTAATACTGCGGCACGAGCACAGCACCACCCCTGCGTATTGCAAGCCTTAAAATGCATTGAATGTTTTGAAACTCCGAAGAACCGATACACACACATGAAGTACAAAACAACGAACTGTGAAAAGAGTAAAGATGAAGAATTGTACCCTGTAACCCTAAGAACATCAAGGAAGTTTGGTAAAATGGGGTACAGGCAGATAAAGCAGCAGTTAATAGCGTACAACAGAGATGCCAATTGACATTGACAGTTGTTACACATTTTCTTTGTTAACAGAGAAACAATAAAACCACGTTAAGAAATCACTTCTTGGACCACTTTTTTCCCTGTTTCTTCATTAAATCAAAGTGTTTTACGAAACTTCCATATGGTAACTGCTTTTGTACAGAAAAAACACAGTAAGTTGGTTTTGTGGTCCAAATAAACCATGCTTTTTTTTTTTTTTTCCATATCATGCACTGGGATGCAATCAGCTTCTTGTCAGTCATTACTGAAAAGAACAAGCACATTTTTGACAATAAAAAGCTTCTACAAGTAACATTTTCCATGTTCTTTTCTACAGCAATCAATAGCCAAAACTATTTAAAATGTTTTTGGAATTTCCTTTTCTGTTGCTGTCTGCGTTTCTAATTGAGGAATTCTGCAGTATTTGTGGTATTTCCTCATGCAGTTATTTACAAAGAGATGGTCCTTGTGATGAAGAACCTTGATGAAATTTACAGTTGCTAAGGTACATTTATAAATGCTAGCAGTTACACTCAGACAGCATGAATGGAATTTATTGTGCAGCTCTGGGCTGGGCCAGCAATATAATTACAGTGCAAATAAAGACAAAAACCACAAGCCAGGCAGATCCATTTTTCATCGCCAGTGTTAAGAAGCATCATGACTGTGGTAAGAAACGTCAGATCAAATAGGCCTAGGTCACAATCTATTTTAAACATCTGTCTCCCTGAGAGGATTTAAGGGAGGTATACAGTGATATAGCCCTATTTCTTCAACTGGCTGAGTATTGTTGGAAAAGTAAGGACACTTTTCCAGCCAATTTTTTTTCAACAGTGCTAATACCTGCGTTTTATACTATGATGCACTTTACAGCATGCAATTGAGCTCACTTTCCATGCAGCTACAACAGGCCACTCTTGATCAGGAAAATTTAGGAAGTAGCAACTAGCTGTAGAAATGTCATCTATCTACCTGGTATGTCACAAAAGCATAGGCTTTGAAAACATTTACAAGTAGCACGTTTTCTTAAACATATGCCCATACGCAAATGATTAAGTGCTAGCTCAGATAAAAATATATAGTTTGTGTTTGCTGGCATTCAAAGTTTGCCACTGATGTGAACAATTTTAGAGTTAAGTCAGTGCCGAATGGCTGAACAAAAAATAGACATTTTTCAAACCGCTGATTCCACATAAAACGAAACTGTCACTCCAGCTCCTAGTGCTCTCTGCTGATCACTACCCATTGCCTGACCAGACATGTATTTCTCTCCACAGTGTGTCCAGAAAGTGCTCTGTAGCCTGACTTGTCAGACAAGCTGCAGAAATATAAAGTGCCTTTTCCAGGGCTGTGTGCAACACGATTAACCACCCCACTGACTGACTGTCCGCATTTCTCGAGTCTCGGGTATAGCTCCTAACCTCGTATTGCCCAGCTGAAGCTTGCAAGGTTGGCAACTATTTACAGCTGTTAAACTAGTTCATTTGCTTTCCATGCTGTAAATACTCTCACTGTGAATTAATGAAAAAATATTTACAATTCATTTATAGGTAAAATCAGTCACCTTAGAAAAGGCTGACAAGACATTTAAAGAAGTTGACATTTTATAAAGGGTAGCATTAAATGTATAGCAAGTGTTTTGAACAATTACAGAACTGAAGATACTAGATGCTACCTTAATGTCACTTCAAGATAGCAGAGGACTGTTAAGATCCTGTTTTTTCAACAAAGTTAACAAGGTATGAAGACATCTCTGCCATTACTACCTCAGCGAATGGACAGTTAGCCATCAAACCAGATCCCACCACAGCCATCTCATTTTGCTCATTTACCTTAATATACCTGAGTATATTATCGCCATTCAAATCTGTCCCCTTAATTTGTCACATAAGATGGCTAAAATGAGTACCCATTCACAGGAAAGTCTCCTATTTTCCATTAAATGCATAGTCCCTACTGCAAAACATTATCTTTGCAAAGCAGCAATCAATCCAGGTAGGAAGCATCTTTGTCTTCCACCTCTGATGCTCATTTTCTTTGCCTGAGAGGGAAATGCTGTGAGGCTCTGTATCTCTTATTGGAAAAGAGAGCTTGCATTCTTCTCAATATTTCCCTTGCTGTCTTTAGGACTTGGCATGCATAATTTTGTTCATTGTACTAAAGCTTTCTGTAGACTCTGAGGCAAAGCTGGCTCTTCAGGCGGGGAGTCTGGGTTCAATCTTTAGGGAAAGCTCATACAAGGTATCTTCATCTATGATGAGTGTCTTGTCAAGTAAATAGTGAGTGACCTGGAATGGGGAAAACACAGATGAACAGACTGGATTTGACTTCCACAAAAATTTCTCTGCTTTCCTTTTGCCTTTCAGTCCATGTTGGATCCTGAGATCTCCTCACATTGGTTTCTTGAGAAACACAACATCTTGTCTCAATGATATAAAGCTGGACCAGCAGTGCTCTAGGAATCAAGCACAGCTTATTAGGAATGAGCAAATCCTTAGCCAGGTTACCAAATCCCAGGTTGCTCATCTGGAGTCTGGGATGAAACCTTCTCTGAAGGCACAGGCTTTGCCCCATGGCTTTAGGCAAATTTTCATCACTCCCATATAGGACAAGGGGAAAAGAACTGCAGGATGCACACAGCATCAGCAGGTGCTTGGGCCACCTCCTGCCCCCTAATCCCGGGACTCTGGGATTCCCTGTGGAATTATGCTTCCAACTGGGCAGGGAGAAGACATTTCCCTTTGAACCCGTTCCCTCGTACCCCACACCCATGAAGGCTGTGATCCCGAGAGAGCTTCCAAAGGAGGAGGGAAAAACTTGCTTCTCGCCAGGGCGCTCGTCCTCTCCTCTCCTCTGTGTGTGTGGGAGCAGAACACATTGATTTTAGCTTTCAACAGCAGCTGTATCTTACAACTAATTGCTACCACAGCTTTGACTTCGTTAGTAGGTAACAGTGCCTAAGAAGAGCCTTACCTTCTGCTGATGCTCTATGCGGTAGGAGGTCTGCTGGAACTGGCGTATTTCCCTGATAATATGTGAGATCTTTAAAAAGAATACAAGTATATGAGTAAGTATAACTGAATTTTAACTTCAGCTAAGCCACGTAAGGCAAGAATTTTGCCTCAAATGACGCAATTTATCCTGGGAGAAAGGGAAGGGCAGAGATCGTCTCCTACTGGCTTTCAAGGATTTCACTTTCCTAAATTAACCATTTATTGTTCGGTCAGCCTCATGCGAACTGCCCTGTTTCTCCCCACCCCATACGGATAACCTTCCTTCTCTATGCCTCGAGTGACTGCTGCAATGTGTAGCCACAGGAAAGGCATTAAGATGAGATTACAAGAGAAATTTCCATGCTTCTCTCTGAGGAGTTGCTACAAAACATTACATGGTAGTTGGAAAGAAATCAACTTTAAAATGCTTTTTTAGATACACCCTAGCACACATGAAAAGATTGTGATTCCTGCTTTCTGGTGAATCGCTACATTCCTTTAAATTTGAAATTGGTTATTTCAAAAAAACCTTTTGTTGCTCCTTCACATGCTTTGGACAGCTGCATTTTCTGTCTGTCATTTCTCAGAGTACAAATTGGAGGCATTTACCTTGTAAAAATATTTAGTTTACCAGAAGGTGGTGATAGAAGACTGGGTCAAGTAAGAGCTTTCAGATAGCTATCTATCTTGTATGATGCCAATATACTTTTAGGTCTTAGAAGTTAAATTCAAAGGAGTTATTATTAAATCAATAATTAAGTCACATAATTAAACACCTGTTGGGAAAGCATATAAGGAACTGAAAATTACCATTCTCATTTTGGAAAAATTGACAAGGCCTTCCTCAGTGAAGTTTGGTGTCCCTTCTTCAATAAATGCCAGGTCCGTCAGGTACATTCCAAGGTAGGGAACGGCAGGTGGGTTACAACTGAGAAACAAGAAATCAGCATATTTGCCTGTAGCTAAATTTGCAAACTATTTTTTTTGTAGCTCACATAAACTCTATATTACTGGACATACTTCTAATCAATGGGTTAAATTCATTTCTAAGATAAACAACTTCTCTGAATTCACTGGAGTTGCATTTGCTCTGCCCATGACAAATTGAATGTATTCTGTCCAATATCTAATATTAATGGCAGATGACCTTTAGAAAAAAGTAGAACGGCAACGTGATGGAGTGAGAGGAAGGACAGGTAAACTCTGGAATCAGAGAACACCTTCAAGCATATTTCAGTCATGACTGGCAGACAGAAACAGATCCTACACACAAGCTAAAAATGCACAGGGAAGTGCTTCTGGGGGGTTGATGTTCTGCAGTCGTGTAAGCATCCCAGTATAGCAAGGGTACATAT
>JAOXNO010000020.1:76411341-76422123 GCA_028565335.1 Limnodromus scolopaceus | reverse complement strand
TGTGCACATGTGTGTAGAGAGATATATTCATACATAGGTATACACATGCACATATATAAACATATTAAACATAAATACATACAGATATGCATATATGCATGTATATGTAAATGTATATATATGTATATACCATTCTGTCAAAGTTTATTCAGCCCTTCTCAACACTGAACACAAAGAAGAATGAGAAAGACAGAGAGGTGGCAAAGATGATCTAGAAAAGTTGGAACAGAGACCCTCAAGAAGAGGGATTTTCAGATTTTCTTTTATTGGAGGGGCAGGAGGAATGGCATAATGATCGTTGCTTCCCCAATGCAATAGTCACTGCTCCACGCTCACTGACTCTTGCCTCAGCAGAAATAATATCACACTTGGTTTTCTGAAGCTCTGGCCTCAGAAGAACGTATAGTGCTGGCTGTACTGTTAGCACTGGCAGACTTCTGACAATCCTTAGCAGTGCACTTTTTATGGGTATTTTTTTTAAATTCTGAGGATGATTGCCTTACACAGGCAAGCAATATATTGACTGAAAGGTGTATAAAAGTACCTGTTCACATACTGAGAGTAAAAACATTTCTTAAAAAAGTGTTTGGATCTTCAACAACATTTCTTTATGTAAAAATTGACTAACTTGAACTATATATATGTATTTTGAAACATTCCAGTAATTGTTCTAGTAGTTCAATTCTTTGCTTCTCTCAAGATCATTTGAAGTAGTTGTACCACTCAGTCCTGGAAAGCCTACTTCTAATTACAGAAGTTGCAAAAATACAGGTTTTGTACACATGCAGCTGGAGTCAACACATAAACTGTAGAACCCTTGTCGCAGTATATTTTGGATACCAAAATTACATAAGGTAAAACACAATTTGGCAAATTAGCTAAAGAAAAAAATATTCAAGGACTACTGTACAAAAAAAGCAGCCTGTTTTCCAGGGTGGCAGACTACAGGGGGCTGGGAGGCTATAGGAGAGGAACTACATCTGTGCATTTGTCCTGTCCTAAGCTTTTTATCTGGGACAAGGACATTGGAATCCTGTTACTAACAACTTTTATTTATATAACCTAGCTTTACACTTATTGAAAAAGTTTATCAGTGTAAGTAAAATCCCAACAGGGAACATTCACGCAGAATAATAGTTTAATTTGTTTCAGTGATTCTCTGGAGATACTTTATTTATCTAACAGAGGTACTAAATCACAGGATATTCAGCAAAACAATAATGCCTAAAAAACCCACACTAAAATTTAAAAGCTTATTAGGTAAAAATATTATCCAATATTATATTAACTATTAAAGCTTAATCAAAGCCAATTCATCTTTAACACGTACTATCCACTGCTTATAACAAAACACAATTGTATATTGTAGGGAAGCATACTTTTTGAGTGTTTCTCTAAGGTTTTTAAATCTTCCTTCAGATGACACAGTCTTCTGAAGCTTGTCCATGAGAGCTTTTGTCTAGAAAGAAAATGCATTACAAATGTCATTGCTATTGCACATAAATGACTGGGATTAGGGTTTTAGAAAAGGTTTCATCACTTAGCATCTTCACCCCATTTTCAAATGTAATAACACAGGCATTAGGAATTCAGCTTTAGTGTAGTTCCTATTGTATGTCTGAAAATATTAGGCAAAAAATTAAGCAGCATTAAAGATTTTCCTCTGAGTGATACACAGAACCTGTGTCAATAACCTAATGTTATTAACCTGCAAATTCAGGAAAAAACACAAGTTCATTAAATTAATGGTTGGCAATTCATTTTATTGTATGTACAGGAATGTTAGCCACTTGATCTTACATGTTGCTGAGGATCCTCAGCTGCATTTACTGAAATCAGTGACAATAAAAGATGTTTACTGTCTTGCAGCTTGCACTAAGGTGGTTTTGCCTCCAAATTTATGATAAAAGCTGAGCATGTATTTGAAAATATATTACTGTCTTATACAAATTACCTTCAGTGGGCACCATCAGCGTCTGGTTACTTGATAAGTGAAAGAAATTTGCTTTTCAGTCTGTTTATGATATAGAATTGAGACAGTATAGAGAATAATGAGAAATTTGTCATGTTTGAAATTGAATTTCCAATTAAGAGAAAGCTGTAGGCAGAAAGAGACAGTTTCTTTTTCTTCTAAATAGCAGGCTGATGAAACACTCAATTATATTTCCAATAAGTACTGGAGACATTAATCTGCTGGCTTTTTCCAGTTTATTTTTTCTTTTTTTAATTGAGAAGCTTAAAAAACAAATAAATTCTAAACATAAAAATTTTTAGAGGTAAAGTCATTTATAACAGTTTGTATTGAAAGGATTTAAAACCTATTTTTAAATAGGAGGATGGAGCACCAGCTATAAAGAGGCTGAGAAAAACCTGACTGGAGAAAGCAGTACAGTCAGAATATACTTTAAGTGGATTTCATTGCTTGGGCTGCTTTGGTGCCTTGAAAAAGCTGCAGAATTATATGGAGGAGGAAATGCAATGATAAAATCCCACCTTTTGCACGTCAATTAGCCAGATCTAAAATGGGCAACCTGAAATCTTCCAATTAGCTGGAGTAAACTCTGTATCCAAATACTGCCTAACTTACAAGCGATTGGCTCTGTCCTCCTGACCTCCTTGCTCCGTTATTCCACCATAGTAAAATATTCTCTTTTTTCTTTGAAATAGCAGAAAGTTGAGATTCAAATCATTCAACTGATTTCTTCAAACCACTTAAAACAGAGAACATAAAAGACTGGATACTCTTCATCCTGGCTAGTCTTTTTTTCATGCGTCTTATTTTTTTTACTGGCAGCCATTCTCACAGCCTTAGCCATGCTGCCTACAGTCTCAGCAGCAAGGTAAGAGTTAAAAGAAGGTATTCAGTGCATCTAAATGGGCCCCTAAATGAGAAAGAAGACTTCTTGTCTACAGTTTCTTAGTGGGAGAGCAAAAATTCACCATCTTGAGAAGAAGTGCTGACTTTTCTACTGACTTTCTGCACAGGCAGGGAAATAGGGCTCCTGTTTTAGGCACCTGAGGTGACGTCAGTTATAGCTAGTATTCGTCTAGATGTGTATATCTGAAAATACCTTAATTTAGTTTTCTCAAATATTTTGGTACTTCAGGCTCAAGTTGTAGTCTTAGGCACCTGCTGATTCCATTGTTTGTTCCCACAGATATTTAATTAATTAAATAAATAAAAGGATAAATTAAATACAAAAGACCTTGACATAAAATACCCTGACGAGCACTTGGTGCTTCCAGCAAATAGTTAGAGGACTATAAAAGTAGAAATATTTATAGGAGAAATTCTGCCTCAACACGTTGTTCTCTGAACAACACACTGACCAATGAAATCTAGAAACCCTGCTCGTAATCCTATCTTTCTTACCTGCTTGGATACTTTACCCCAAGTTTTCTTAAGTCTGTAGATTGCACTTCTGTTCAAGGCTGATGTGATTTCTAACACACCATTATAGTTGTGCATACATCGACAAATATCGGCTACTGCTACCCACTTCTCAATCGAGTTGGCTCGGGAGCTGACATCTGCGTAATTCATGATTTGGCAGGCAACAAGGTTACTCATCTGACCAAACAAAGAGGAAGAAATTTAGGACATTTAAATATAATCCCTTTCAACATATGATTATGTAATGAACAAGGCAGAAAAAACTAATGCACAACAGAATTTATGACTCTTAATAAAATCAAAGAAAGCGTATTGAGAACAGTGATGCAGGGAAGTTGGGGGGAAATGATGATATGGGAGAAGAGTAAGAGATGCAATAGGGAGTATCTCCAAGCCAACAGTAATAAAACTGATTGGGAAGTCTCTCAATGGAAAATGGAAAAGGAAATGGAAATGGAAAAGGAAAATGGTAAAGAGATATAAAGGGGATTCATTAAATAGAATTGGTGTTATATTTTCACTCTCTGGAGCAAATTTAGGTTCTTCTGGAAGCAACAAGGTATTGTAATACTGTGTTCTACTCCATTAAGTTGCCATTGAAATGCTGAGTACCAATTCTTGGAAACAAGAATTTTCTTGTCCTTTGATTTAAAAGGTTAATCACAAAAAGACTGTAACATTCAGTCACTACTAGATAAGAAGTTACATCAGATTGTAAAAAAAAAAAAAAAAGACATTTTTGTTCCAGAGGTCATAGATAGTGTCAATAGAGTTCCTAGAAAGTAATCTACATTTAAGAGTACTTACATCATTAAAATGTTGACTAGTTTTCATAATATAGGGTGTTCTCTCATTTTTATCCACTTTCATCCAGCCCTGCCCAAGAAACTCTCTAGACATCGAGGGGAGAGAAAAAAAAACAAACAAAAATGCCCTTAATAAACACAGTATAGAGTCTCTGACTGTAACCATAGCCTAAGTGGATTTCAAGTATACCTCATTTTGTTAGAAGCTAATAACAGCTTTACACTAATTCCAGCATTTCTCTATACGCTATAGCACTTTTAATGCTGTCTGAAGCAGTAAATATTATAAAGAAGATTTATTTTTCTTTTAATCTTCTCCCCCAACCCCTCCCCCCCCATCCTAATTTTCCTCACTGTGGCCCTATTTGAAATTGGTCTTGTCGGCTTAGGCGGTTATATCCATGTTAAACTGCTGTATGAATGAAGCTGATGTGACACTCCCTCCCTACAGACCCAGCGCTTCCATACGATATTCACCCTTCACCAGCCCAGAGCCTTAGACCACAGATTTTGATTCTTAAGCAAAGAGCTCAGTCTTTCGAGACGCGACCCAACTGCAGGGGACTCAGAGGCAGTGATACAAAGAGCCGAAGGACGTTATCCTGTCGTGTACGCAAGCCTTTTTGTCAGCAGCATGAATGAGCGCAGTGCCCCACGCCGCCAGTCAGAAACTCCTCCACCACACTCACTTCAGTCACTCGTAGGAGAACACTTACTCATAGGGTATGCTTCGGAAAACTACGTGATCCAAGAGAGTTATTTGCTCTGCAAGCTCCATGGCCGACAAAGTCTCAAAGCACTCTGGTTTTGGACAATCTGACTGCAAAAGTAAGGAGAACACTTAGCGATCTCTTTTTTGCATCAAAGGTAATTTCAAAGCACATGGCATTAAAAAATTTTTAAAAAAATTTGCTAACAACACAAGGGTACAGATCAGGCTGGAAACTCATAAGAAAACAGGCACATACCAAGTCATAAGTTTGTACGTGCATTCTGTGTTAGTTTCCACATAATCACTCTGCACCAAGTTCACTGCCCACACTTTTCTTTGGATAAATGCAATGCACTTATTAGATGGTGTGACTACAGTTTGGAGGATGCACACTGTCAGTCATGGCCAGCTATGCTTCCAATGGCAGCTGAGATGGCAGACACTTACCATTTCCTATATAGCAATATCTTTCTCCCCTTTTTCATTATCTGATTTAAATCTAAATCCTAAACTTTTGACCTGTTCATCTTTGATATGGGCTCCAGATTCTGACTTTCTCTAAAGTGAAATGTACATTCTTGGTATAAAAGAACAGTATTTCTGTCCAGAGTTGTAAAGCTGCAGTTGTGCTACGTTTTGCTGACTTGAAACCACAACATTTCTATAGGAATATTTATGTTTAAATGTCAAGATGAACTTACCATCTGAATGATATCCTCTATTTTTAAATGGGTATCATCTTGATCATCCTGAGAAAGAGCCCTGAAAAAATAAGTAGCATATGTAAATGTCTGTGGTTATGACTAAACATTGTCACAGGTAGGCCATCATGCTCATCTAAAATAAATACTAAGGCTGCAATTGAAGAGGTAAAGAAAAAAAAATAAATCTGGTACCTAAATCTCATGTCTTCTTCTAAGTAAAAGTATACAAAATGGTATGACATCAAAGTCACGTAAGGTAAAATGATGGTCACAAGGGCTTAAAATCTCTGAGCTAAGAACAGCATATACTGTAGAGAAGTCAATGACAATAGCTTCTGTACTTATTTGCTGATTATAGCGATAAGGTTTCTACATCTATCCCACTTTGATGTTAGTGCAAAGAAGTTTGGTGGAGAAAAGAAATAATTCCCTTTTCAGGAACTGGCCTGGCAATGCAAAACCACAACATGATAATAATAATAATAATATGTAATGAGAAGTTCTCTATCTTGAGTAATCCTAGGAAATCTAAAGGTAGAAAATTACATCTCAAGCCTTTTATCTGATTTTTAAACTACTGTGCTAAAGGATATTTGGGGGAAATGTTTGAAAAATCAACATTTAAGAATTGAAGAAAAGACAGCAAAATAGGATACATAAAAGTGATTCACTGGGAAGTGTTCCTGTTTATTGGCACTACGCTGTCCTACTCATTGTCCCACACAAAGAGCTGTGAGTGCGGAAACAGACAACAAACTGCTAGCAGATTTTACTTGTAGCAAGTGCATGATTTACTTCCAGTAATGCAATTGTTAATCCATGTTTCCAATTCTTCTATAGAAAACCTGTGATTATTAGGGTTATTTCAGAGTAACGGGTCAAAAATGAAGCCGGTAGAAGCAACAAGTACTCATCAAATGCCATCTACCTTGATGTAGTATCTTGGCACATAATTCTAAGATCTTACCCCTTCATTTGGAAAATAATGGTCTCAAAGAAACCTTCAACAGGCTGGATTAATATAATACAGGAAAGAGAAAATTTCTGGAGAAAGAACAGTTTGTTGATATGCAGAAGGGTGCCTTTAAAGACACCAGTGACATGGCAAGATGTCACTGGACTGATTAGCATCAGGGGAGATTTTGTTTCAAAATTTAAGTTCTAGTTTTCAACTGCAAGCACAGGTCATACTGAAACAGGCTTTCTGCAGAAGTTGTAGAGTACTCAGCCACTGAATTTTCAAGGATAGTTTAGATGACCATTTTCGAAGAAGATCCAGTTCTACTGATCACTCCAGAAAGCACAGCACCCGGAACAGGTATTTTCTCATGGTCCCCCCGATTCTTTATTTTTGCATCCTGTAGTAACAGAATTTCCACGTACCAGCTGGAGAAAGGGTTAAAAGAAAAGGATTATATTGCCTGGAGACTTTAGCTATGAGTGTAAGATACGGAATTTGTACTATGTGGGTGGGGAGGAAGTGTTAATGCTTAGTACACTAGGTTCTTCTGTTGTGGGTTGCTGTTGTTTCCTTTTGGTTTGCCAAAATGAAGGACTAGGTTAAAATCAAATGCAGATACACAGAGAAAGGATCTAAGAAACTTCCTTGCCTTCATTTTCAGCCTATCAAATCCACACAAAAAGCCCCCTTCTTCACAGGGAAACACCTTATGTCTGATGGGGAAGCTGTGCAAAGTCTTGAATATCTGCTTCTTCAGGAGAACCAGAAGCTCCTTCTCCAGATAATGATGCTGTGCAGCTTCAGTAACTGTAAATATGCCAGCAATCTGTCTTTCCTGATCAGCTTATTTTGTGCTATATCTCATGACTAATTGCCTGCAGAAAGGTATTGTTTGTTGTATGAAAAGAGCATGTGCTTCCTGGCAATAAAATAAAAAAAAGAGAGGGCTTGCCTTCTGCCCCAAGTATTCTCAGTCATCTCATAAACTCCTTACTCTCATGACTTCCTTACATATAATTTTATATTGGCTGGAGTTCTCACCTTTGATACAGAAATTATTGTATTTGCTTAATACAAAATAAAAAAGGAAACACGAGATACTTAAAAAGGCTGAATATACTTAACTTTTTCCCATCTTTGCTTCCTGATACTCTCTAACATGACATCTCACATTTTATGTAGACTTCCAGTCCCTCATTCTAAAGAAATGACTGGTGCTATTTCTCTTAACATGTGGTCTCATAAAAAAAAATAATTCTCCTTTTATCCATAAATGCTCTACGTTTAAATCAGCAGAGGACAATGTATCTCTAGACTGGCTAGAGCTCATTTTGGATAGCATCAATAGTAGCTTCTAGTTCAGTCTGCACTGATGTTGGTTTTGGGATACCTAGTTTCAACCAAGGTCTAGGAGTTGTTCAGTTGAACTGCTTGGGCAGTTCCCATTGGACGCTTTGGAGAGCCTCCTGGAAGCCGGGTAAGAAGCACAGGTCCATGTGAAAAGAGTTTTGAGAGAAAGCCAAGGTAAGGAGACATTCTGCTAGACTGTTTAACCATATCCCTCTCAGGGAGGACTGAATGGGATGACACCTCCACCATTATCCTTACAAATTAAGGAAGTAAATATGTAAGAAATAATTTTATAATTCTTCAAGGCAACAGCTAAGTTTGACCTCTCTCTCACTTAAACTATTCTTCATGCCTGACTAGCCCAAATATTAAAATAATTTTCCAGTGGAAAGTATTAACATCCATCTCCCCATTTCTTTATCATGCATAAAATATTTTAAAAAATCTTAAAAAGCTGGGGTAAGTTATGGAGCCTAAAATGTGTTATCTGGCGAGACTATACAAGGCAGAAAACTGGTCATTCATCAAATTTTGACCTCTGCATATCCCTGGATTTCGCTTACATTTATTCTGAGGAAGAAGAAGGAGGAACTGTTTCTTGAACCACCTTTTTTTTTTCTGCAGATAGGACTATTTATCAAAATTCAGTCTGAACCTTACACCTTCCTGCTTCACCATCAATGAAATTTTACTACATTTCAGGGGTTAGTAAATAAGGCTCATAAAATCTAAAGCAAAACATACTTCAGCAGGTTTGCCTGGCTTTCAGAACAGATATTGAATAAAAATAAGCTTTTTTACCCTGCAGAGAAATCCTGACAGTCCATTCAACAAAAATCTCATCAGGCAAGAAATACCAGCTGTTCCATTTGATGACTCAAGAAGGCATGAAGCAGCTCGGTATCTCTCATAAACACTTTCCTTGCCATTCATACTCTATGCAGAGTCTTTCCCAGAGCTGACCATAATATCTCTGGAACATAAACCAACATTTCCTGCTCCTCTAATCTCTGCTAAGAAAGGGACTGATTTGCCTAGAAATTTATATGCAGATACGTGCACACACACTCAAAGGCTGGGACAGTTTGTAAAAAGAGACATTTGTACCTGATATCCATCAAGGAGACATTCCATGGAATATACCCATACGTAGGCTAAGAAAGCATGGGCTTTCTTTCATGAGTGTTTCAACATTGAATTTATCATAAGAAATGCTTTTCCTAACCTCACTCTGAATTCCTCTACTTTTCAGAGTTGAGAGTAGACTACAAAAAATGAAATGCAGGGAACCAAGAGCTACATTGAGGGTTGACATGTTTTGATAAGCCAAGGCCTTTTAAATATAAAAGCCTGCAGCAAGTACCTCTTTCGAACAGCTAAAAAGCCTATTTTATGACTTAGCAATTGGGTTAATGACTATTTTCATGAGGGACATGTCAACTGGCTCACCCCTCCTTCCCATTTTCACCCTGTCCCAGAGAAGCCTTTTGAATGAAAGTTTCATCAAAACTTTCAGTTATGACAAATCTGTGCTTTCACATAAAAAATATGCTGTCAAAAATCTTCAAACAAATTGATTTCTAATAACAGTAAAAAAGCCCTTCAGTTCTAGGTGGGTAATTTATGTTCTTCCTCTTAGTAGTTTAGATGAAAGCCCTCTAGCTAGAAGAAAACCAAAAATAAGAACATCTTTCCAAGGAGGTGGCTATGTGGTGGTGATTTCTGGCATTTCTGCAAACCAGACACTGGTACATGAACCAAAAGAGGAACACAGTATCTGGGAGCACTTCTACACACTTCTACAACATGAAAGACTCTAGATATCTTTAGGACACCCAGGGTGGGTTTGACAATCTCTGCAAGTCACTGACTGTCTTCTCTTATTGTCTGAGAAAGGAAAGTGCCTCTATCTCTGGAGGACCAGTCAGGATACCTAACTTCAGACAATTTTGGTGGACAGAATCTCCTCCATGATAGGCAGGCACCTTGGAAGGAGTGCTTCACTAGCTGTCTGCAGTTTGTTTCATGGTGAAGTGCTTCAGTCAGACACAGGGGGTCCTACTAAAGAATTTTTTCTAAGTCAATGCAGAGAGGAAATCCCTTTCCCCTCACCCTGTCATTATAACCTATGGACAGTTCAAGGAACCCAAGAAATAATTTTATTCCTTTACAGGTCTTCTTTTAACATTCAGCACACTGAGTGTAATCTGCCATGTTGGCAAATGATAGAAAATCTGTAATCTAATGCAGGAAAAAAAGAAAACAATGATATGAGAGGTACACTGGTGTAGAACATGGTGCCTCTTCACAATGTCTCAGTGCAGTATGGGAGTGTTTGCTTAAAGCTTAGCGGTTCTTGGTCAAGAGGAATATAGTCTGCTTTGTCCCTACTGCAATAAATAGCCATCTTCAGAAACAAATACGAGAAAGAACACTCCCATCTTACGGATGAGCAAGTTCAATGTTTGCTTTGACCTACTTCCACAACTAGCCATGGCACCATGGGAGTCATCAGGCAAGAATATCAGGGAAAGAACCATTTCTGTGTCACCATGTCCTCTTTTTGCACCAGAAGCAGTATCTTTGTTTTTAGTACAAATAAAGAAAACACTTTGTTCTTCTGGCACTAGAAACCTGGCTGCCAGCTGGGTTCATACAACTGTATTGTCAGATAGGATGCAGGAATGAGGATACTGTCTCTTCTGCTTCTGTTGGTTTCTCATTCTTCATGAAATCAGTTCCAGAATTGAGCAATGACCTTTTCATCCTGCCAGAAAAGCTAAACCTTCCTGATAGAAATTATTTCTCAGTTTTGTATTTTGGATTATTAAAAAGTTAAGTTTTCAAAGAACGGT
>JAOXNO010000020.1:76393960-76404729 GCA_028565335.1 Limnodromus scolopaceus | reverse complement strand
CAAGAGAACCCTTTCACAGAGTTGCATCATCCAACTTCAACATAACCCTACATGCTTCATGTAAAAATAATCTCACCTAAGTTCAGCTCTGAAACTAGAGCCAATTTTTAACTCCTCAGGCACCTGCATTCAAGGCAAAAAAGCCAATTGGCAGGCTGGCTTAGGCGCCCTGTGATTGCCACGTGAAGGGGAGGAGGAGGTGAGTGAGTTGTCAGGATAAATGTAGCACTACTCCCTCATGACAGTCTTTGCTGAATGCATTTGGACTCATTTGATTAGTTTCTCTCCCCTTCTCATTCCAATTTTCTGTTACATAGTGTTATGCTTGAGGAGACCCGGGAATGGAAAGTTCTCCAGATGCTCTGGCTAGCATCAGCAGAACGTGCCACCCACCCGAGTATCACACCCTGAGCTGGCAGGGCTCGTCGTGGACCGGAGGGACCGCTCTATCCAGCTGACCGAGCGTGCCTCCCAGGCTGGAAGCCTTTTTTCAGGCAGGGAAAGGAAGGGAGCTGGCTGCTTTCCAGCTCAGATTCCCAGCCTTGGCTCACACAGCCCAGGGTCTTTCCACAGATGCTCCCAGAGGAAGCTGATACTATCACTACAATGGAGAGCACTCGATGCACTGGAATCTTTTCCTAGCCACCTCTCTTCATCTTGTGAATAACTGTGCAGTGAGCTTTTTCAATCCATAAAGCACAAATAAGAGAACCTGAAGAGGGAAACAGGGAGAAGCAGAAAAGACAAACGTGGGAAAAGAACAGGAAGGTCAAGTGCTCACATTTCTAAAATGGAAGGTGAAGTAACCAGAGAGGTACCAAGTAAGAAATGTCAGGCAAAGAGATAAATTGGTGGGACTTTCACGCAATAGCTGGCAATGGCAAAGTTTTGAGAGACATCTGAAAGAGGAAATGCTCTGAGGGAGAGGAAGGAAGAGTTACATTAGTGAAGGGAGAAGAAAAATCTAATCGAATATTAAAAATGCCAGATATGAAAGGGCGGGAAATATGCACACAAAGCTAGGGCCAGGGTTTTGGATGTCTCTATGAGTACCCATGCAAAGTGGAGATACTGAGCGCAGACTTGCTGTCCTTTGCCCCCAACTGCAGCAGCAAGCTGGAAATAGGAGATGGGCACAGACGCTGAGAATGACCAGCATTGCTACTGGCTATAACTGATAACTTCAAAGCAACGGGCTAATGATGAAACCCTGCTGGGAGCCCCGCATTGGAGATGCTGGAGATTGGAGGAGGGGAGGGAGATCTACTGAAATACTCATTACAAATAATTTGCACTATTTTTAAATAGATGTGTTTTGCCCTACAATTTTAATATATCTGCTCTCATGCCAAAGTGTAAACAGATAATTATTTTAATGTCCTCAGCGGAGCGACTCTTAATCTTGTACACAGCAGATCAAACTCTATCAGAGTTAAGTTACTCCAGTGCTTCAGTCTTCTACAACAATATTTAATTTCCCAGCATAAAAGCACACTTCAACTATCACATACAATTGTGCTGAGGGATGTGTTTATAAATTCACCTGCAACAAAACAGTTACACATGTGGCAGGCAGAGGTAAAAGATATTGTAACTGGATATCTGGCAAATGCATCCCTGAACTTGAAGAAAATCTGACTTATGTCAAGAAGCAAGCAAAGGACAGCAGCTTTGTCTTCCAGTTAGCTTCAAGTGCAAAGAGACAGTCATCGTTCAGGGAAGAGTCCCCATTCTACAGAATCAGCGTTAGCCTGTCACTCCTGATGGAATATAATCAGCTTAAAAGTACAAGCCGTGTTAATAGCATGACTGAGTAATTCTGACAATACAAACCCCTCCTTACCCAAGCACTGTGCAACCCTGTCGTACGAAGAAACCTTGGAAGAAGAATCTAGACATTACGTATTGTCAGATTAAGGCGCTCAGGACAAATAAGAAATGTGACATCCCTGCTTCTGAGTCCTGGGATGCAGAGATGTTCATGAGCTTTGCAGAAAGACCTCCGTGAAGAAGGACCTGTCAGGCTCCAGCAGAAGTGGGTGCAGAGTACCGCTAATTAGTTTGACTGACTGCAAGCTTGGCTACTGTTCCCGGGGTGACTCACGTTCCCTGAAGGGTCATGGTATAGCAAACCCTTACGCTTCTGCGACATTTGGGCAGAAAGTAGCAACAATTAAGAGCATGACTATTCAATGCATAACCATATTCTGGGCATAAGTTTATGCAAACTGGATTTCTTCGCTAAGTGGCCAACAGCATGCTGGAAGGCTCACTCAGGGTTCCCTTGCCCTGCCTCTCTCTGGGGCAACCTCTTTGTTTCTTCGGTTCACAATTTGTATCATGACGTCTGTATATTTCAGAAAGAACCCCAGAAATTTCTTTGCTGTTTCAAGGCAGAGGCCATGGAGCCTAGGGGCTAATTTGAAATGTAGTTAAAATACAGCACATCTAGCTTTTGTACAATATGTGTGCCTTAAGTGTAATTTGTTCACATTTCTACAATAAACTTACTATAAGTTTGTCAAGCATCATGTTCATTACTTCATGCCTTTAAATATGAGCCAAGTGGGGTTTGTATAAAGGAATTTTTATCTTGATTTTTATTCCAATATAAAACACGGAATTCGCCAATTCACGTGCACTAGAATTATTTTTAACTAACTTAAATCATCTTTGCTTGGACAATTCTCTGTATTCAGGTGTCCTCCACAATCCCTAAGTGCTACCAATAACTACATCTGCAAAACCTTCTGTTGAAAATGCAACACAGCTTCGTCAGTCTAAGGATGTAGATTATTTTACAGCTGGAGCAAGACAGGCATCAGGCACGAGATAATGACCTATACTCCCAAAATTCAAGCCTTGATCTTCTCCCCAGATCTCGTGGTAACTTCATAACTCACTGACACTGTCTGGCAGCCATCTGGTTTGTAGGAGCATTAAGATTTGCCAGTTCGTTCCAGCTGAGATCTTCCAAGAAGCCAACGGGAACAAGCACCCAGCTGTCATTCAAAACTGGGAAGTCTGGAGAAGCCAGTCTCTCTTTCTCATCAGCAGATGCGAAAGCTTTCTCCTTGGACAAGCTCCATCTCAATCTGCTTCCCACAGAAGCAGAAAAAAACCCTTGATTTTGTAACATGAAGTGTTTAGATAAAAGATATGAAAGTATTGTTAAACAAAGAAAATGAGGCTGCGCGACCTCACTAGGATAAGGAAAACCATACAGAGACTTCCTCCTCCCAGCCTCCTTTTCCCTTCCTATTTTTCCATCTCTACAGGAGTCAGTGGGAGTTTTATCCTCTCAAGCCCCTTCCGTTCCCATCAACGCTGTTGTCTTCACAATGACTGTCTGCCTCGTCATTTGTGTTTTCATTGTTTACAACAGGAGAATCCTACGCTGTTCCTCTCAATCACATTTTAAAAACAAAATGTAAACACGAACATTCTGCTGTTATTTTGGGCAAAAAAGAAATCTTTGTTGGCTTGTAGGTGGCTGAATGAAAAAGACAGAGAAGAGTAGGGAAAAAAAGAGGACGGATAGCGAATGAAAAGAACAAAAAATATAAATAAAAAACCCCGGAAAACCTAAACGAGCCATCTTTCATCCTATGATGGTTTTGGCTGATGAACAAAACAGGTTTGATTACTCTTGCTCGGAGTGGTAAAACCAAAAAGTATGCGTCACAATCTGTGAGGATGTTTTCTTCAAAATTTTTATCTGTGCCTTGGGAGCCCCTGAAGACATTAATTAGTTCCTTCTGCCCTCCTGGAAGGGCTGCAGATTTGGCATTATCACCATACTTTAACACGGAATTTAAGTGAGGCTTCTACAGTGTATGACCCAAGTTTTAAAAATAACGAATCCGTTTTCTAAGCATTGTTTAGTATGATTTCAAGATAATGAAACTGCTTTATGAAAGCACATCCTCACTAAATAGGCTGAATTGTTAATTTTAATGATTCTGTCTTCTGGCCACTGACAATTTTACAAATTAAATACTGTCCATGCTCAGATAAATTTTAAAAACCAGATGCTTTAAACAAAAAAACAACCCTGAAACATCCAAAACGGTGGTTTTTGACACAGTTGCAAGATGTGCAAGATTATCAAGGAAGCTAATTCTCCGTAGCCCAGCAGAGAAAAGGCCCTCCAAAGCCTGGCCAAGGATTTGCTAGAAAAAAAAGCGAGGAAACTCAAGGCTTTGAACCATTTGTTTGGATAATTCCTCTATCCCGCGGTTCATGCACTAACCCTGACCCGTGTTATTATGCACTTGGGAGCAGCACACTAAAGCAAGCCAAAGGGATCCAGAGGGATGGATGGAGGGCAGGGAATAACTAAGCGGGATGATACATGCAAGAGCACTTTTAACAGACGGTTGTATGTTAGTCCCTCTACATTGCACACGTTTCTGAACATAGCCCGCCCCCCTGGTCTGTGACTGTGCAGCACCTCAAGTGCTCTGGGCACTAGAACAGAACAAATCAGTGCAATAATTTAGGAAGACAAGTAACTTGTAGAGAATTGGCTGTCACTGGTGGATCAGAGAGCAGCAGAACAGAGTTAGTTATGCCGCAGGGTTACTCACATGCTGCAGCTCTAAGCGTGGCTGTAGTAGCATCTCGCACCCTAAAAAGAGAACTAAGGAAAGCCCCACAGTTTATCCATCTAATGTCTTTGCTTCTCTTTGCATCTAGTAATAAGGAAATGGCATTTCAGCAGAAAAAAATGAGCACAGCAGGTCACCTTTTATAGTGATGCAGGCTAGCGATGACCACAAGGATCACAAGGGGAACAGTCTACCAGACAGGGGGAGTTCTCCCACAGAGATCAGAAATTGCCTATTTGGTTCTAAGAGTTTTTTCAGCAAAAGCAAATTCAAAGTCAAGTGGAGAGAAAACACTATCAGCAACACATACTGAATTCGACATTTATCTTTGTGAATATCAACTTATTTTGTTTAGTCTTTTCCTTTTTTTCTTTCTTTTTTTTTTTTTAAAGAGAATCAAACCTGTCCTTGGCCACTGCTGAAAGTGAAGGATGTTTCAAATGCACTAAGTGGCCAGAGAATGATGCAAATACCTTACAATGTAATAAAGTTTTTGGCAGGTCTGTTGATCTCATAGAATTTTAATGCTTACATTGTTTGGTCATTTTGGAAATGTAATAAGCATTTCTTCACCAGACAGTGGTGGCTTAGGGTTCTCTGGCCTTCAGTTTGTGTTGTTATTGTAAAATGAGGCTCTGAGCTACTGCTCTCCCAGGACTATACATCTTTACTGCCAACATTTCATACTATTTGGCCAGACAGTAATTCTTCACTTGCCTTCCTTAAAGCAGTCCTGTTCCATATTTTTTTGGCAGAAACTACTCAGTCATTTCTGGTTTACTGAGGTCTTCTGCCCTTCCTCTCTCCCTAGTCTCACAAGCAAACACCACAAAAAGCTGATTACATGCTCTGTTGCTGTAGCATTCATTACTTTTTATTCCAAAGCCCTTGCATTTTAAAATATTTGCTACATTGGAATACTGGATTAAGAAAGCTAGAGAATTAAAATCTGCCACCCTTGCCATAGGAAAAATAAAAGGCAGTGAGAGACTAGGGAGTCCAGGTAATAGCTTGTACTTTGAAAATGCACATTTGTTGAATTTTTACTCATTATCTTTGTTCTCTTAATATTTTTAAAGGAATACTAATGGCAAACACTATGCAAAAGTGTGTGAAAAAGTGTTCAGGACAATGTTGTATTTCTGCATATCATGGGTACTTTTGAAATGGAAAGAGAGAACATGTATTTTTAAGAAGAGAAAGTAAATTTTTGGTAAATCGCTGCAATGATAGAGCTTGCACTCTTCACAGTTACTTTGAGTTTATGACAGAGAATCATCACAATCAAGGCCAGCTCTAAAACTTAAACTTCAGTGTAACTAGATGTAGAGGGTTGCTCAATATAGACAAAAGTCTGATGACTCCTAACATTTTCGCAATCACACTAGATAGCCATCGTTTAATTAATATAGAGGGTCAACTCAACGCAGTTACTGAATACAGACAGCGTCAGGGACACAGTAAGTATGTACACTACACTACCATAACACAGAACAGACTTGTGCTGTTCCTGTTACAGCTCAAGATTTTGCCATGGAAAGATTTTCATTTAACAGGTAGTCAAAGAGAACTTGGTGTACCTAGGTTGTTGGCAATAACTCAAAATGTTTAATCATGCCCATGATACCAAGAGAGGTTTTATAATCTCTTCTGGGCTGTTCAGCTTTTCAAACACAACCTGTTTTCCCACTTGCACATCTCTTACTGACTTCATTCTCTAGCAAACTTAACCTGTATGAAAATTAAACTCATTACATGGGAAGAAAGGGAACCAAGTTTTACACAGGGCGGTTTGACACTACAGCAGTTAGCTGTGCAATAAACTCTTTTTAGATCAAGTGTTCTTCATTGTTAGAATGTGGTGACAAAGCAGTCTGCAATTGCCATGAGGTACTATTTATCCAAGGTGCACAAAAATCTTTCATTTGGTTCCGACATGCTCTCACTTTTTTTCTTTCCTTCCTTCTTTCTTTCTTTCCTTCCTTCTCTCTCTCAATCCCTCTTTCTCTCCTTCTCTCTTTTGTCTCTTTCAATAATTTTCCTGGTAGTCTTCTACATGCATGCCAAAAATCTTTCAACGTTTGCCTCATGTGGCACCATAAAGGACATGGCTATCTATGGAATTCTACTAGCTGCTTGGATTTCTTTGTTTTCCCCTCCCTCTGCCAACAGAGTTTTACGATAACATATCAGACCCATAGTCCTGTCATGGCTGTAGAGGGCCTGACATGCAGGACTGCTCCCTCTTTCCATATAGGCTTCACAACAAATAATTAAATATCTGTATACAAGCACAAGGATTTTAGCCCATTCAAAGTAACTGAACCAATGCCTAGACCATGAATGTTGACAATCCATAGGATTAATTAATCAACCTGCTCATTATGTATTTCAACACACATTACAACCGGAATGCACTCACACAATGTTACCAGGAATAAAGTTGTAACTGGTTATTTTCAGGAGAGCTTTGCAAGGCTAGATGAATGATTCTTCACGTGCTTAACACTCTGTTATTACAAACTCATTTAACCTATTATCTTTACAGCGCTGACTTTCCAGGCTGCTTGACCTTTGCTACGCTACACAGCAGAACTGCCCAAAAATATTTTGTAAGGAGGACTGGTTCCCTTATTACAGATGGAGAAGAGTGCCAGAGGAGAATACCTGAGAATGCTTGGAGACCCAGTGGCGCAAGACATTTAGGACACGATTCGTGGCTGCTCTGCGTATTATGAACTCTTTGTCACACATGCGTTCAGAGTTGTTGAATCCTGTGGGGAAAAAACACATATTGGAGTTAATGGAGGTAGCCACATTGGAGTTAATGGAGGTAGCAAAAATTCAAATACGGTATGGGTAACTTAGCTAAACTGAAAGCTTATAGAACACTGGCGTGTGATAAAAGAAAAGACGCCTATACAGGCTTTCAAATATGACCATTCAGTCTGCTGAAATTCTGCAAGATCAGTAACCGTAACTAATAACGGTTAGTTATTGCTCACCGTAACTAATACAGACACCTGCTTGGGTCAACATTCAGTTTTAGAAAGATTAAGAATATTAGCCATCATCATTACCATCAAGATCTCCCTTGATATATGGGAGAAAACAAAAGTAAAAACCAGGACCAGACTAAAAATGTACAGGGTGTGCATCCAAGAGGATTACAGAAGGAAAGTGAGTATGACTTAGAAAAGGGAAAGTGGTAAATTTCAGAAGTGGTAGAGAAATAGAGGGGGATAGTAGTTAAAACACAGAGGAGAAGAAGGTCAACATGAGAAATGCTCCTTTGTAAGAGCAGTATTGTACAGGCTCTTCTAGTCAACAGAGACTGTTCAAATAAACTATTTGATTTTTACCACCAGGGTGACAAGAAAGTGGGAAGGTATACAGAAAACACATTTACAACCCCAGCTGCCTGAAAACAAAGTTTTTCCAACTGCAACATTTCCCCACACGTCTTGCAAAGGCAACTTTTATTTTTAGCCTGCAATATTTACTTATAAAGAAATGGTTTTAAATACAAACAAAAAAGCTTCTTCCTACATTCACATGATTACTTTTTCATTTTCTCATTTTGCTGTAGCTGTATCATAAGTACAATCTGTATAATGAAATAATGATTACATTATTATAAAATAATGATTACATTATTTTATAATAATAAAATTACATTATAACATTAAATCCCCTTATTTATAAAATAACCACTGAAGATACATTTGAGAGCTTTACATTTTTCCAAAGTTTTTCTTGGATTTGATCTTACACCCTGCAGCTTTCCATTTTGCTCAGTGCAGAGTCCAGGGAACAACCGGAAAAACCCCTCCACATGACCAGTAAGAACTTTACTATTTTTTTGGCATGAAAGTTGTTCTAAATCCTGTGTATTATTATAAATAGCAAAGGCAGATTAAGCTTCTATTTATTCTGTGAGAAACCCATTGGAGGTATTCTTAGAGGCTAGTATTAGTTTTGCTCTGTTTTTATTAAAGACAATCCAAAAAATCCCAATTGCTGCTCTATATTTTTGGAAAGATAAGCAGGAAAAGGAAAGTTTAACTGAAGTCTTACATCCTTTACTGCAGGTTGGACCCCAAGCCCCAAATGTATTTTCTATGCTTATGTTTCATGGAAGTTTTTTAAACTATGGCATATTACACTGTAGTTGACATCTAAGATTTAACATCAAAAGGAAGTTTCATATTAAAACATCTTCAGGAGTTTCATTGCCCATAAAGAGCAAAGTAAACAAAATCTCTGAGGCTTTACTCAGTAAAAGGTAACCTAGGCAACATTTTGTGTGTTAATTTTCTATGCCTTTCACAGTTAACCTCTTGCAGAAGCAATTAGGCATACACATTATAAACTGTTCAATTAGCCACTTAATTGCAGCAATGAAAGTCACAATGAAAATTATATATTAAAGCAGTGGAGTCTTTATCAAAGTAACATTAAGGAAAAGAAGTTTCAGTAAGCTGGAAGGAAAACAGAAAGAAGCCTACAGAGACAGTTTTCAGTTAGCTGCAAAAAGAATAAAAAGAACAAGAAAAGAAAAAGGAAAACCACCAGAGAGCACTTCAGAAAACTTCTATGGTCCTCAGAATTTCATCAATTTTTAAGCAGTAATTAGCTGGTTGCGGAGAATAAGCGACATGTTCACTCTGATCCACATTGTCAGCACTTAATGTTGGTGTCTCGAACCTATAAATGGACATCTCCAGTTTTGTAAGAAAAGAACTTAACTGAACATAGACACACACATGAATTTAACTCCAAGTGGGTACCTTGTATCTTGTACCTCCTCAGGTGCAAGACTTCAAATAAATAACTAAATCAGCAAAATATTTTTTTTTTTTTCAAAATAAAACAGGAAATCTATTAACTCCATTCTGACCTTGTTTTTAAATACCAAACAACTTGGAAAGCCAAGATGTATTTCCTTCTTTCTTCACACAGCACCTATAACTTATTGTTCTTAATAGAAACCAGAAAGAATCCACAAGCCCCCAAGGAACACTCACTGTCCAAGACTTAAATCTGCAGATTGAGTTTGACGAAGATGATGTTTATGCCATTCTCTTGAGGAAATGGAATGGAGCAGAATACCCACTATTCTCTGTATACTGGCCTAGGGTCCTTCCATTTGGATGTCTGGCTCTACCTCACGGTTTTCCCTCAGGACATGAGCAACAGTAGATCTCAGGTAGGCTCCATATACAGTAGAACTGGCAGCAGCTCAGCAGAGTTAGGCATTAAGTGAGCTCCAGGTATGCTGGAGAATACGACATGGAGTCTTGGACCTCCCTGAGGCAACTGAGGCAGGAGCAGGACAAAGCTACTGGGACTCATAGTGTTCGGAAAAAGAAGCCCCTGCCAGCAGTTCCTCTTCTACAATTTACCACTCTATTTCCAAGCAAATGCTTCTGCATAGACATGGAAGGAACAAAGATGGAGCAGTTCAGGACAAAGGGTTTGATTATACTCCCACATTAAAATGAGGCAACACTGTTCTGGGCTATGCCAGGCACTTGCAATACAATGGGGATGAAGATGAAGAACTGCCCGTCATGAAGGCAGAGGTGTGTGTGTCATTATTGACTGGTGCACAGAGATCTGAAGAAGCGAAGTACATGACCTTCTCTATGTCTATCACCAGAAGACACTGCAAAGTGAGAACCTGTTGAATAGTGTTTAGCACACTGCTGGCTCTCAGCGCTTCCATCCCCAACTGACTTGTAACTGAAGCAGAAGCCAGGACTGACAGCATGTGGTAGAGATGGTTACCATCCACATCATTAAAATGCCCATCAGGCACAGATTAATTAGATTAGTCTCAAAATTGGAAGAGATTTCATAACTGCTACTCTTCACTAGATAAGCTCAAGAGGATTTGTAGACATGGTTTTTTCATTAAAATTATAGAAAATAGCCATTATTTCTTGATCTATTCACCTACATATCAAATGATTACATAAGTGTAAAGTTAGATGGATACCAGCAAATCTATTCAAAACCAATGTGACAGCTCCCTCCCTGTCATTATACCAATAGCTAAAAAACCTCACCATTCAAAGCACTGGATTGTATCACTCCTGATACTAAGAAAATTATGCCATATTATTAACCTAAAGAAAAGTTAGTGAATATTGACAG
>JAOXNO010000020.1:76361352-76371697 GCA_028565335.1 Limnodromus scolopaceus | reverse complement strand
ATACTTAGGAATCGTAAGTCTGTTAGCCGCTCCAAAAGGCGCTCGACACTTGCATAACGGATTTGGGGTACTTTGCAGGAATTCAGTGTTTTGCTGAAGCAGATATCAATGTCATCTCTATGAAGACGAGCATCAGATCTACACAAAAATTAAATTTAAAACACTTTACTGAAGAAGAAGAGTGATTATGGTACAGTAATGGTATCACTTTAGCTGCTCCTGTCAACGTAGAAGCAGAACATACATATGCATTCTTCTGTTTCATCAACACAAGAAAACTCTTAATCTGTGGTGATACCTGCTTTTGTTCAGTTATATTTTATGTCATAAATAAGGGAATTGAAACATTTTTTGGCAAATAATTGATTTACAATTTGAATTCTAAGAAACCATTAACAATGCTGAAATTCCTGAAAAGGAACTGGAGGCAGAATTGTCGTCTCTTGTCTCTTTCAGGCTGTTGTGGCCTGTAGTCCAATATTATTAGCAGCTCACTATAGAATAACAATGGACTGATTGCAATATTTTCTGCGGTGACCAAGATTTATCTGAAATAAACTAAAGGACCCTAGCAAAAGACAGCAAAATTAACCCCTCAGAGCTAAGCTTAAAGCTTATCTGCAAGGTAACACCTGCCCTCAGGCTCCAAGAACTACTTATTTTAAAAAAAAAAGAAAAAGAGAACAGCATGAAATATCTCAAATTTCAAAGCAGAAACTATGGAGAGGCTTTGTTTCAGTGAAAAAAAATTCGGACTAATTTTTGCTTGGACATCAAAACAAAAATCAATCATTTAAATAACCTTACTCATGATGTTTTTTTTTTTTCCAAATTAAGTTTTGCTTAATTTTATCTAGCTGAAGGTTTACTTTTTAAAAAAAAATGGAATGGAGACTAAGCAAAGCATCTTTCAATACTGTCTGCTCTCTTTGTTAAAAATGATTGGGTTTTCTTAGAATATGGCACCAAGGCATTCCATACACTTCTACTGCAAAAAGTAGAGTACACTCCATACACTACACTGCAAAAAAAATTTTATTTCTTAAGCTGGATCCTCAGAAATGTGGCTTTTTTTTTTTATGTCATCCAAAGAGATCTGACTCTAAAAGTCAATGTGTGCTAAAACTCAGATGAGTAGAATCTCAGAAAGAGAACACCAAATTTGTGTCTGTTGTTAAGATTCTGTATGTTTCTTAGAATTAAGATTTCTTTCTCTTGACATTGGGATTAAGCCCTTGTTCTACCATTTGAAAACAGAGTAATGTATTTTTAACATTCTGCAGGTAACAGAAGTGTTGATACACTGGAGAGTTTCCTGGAATAAAACTGAAGACAAAAAAGAAGACATCCCTTCTTTCCTGGGATAAAAGGTATGTGCCCTAATAGTGTATTCACAGATGTCACCTCTTTTTCAATTCTAAACATATACAAAGAGAGTAGTGGCAACAACTACAAAAGAGGCATTTGAGAAACCTTCATACATGGAGTGAAATGGCCTAGTGACAGAAAAGAGTAAGAAAGGAAATACTTATATTTCTATACATATGTTCTATTCTTTAATATTTATATTGGGTAATAGTAAGCAAAACTCAGGTAAACACAGATCTGTAGAGGATCCAAGAGGTAAAATTGTGTCAGAAATGTGGAATCATGTACTGAAAATTTCTGCCTACAAATAAAAACTACTTATTAGATGACTGAAAGAAGCCAAGAGTGGAGGAAGCAGTTTTAGGAATAATGATGGTACCTTGATGTGATCAATTAAAATCATGATAGAAAACAACTGTCTCAGAAATAAGAGAAACAAAGAGAAGAAAAATTTTGGCTAAGACAACAAAACACCTTGGGAAATGATACTTGTCTGCAGTCACCTAAATTTTGAACACATTTTAAAATATATTCAATAAAATTACGAGTGGTATGACAGAGAAAAACTATCAGAGCATAAAATGATTCAAGCATAACTGAAGGCAACTTCACAAATAATAGAAAAATCTGAGCTCTAGCCCTCTGGAGCCCAATACTGTGAATTGAGATTTTATAATTTTGAGGCATCCCTACCATTTCAAGAAAGACATTTGAAAAGATATGAGCTATGTTTTGGGATGCAGACTCAATATCATTCAACAAAAATGGGGCAAAAAAGAAATTTAAAGGTTGTATGCTCCAAATACACATTTTCTTTTGTTAAAAATTTTATCAAAAACCCCAACAAGCTATTTTGTTCACTGAGAAAAAAATGCTGCACTTACTTGATCATATGTGGCACCGTGACTTTAGAGTTCTCTTCAAACACTATGGTCATTAAACCATTGCACCTTATATTATCAATGCACTGTGAAAATAAACATTGAAAACTGTTAAAGCACAGGGTAAGGGGACTTACTTCCACACTTTTCATATCTTTGCAAGTGTAAAGCGTAGCTTTTACAGGATATGGACTGACTGGTAGAAGGTATTTTCATAAATCAAAAGCAGTGATGCAAGAATTATAGTGGGCATGTTTTTCAAGTCTTCTGCCTTTGATTTGAACATCTGCAAGCCCACACATCTTTACTAGCACACTGAGGGTATTCAGCTTACCACCCTTTTTTCCACATGATTAAGTATTTTGAGTTAGAAGTGAAATTTCCTTTGAATCACAAAATCATAGAATGGTTTGGGTTGGAAGGGACCTTAAAGATCATCGAGTTCCAACCTCCCTGCCCTGGGCAGGGACACCTTCCACTAGACCAGGCTGCTCAAAGCCCCATCCAGCCTGGCCTTGAACCCCTCCAGGGATGGGGCAACCACAGCTTCTCTGAATTCTGAAGTTCCTTTGAAACTGATCAAAATTAAATATCTCTAGCATTTCCTGCATGAGTGTTAAGCTTGAGAAATCAATACTGCAAGAAAGTTGGAATACTTCATACACAAACAGATTCACTAATACCTTAACCTTTACACTGTGCAAAACGACCAAAGACAAATATACACAGTTTCTAGAAATACGCTTCTGAAAACAAATTCAAGTGGTACTGTTATTGTGAAACAGAGCTATGAAGATGCTGTCCAAGAACTTCCTTGCTAACTCTTGTATAAATGTTTTGGGCTCAGTATTAGAAGTCGGAAAGACACTTCTGGGGTATGGTCACAGCACATATTGCTTTAGAAATCACAGGCTGTCCTACCCTCAGTAGAAGTCTACAAACTAAAGGTGCATAAGCTTTTCTTCAAGTCTCCAAGCAGCTCAGCGTTTGCAGTATATAGGAGCAGCTCGAAGGCATTTGTACACCACTATCTTCTGCTTTGTACTTTTATATAGTTAAGATAACACAGCACCACTAGCCTTGCTCTTGGAAGTCAGCAGAGAGCCTGCCAGTGGGTTGGGCTTACATGGTCTTATAGGGTCTGCAGCAAATACCTGCCACCTAACAACACAGGACTCCTGACTTTATAATACTTTCCAGTTTTATTCAGCAAGTATCATACATATATAAACACTATTTATTTAGATCATTAAAAATGTGTTTCCAAAATGTCCTATACATTTACCTTGACTTCAAGAATAAAAACAGTCCGCTGGCTTCGGAATGTCCCATAGCAAAATCATGTTAGATGTTAGATTGGTCAAACAAGACAATGAGAGGCCTCTTCAGGTTTAAAATATATCTACTTAGTCATAGATTTAAAATATGGTCTATATAGCTATATATGTTTTTAAATTCGGGTATTTAAGATTATTTGAAAAGCACAGTTGTAACGATTCACATTATGATTTTATCAAATCATTACCTAAAAGCACTGAGAAAAACACATCTAATAAAAATACCTAATTTCCCCCCTGTGAACTTTGAATGTTGCAAAGAAGCCCTTAGCACCAATCATAAAACTGACTGAGGCAATTCAGTGCTCTGATCCTCAGTCTGCATAGGCATTTATCACCTCCCTGACAGATACCATCACTCTAGCTGAGGAATCAGTGTAACAGGGGTATAGGGCTGAAGGACAACAAGCTCAAACTAGAAGAAGGGAGGCTCCTTCGGCATAAAGAAAAAACATGCATTGTTCCTAAGAAAGGTATGGTTTGCATGAAAGGAATATAAATTCAGGAGGCCTCACTAGGAATATGTAGACAAATATAAGTTATATGTCTTATGCATATATGATTTAATAAGATGCAGAATTCTGGACAGTAAGATGAATGCTATGAGTAAACAGCAACTACATGTATACTTTCCTTACTTGCAAACATAGGATAACACATATTTACTAAAAAGTAATCTTTACATGCCCTTTTTGTTAGCACAGTTCCTGTGTTCTCCTTTAGGGTTGTAACCAGGGTTAAAAAGAAAAAAAAATGCTTCTAGGAAGGCAGTTCAGTCATTTTCTATGGTGACATTTATGCTGGCAATGGGCTCAGTCAGAAACACAATTTGGTTTTCAAGACAGCAGTGGTCTCAATTTTTTTAGAAGTTCTCATGCACTATCCAAATTTTCACCCCAAACTTTCTTTCTCCAGCAGAAGGCAGATGGCGTGCTTCTTGTGTTATTTCCTTCTTTTTTGCTCTCCAGATGCGCCATAAGCACCACAAGTGCTAAGTCAGCTGACTTGATGGCTATTTGTAAACAACAGCACCAAATCGTGCCCCAAATGCCTGCGCAGTCTGCACAGCATCTTGTGCCCCTTCTTTTCCTTTTTTGTTTGTTTTTGTTTTAAGCTGCTGCTTATCCCCTCAGCATCTCTTGCTTCCCTTCCTTTTTAAGGCTGGAGAAGTGTTTTAAGCCTCACAACGCTAAGAGATCTCAGTATCCTTCAGGCTTTTGCTTATAAGCTTCTGTTAATTGCTGGCCCTGTATCTTTTCAGAATACCCCTGTCTTCAAAAGCTGGGAGATCGCCCCTTCCTCAAAGAGGGATCAAGGGAGAAACCCTTCTGACTGTGTCCCTGGCAGTCTGGCCAACCCTTTGGTCCCTCAGCTGTATCCAGGTAGTTGTGTTTACCTCTGCCTTGCTAAGACACTTCCAGGCTTCGTAGGCATGCAGCTCTCAAGTCAGCTGTGGAGCTTTTCAGCTCTTCCCTTAACACCACAGGAGTGTTGTTTGGAGCTGGAGCAGTTTGGAGGAGAAGACTTGAGCTTTGGAGGCAGACCCAAACTCTGATCTCTTGTCTGCATGGACTGCAGATGACTTTCTCATTTAAAATTACTATTATTAAGGCTAAGAATGGACTTATTCCTGGGTGTGCCATGTTCTAGGCCAGTTCTTCAACAGTCTTTCCTCCTCAACAAATAATGCCAATACTTTTACGTTTCAGTGGAATAACATAATTCACTGAAAATCTTGTAAAAAATTGTAAAATTTTGTAAAAACTTCTCCAACTAGGTCAGTCTGTAAGATCTGTATGCACTGAGTTGCAGCTCATACCACATTTTAAGATTTTTATCTTCCTATTTTTATTTCTTTAAAAAAGTCAGTTCAGAAGAAAGTAACTCAGAATACTCATTTTTAAGTAACTTCTACTCATTGTGATGATAATTCATCTGGAGATGTTGACAGCAATGGTAGCATCTTTAGAAATCCATCAAATTCCACACTGATATTTGTCTAATCGACTATTTATCTTGAAATTAATGGAGGATAGGACTCAAATTCAGAACTATGAGAGATCTATGTACCTGCTGGTTGCATGCATAAACAAAAATAGCAATAGCCTTAATGCAGACTGGTTAGTTGAAAGTTCAGATTTTTCATAGTGCTTTCAATTTCCTTCCCCTCAATAGATTCTGATAAAAGTTTTTAGCCAAAAGCACTAAAATCTTTTTTTTGTCCCTGACATTAGAGTATTTTAAAACACCCTTTTTCTTCATTCACAATAAAGACAGTTCCTGCACACTGTCAGAATGCTTAGTAATTATTTATAATGCTTTTTTTCATATTCTTTTTTGTGGAAAATGGAGTTTATCTCATTTTCTCACTGCGTGGGATATGATTACTGATATGATATGGTATCATTTTTACTCTCAGGACTCTCAAGTGGTTTTTTATCTGTATGAAAGTTATGAACAAACAAGTGCTATCCTTCTTCTTAAATCAAAATATGTATCTGGATGGGCTCTCCTTAGACATAAAAATGACTACCATTAGGATTACGTTTGTCAACTGACAGTTTTGTGGTTTATATCCCATCTCTCTCATTGAGAAATATGTTTCACTGGTGACTCAAATGCAAAGACTGAACTTTGAGGAAAACAGGTAAAACTAAGGGTTTTTCATATTATCGTAGAAAATCATCCCTAAAGAAATCAACATACCTCTCCTGAATTAGTGTTCAAAAAATACAGAATAAACAATCTTAATACAAACAAGATAAAGAATGCATTAAGCTACCTGACTTATATCACTTGTCCATGCTGCCTTCTCCTGTCGTGATGGTGCTAAAAGGACAATAGTAAAAGCAGGAGCATCCGTAGGTTCCACTACAAGCTTGAAATCAAGGTGTCCAAACACTTGTCCGGAACCTTTTGCTTTACAGCCAGAGGGGGAAAAAGTATGACAAAATGTGAGACTTAAGACTATAAAACAAAGAAAATAACGGTTTCATTTAGAATGGAAGTTACTTTAAAACATCTGTCTGACAAAGAGCAAATCCAATTGGGGATCCAAAACTCATTGTGTTTTTCACATACACCAAATACAAAAAAAAAAAAAAAAAAGACCTGTAATCCTGCAATAGTGGGAGGTGCTTTACATTACTTTTAAAGATACCAAATAAGGCTAAAGTCTTTCTAACACTTCTACACTGTATACTCTCAGCATATTAGAAGTGTTATCGAAATGAATGAAACTACTTTCACAATTCAAGTGCAAAACTTTTCTAAAACTGCAGGGTGGAAGCCAAAATGAGTAACTATAAAATCAGCTTGGGAATGTGTTTTGTTATTTCATTTGAACAAACTTGCAGTCTAGATTTGTAGGGAGCCGAAGACAAAACCTTTCCACTAATTCTGCCAACTCACTCAACCCCTATGTATTTAAAAAACCCAATTATCTGCTTCTTCCTTTAAGGCATATTTTTTTTGTTTCTGAGATCCTCTGGGTGAAGTTCTATACAAAATTCAGCAAATAATTTATCACATTCCTTCAGCCAGTCTACTTGAAAATCCTATGTGGGATGACAACAGCAAGAACAAACATAACAAAACAAACCCTTATCCAAGCCAGTATGCCCATTATTAAAACATCTATTCTACTGAATCAGTTTAATCTGTATTCCTTTGGTTTCATGAAAGGGGAGAAAATACCAATTTGCTCTTATGAAAAATAAACAAAGGGTACCAATTTTAAGAAACTAGGAACTGTAATTACTACAAACAGCTGAATTTAACTTACAATCATCATCACTCACGTCTGTCTCCTCGATCAGTGTGCACTCTATCAAAGACAGAACACCTCCTGTCTATGAAAACAAAGCACATTTTTCACAAATTTTGACATTTGTTCCCATTTGTCATTATAGCTATTTTTAAACTCTGACATACCTTACTCTGAGATTTTACATTACTCCGAACTCTTAGGAAGATATATGAATTTCATGATACACATTTTTCCTCAAGCACTAAACCCAGGTAGATGAAATATAATGTTTTTCTTAATCCAACACATCAATAATATACTCAAATGTACAAATTTTCTTTCATTTTTATTACACTAATTTATCTCACATAAGGAGTTGTTCACAAATTTCAGAAAATTTCAAATTTCAGAATAACTAGAATTTCATCTTCTCCTGAATTTAAATCAAATACAGAGATTTTTTTAAAGGTTCAGGCATACTCTATTTACTTTGCAAAATATTTGAACTATTTAAAGGGCGCAAATGAGAAAGCATATGAACAGTATTACTAACCTCTCAGAAATGTCTTTGTCAAAGTAAAATTCTATTCAACATAATCCACTCTGTAAACTACCAACATCTTTTTAATCAAAAGCCAACACTATGATTCTCAACAAATGTAACTAGAGTGTTCTTATAAGAGCTTTCAGTGCTGTTCAGGAAAACAGAATTGACTTTTAAAATCAATTTTATTAGAACTCTGGAAAATACTCTTTGGTAATTCCACAGGGTTGTACTGGCTGATTTATATACTGAAAACTGACTTACATTCAGTGGTAGCTTATACAAATAAATACACTGATATCTTGTTTCTAACCCCCAGCTTATTAGAATTACATGGTTCTAGAAAAAAACAATTGTAGTTAGTAAGAACTTTGGCTGAATTGTATTATTTGCAAAGAGAGGATATAGCAGTTAATTACTGTGCATCACCACACTTCTGTTTATAACAACCCATGCAAATCTCAGGTTAAAGCCATAAAATAATAAAAGTATTGAAATTTCACTGGAGCTGTGTTTTCATTTTGTAAATTGAGTCATAAATTAAAGTCTATACCTTGAGAAGATGCAGTTTTCCTCCTGAACTTCTTGTACAAATTAAAAAATGTTTTGTAAATAAGAAGCACTGCCTTTCTCCTTCTTTCTTCAAAGATAATGATCCCAGGCGAACTTTGCTAAGTTTTCCCCTCTCAACTGAAGGGACTTGAATAAGGGAACCTGATAAAAAAGATGCAAAATTTACTGTACTATGGTAATATTTAGTAGGCACTGTTTAAAGCGCTAATGCATTGAATATTATGATATTAATTAATGCAACTTTTCATTCTATTAAGTATCAATGTACATCATCTATGTTAAGCACAAGTCAATCATCTTTTATTGCGCAAGTTCACTTTGTTTTCTACAATAAATAGATTAAAGCAAGTAAAATCTAGACTAATACTTATGTACATGGCAGGATTAAATCTTGGGAAAATTCTTATGCAATTTACAAGCACATTGATCAGAAAATGAAGCTGAACAGCAAACTGCTCTTTGGACAGCTGCCAGACTTCCAAAAGATAGACCACTTCAAGCCAAAGAGACAGAGGATGAAAAGCAAAGATTTTGAAGGAAAAGAGTTTGTGTATGTGTGTGTGCAACAGAGATGGAAATGAAGCATATTTCTTCTTCTTATCTTATACTGCATAATTTTCATGGCTCCACAGCTCATCTAAAATGTGTTACCAGTAAAACACTTCTGAACTAAATTGAACCTGGTTACGTAAGTCTGAATTTGTGCTCCGCAAAACTCCAGACTGGGGACAGCTTTGCTTCTCTACCATTTCATACCTCAAAACCAGTCTCTGACCAAATTTTCCAGACTGCTAACCTAACGCCATGTGTATCACTCACAAATTTGGATATGGAGTTAAATTTGGTGCAGAAGTGCAATTCCTCCATATATTGGAGGGAAAGGTTTTATGATGCAACTTGTGTTACCAGACAGGGCGGTCAAGAGACGCCCTAATCCTGTTCCCACACATCTATCCTTACTATCACCCTTACACTGGCTCTCATCTTATTCCAACATTAGCTAACTAATAGAGCTAAACCAGCAGGAAACTAATGCTACAAAGAAGTATCTGACTTAGTTCCCTGATACACCTCACTGCAAGGTGAACAAAGCACCAGTGATGATACAAAGGAAACAACAGCAGCAGCAGAAACATGAGGGGATGGATATTGGCCTGCCTCTTTCAGAGGCAACAAGTTATTGGACTAGAATAGCTGTATCAAAGCTCAAACTAGTGGCAATGTCTTGACACAATGCAAGCCTGAAAGAATTATCCATGAAGTACTAGATTAGTAATTCTTACTCTACATTTTCAAAAAAATTACCATGTTCAAAGTTCACATATGCAATCTTAAACTAACAAACAGAGAAATTAAGGTAACTGAAAAAGCTACTGTTTATCCACATTTTTCTCCACTTATGTCCCTCTATACATTTAATTAGCCTTATGCTTCGAATAGATTTGAAACTTACACTGTTTGGCATAGCAAAATATACACCAGTAAATCTGCAGCAGAACAGTGTTTTGACAGCCAATTCAATTTAAACTAACTGTACAATGTGATTCGTATCACTGCTGCAAAACAGTAAAGTTACACTTTAGAAATTTGCAAAGGTCTGCAGCATTTTTTAGGTTCACCCAAATTCTGACCAAAATCCATAGATACTTATTGGTTGTTGTATGTTTCCCCTGGACAAAACAGCCTACCTGCTTCAACTGTGAAAGATAAAAAGGAGATCATTCCCATGTGTTGGAACAGTGACTTTTCTGTGTTACACCAACTGGCCCCCATTGCACGGCCAAGGAGCGTGTACAAAACAATCCCCAGGCAACTTCCCATCACAAAATTCTCAGTGCCTTTTTTCTCTTGAAATTCCCTCTATGCATTTATGGTAACAATATTCAACCTGTAA
>JAOXNO010000020.1:76337167-76361332 GCA_028565335.1 Limnodromus scolopaceus | reverse complement strand
CTTTGCTTCTCAGAATAATAGTATCTATAAATACTACAGATACCCTTACAGATACAGCTTTGCAGGTAGCTTTTTATTTATTTATTTTCATTAGAATGCTTTCAGGAGTATTATATTCTGTTCTGCTAAAATGCACTGAATGTTAAATGGTGTTCTTGTGTGGAGCTGAAATGTTATCGTTTAATAAGGTAAATCAAAATAAACTAGATTTTTTAAATGCAGAAAAGAGAGACTGCATTATCTGTCTTTGATACTCAATATTTACAGAGAGAAACATGTCTCCTATATGTGCTGCATGGCTGACATCAAACTCATGCGTTCCCAAAAAGGTTTCGCGATTAATGAAACTGGGCATTTGCCCACCATCCATTCTACTACAGATTTCCTCTTAAGGAAAAAAATGGTCACAATTGGCCAGTGTGCAGTTGCAATGAGCAAGTGAGGCTAATTTTGGAACATTTGTTAATAGCATAGTTTGGACGATTAGTGCAATCTCAGGAATTTTTATCTAGCTAGAGACCTAAGCACTTTCAGTCCTTCAATACTGCCAGAATAGTCACTCTATTTGCCTTTGTTTGATCCAAGAAATATAAAAGATTTTATTTAAAAAGTAAATAAAAATAGCTTACATGCAGCTGCCTGATTCACATGTTTCATTTGGCTTTCTCCATTCTGGACATGTTTTAATTTTACCATAAGAATGGTCAAACACTGGAACAGGTTGCTCATTCAGAGAGGCTGTGGAGCCTCTGACCTTGGAAACAGCCAAAACCTGACCAGATATGATGCTGCTTTGGGCAGGTGAGATTGGATTGGATAATTTCCAAAAGTCCCTTACAGCTTTTTCCATGATTTTGTAATTGTGATATATTTATCAGTAGAGGCAAGTTCATAGCAGCTGATGGCAGGAAGTTCACACAGAGTGTTTGGAGGCATCTAAAGTGCCTCGAGATGCCCTGTTGTCTGAGTGTTAGCCAACGCTGTATTGCAGATTGAGACTCCCTATGTTTCCTTTAGACTCCTAAAGAAAATGTTGCTTAATTGTCTGCCATGATTTATAGTGTGCCTGGCAATAAAGTCTGTATCTAAGCAAGAGACAGAGAAAAGCAGACCTGAAGAAACCTGAAGGGGAATCCACAATCTACAATGCAAAGCACTGCCAGAGACAGATCCTATCTAACCAACTTGTATAGCTCAACAGAATATATCTCTTCTTAGGGAAGTAAGGTATATAACATAAAGATGTAACTAACCTTCACAGAAAAAGTCTGAACAAAGGTAAAGGCACCTCACTCCTTTTTTAAGCTGAAAAGAGGTTCCCTGTACCTGTCTACACTGATCAACACAAAGAATAGGAGCCTAATTGAAATTAGAGGAGGTGGACATCACTGTCAAAGTGACCCTACTGTGAGATGTGAAAGGAAAATGGAGCCCATTTATTACTTCAGTAGCTCTATTCAGATTTCTGCACTTACACAAAATCATACACAGTGGATGTTCCGAAAGAAACTGTGATACAGCCTTCTGTAACATACAGTCTTGTCCACTGTCCTTTGACTGCACGCCCAGAAATAAATCTCAATTTAATACATTTAAACTATGGGTTTGACCTGGGTCTAACACTCCAACAGTAATCTTTTTCAGACTGATTCCCACAGAAAAAATAACAAGTTTTTACTGATGAAACACTGTATACACAGACAAAATACTATCAGCCAGTTTTAAGGGGGAAAACCTCAATAAATACATAAATGCAAAAGATTGTAATAATCTTAAAAAAATTTTCTAAAATTTAATTAAATTGTATTATACAAGTCAATCTAGGATAAACACAGCCCTATAATTTTTTTTGTTGTGGATGCAACATAACAGCTTTGTATTTTTGTCAAAGCCATATTCATAATTCTTTAAATACTTCAGTTATAACAAATGCACATATTTAATGAAGAATCAAGTAATTTAATAGTGACTGTTGTAAAAACAATCTTGGAAGTTATTACAGAAAGTTTCGTTTTTTGGCCACATGACTAGAGAAACACCACAGAATGGATTTCAAAATGTATACAAAGACTACTAATTACCAGCTGTGTATATGGCTCTATTAAATACCAAATGTTCTGCTAAGGCTATCTAGAAAAGGTCTCATGAAAGGATGTACCTAAATTACATTCCTAACCTTTCCTAAATATATTTAACACTTTTCACACACAAAGAACCTTTTACCCAGGCAAAACCCTACGCTACAGGTCTGTAGGTAGTGTATACAAACCCATTAACTTGTTTTAGAATATCCAGAAGTAAATTATTACATAAATGGGAGAAAAGTAAGTTTCAGTTATAAAGTCTTCACATTTGCTGGTTTAACATTAAAGTCAACCTGATGAAATAAGAACCACAACCAGTTTGCAGTTCCTGTAAAAGTGACACTCACATTAAGTAAGACACTTACATTACATAAAATTTATTTTATCACAATTTTGTGGAACTTAACAACAAATTCCACTTCTGCTATAACTAAGTTTCAGTAGATAGAGTTTGGCTCTTCCCCTCTTGTTTTGCTAACTTTTATATTAGAAGTACTCATACATTCCTGACAGAACAGGACGCCCTTTCTTCAAGAATTCTTTGTGCAGAAGTGCTTTCTATATCTATCTTGAAGTTCTACTAAAGCCCAAAAATGCATTTCTCAAGAGGCAAAGTGACTATGTTCAGGTATTATATCTATGCTCACACTATCAATTTGAGATGTTTCCAAAGCACTGAGAAACATGGGAACAACTGGCAGCTCTTTTCTTTCCTAGCAATCACTTTACCACTACAAAGTTTCACATTTCTCCTGCACTTTTTCCCAAACCTTGGTATCAGCTGGGACTGCCATGTGAACTGGCCAGACAGCCCTGGTCTCTGTAGTAATTCCCATCCCTTTGAAGACCACAGTCCAGGCAGAACATCACTGTCCCATGGGTGCTTTACCAGTCATGTGCTCCTGTTTTTCCTGGTTTCTGAAGAAAACAGCATAGGCGTGGGCTTCAACTGCAGCCCAAAATTAGTTGTCATCAGGGCATTTTGTGACTTGACTTACCCTCCGTGTACCATGAGTGGTCTCTGGATGCTGGATGTACCCAGTGCACTGACCTGCTCAATGACGGCAACATCAACCCTGCTGGTTTTAATGCATTTTTTTTTCCATTATTATGTAGATAGCTTCAAAGAAGAATGTCTTACCTTGGCGTATAAAAGTTTGGCTGGTATCTAGTAATATATCACAGCCTTCTACTATTGTTCTTTCTATAGCTAGATTCTTCCGGATGTTTTCTGTGTCACTCACTTCATCGTGCATCACCCTGTTAGACACAATGCAAAATGCAATTTAAACTCCCTCAAATGTGTCTTGCACCTATTGTATCTGTTTTCACTTGTACTTAACACATGCTGGATGCAGAAGGTAGCTGATGTCCTTTCCCACCTGCTACAAAGCAGATATAGCCATGCAGTACATGATCACTCTAGAGCAAGTTTCTTGCCTTTTTTCTCCCTCCCTTTCAAATCGTTCTTGTAATCGCTTCATTTTTTACAGCAGTGGAGCCAATTTTGCCAGACTTGTTTGTAGACTACTCCTAAACACATCTGACAGATGCCACCAAGCTGAAAACCCTTCACTGCTGATAGAATAGTACTTCTTGATCCTTAATACACTAGGCTGCCACAAACCTGGAAGTGTTTCCTAGCATTTTCTATTAGTCATAACATGTCGTGGAGTTCCTTTAAGTTCCCAGTCTGCTTTGCTTCAGTTTACATCTCAATGTACCATCCGCTCCCTCCTTGCTTCCTATAACAACCACAGCCTTGATGGCTCACCACTTCTACTTTCTTTCACTTTTTTTCGTAGGCATCCTCACCTTACACAGAGAAAAACAGATTTTTTTTCAAGGCTGAAACCAACCCACAAGTTTATATGGTGTTACGATGTATATTGTTCTAAACTGGGACCGGACTGCACTATCTGAAAGCTCCTCCTCCCTCAGACCTACATTAAAGTGATGGAATGAGTCACAAAGCTTTGTATTTATGGTCTATACTGCCTGCCTTTTGCTCAGAGGAGGATCAATCAGTCTCAGCCCCCAATTCTGAACGTTCAGTGACAAATTAGTTGGATCAGCAATGAGCTCTGACTTACGAGATGAAGCCAAGTCAAAGCTGATTGATCTCTTTGTGCACATAACCCTGGCCAGAGAAATTCTCTGCTTTGCTTGAGTGGAAAAGAGACATTACTTCTTTCTACTTCAGATGGCCTCAGAACAGGGTAGAACCTGCTAAACACTGCAGGAGTCAAACACAGACATTTCTGTAAAAGATATTGCCTGTCCAGCTCTTTAAGAAGTTAGAGCTTGAAGAAGTGGCACAACATGACCTGACTCAGGAAGCTGCCTCTGTTAAAGATACAGCAGAACAAAAAAGAAGTAATAAAAAGTGCCAAATTAATGGCTAGTTCGCACAAGGCGAACAACTTGGTCTTAACAGAAAAAGAAAACTGAGAAGTCAAGAGCATGCAATTAACAAAAGCTATAAAGTGATCCCTTTTTTACAATTAAATATTCTCCAAATACATCTCTGCTGAATACTCCGGACTCTCAGGGTTTATATCCTGGAGTTCATGCAGCATTTCTTTGTTCACAGCAGAAAACTCTGTTTGTCAGAGATAACAACTGAATTTCTTCCTGGACTGACACAGGGGAACATCTGAGAATGGTCTGAGAGTTCAGGGAAGGGCTTAATTATGCAGGTTTCTACAGGGAGCACCAGTTTTTCTACATATATCTTTAGTTCCTGTTTATCTGGCACTATTTGAATCATATTAAATCCGTTATTTCATGAACGCACGTGAACTATAACACAGATTGAGAACTCAGTACTTTTTCAAGACACTGATTGATTCCATTGCCACAGAGTATTGGAAGTGCCTTTTTTCTTTAAACTGTGAAAAAAAAAAAAAATATTAATTTCTCTAGGTAAAGAAAATTGCTTTGGTCTTAACCCAGGACTAGGTGGTTCCTATAGCAACTCCTATTCTCCCCTACCCAAAATACAAGGAGACACTTCTAGATTTACGGTAGCCCCCAAAAAATAGAAGGGCCAAAATATTATGCTGGGGTATTTCAGGGTTTTTCCATTATCTTTGTTTGGTTTTGGTTTTGATCCTTTTCTTTAAAAGATTTTTTTAAGAAAGCACAAAACCAAACCAAAATAAATAAAATAGACTTTTTAATTTCAAAACCTTTGATCCAAGATTGTCAAACATGAAGTAGAAAAATCTTACCTTGAAAGTTCTTCTAGTTTAGATTTAGCAAATTCAAGGCTTTTTCGCTCGACATGCTCATGTGGTGTGTGAGCCAGAAGTTCATGAAGTGTTATAATATATCTAGGAATCTTAAAACAAATTAGGTATAAAATCAGTAAATCCTTAAAGGAATAATTCCAATACAGCTTTTTAAAAAATATTAGCCATTACTTTGATCACAAAAGTTTTCAAACATAGTATTTTTTAAATTAATATCCACAGCTAAATTATTATACATACATTCTAAATAGAACTGCTGCCAAAAATACTGAATTTCTGGGTGATAGAGACTGAATATGGATATGTATGTTTTCAGTCTGAGGAAGCACAAGATCCATTTATTGTATTTTAAGGAAAAGACCAGATCAGAGGCAGCCACAAATATAACATTAAATTTCATTGTTTCATTCTATTATCCAAGTGCCCTTAGAGGAAACTTTCAAAACTCCCTGGGAGATCCACACATACCTTCCCTCTATTTTATAGGATGCATGCATCTATATCTCTTGTGATTTTGAAAATGCCAGCTGACCTGTTTGCATTTAGATAACATTCACATTGCTCCAATGGACATCAAAGAATATGCAGCATTTAACTATTAAAGGCCACAGGGTAGCACAAGGACCCTGATCCATTTATTATTACCTAAAGCAGTTTCACAGCTTTTAAGCAGAATCAACTAACACTGCCTTTACAGAATAAAAGTTACTCAGGAGAAGGAGACATGACTTATTATGCTGAAGTAAAAAATCATCAGCAATGACATCCTCTATCACATGTTAATAGGATCCTCTCTCTCTCCCTTCTAAGATCCCATGACCTTGTTTCAGCTCAATCAAAAAAATCCCAAAACTTTACAGCATACAAGCTCAAAGCTTAAAAAACGTATTGTTACACATGCTAATGGCCTTTTAGGCTAATATGAATAACCAGCACTAACACAAGTGTCACTGCTCCCCGCACACCCTCCTTTTTTTTTTTTTGACTCTACTTGGCTTGGTTTGCCAGTCACTGAACAAACTGAGGGGGTTTACTTTTCTTTTGCTGAGTAAGATGTTAGGTTAAATGTAAAAGACACAAAACCATCAGACCAGTGTTTCACAGGCCTCTTGCTGCAAAGCTGTCTTCGCATAGACCACTGCAAATAATTAATTCAGGCAGATAACATCAAAATATCAGCAGGATAAAAAATTTCTCAACACTTTTGCAATATATTTTTCATTTTCTAAAGACCAAGTCACTGAAGAACAAAGTGGCAGTAAAGTTCCAAAATGTAATGCTAGCAAAATGCTTGTGACTGCTCCAATTTGCTGTACCAGGTATATTTTCCCTCTCTGGACTGCTTCAGAATCCTGCAGCAGGCAGAAGTTCAGTAATTATTTCTGAGCTTCTTTTCTTTTGGCATTAGACCTCATCCCACATTCCCCTTCAACATACATAAGATTCTGAATAATCAGGATAATTGGAGAAAAGATCTCTACAGGCAGAGTTTCAGTATAATAAGAAAATAAGTGTTGTTTCAGTATAATAAATAATTAAATTTTATTATAATAACTTAACTGAATTAATTTGCATGAGAGTATGAGCAAGAAGAGAAGTTGCCTTGGAGCTGCTCNNNNATAATGTCAGTAACACAAAATGAATCAACCAAACACTAAAAACAAATAGTCACAAAAAATATACAGAGACTACCTGAAACATGGGGTAAGTAAGGAAAGTTTCCAGCATTCGCCCTTCACATGCTGGGTTGGCTTCATATTGCTTCAAGAGTTTGTCAAAATCTCTGTTTTGCTTACAGTTTGCCAGTACTTGTAGACTATATTGATGATTCCGAACAAATTCTTGATATATGTTCAGCATTGGCAGCAGAATGTCAAATAAGTCAGCTAGAAAAAAATCAAGAAATGTTTTTTTTTTTTTTTCCAGCTACTCATCTCTTGAAATATATTTTTAAAGAAACTAATATGTTCTATCGAAGTGAATTACTATAATCAGTTCTGTTTCCAATATACTGGGGTTTTAGAAACATTAAACTCGGCTTTTTCACCTGCCAAAACATGGTTGTTCTGATTAGTTAATACTCAGACAGCATCGCTGAAAATTCAGGGGCCCACGTTTAATCAACGCTTAGGGCAGAGGCACTCTCATACACGAACTGGAAGCCAGTCATTACCACCCACGTGGGACTCCCACTACAGCACATCTCGTGGTGTTAGTTCTGGAAACGCGTTCCACTCAAAAAGGACTTTTAAAAAGTCCTGCCTTTAAAAAAACCCCAAACCTTACTGTAATTTCAAAAATAAATATGAAAATTGTACCCCTAGAGAAAACAGAGTAACTTACCTAGGATTAAGGTAGGCCAATTAGCTATTCTTGCTTTTAAGCCTTGGTGAAATATCTCATGAAGAAACATGATTGTTTCACTGAAAAACAAGTATTTAAACAAACAAACAGAGAAACCAGGTTTTATTTTCTGATTAATAATTCATAGAGAAACTTCTCTTCCTGGTTAGGGAAGATTTGTGCTTTGCTAGAAAAAGCAGAACATAGCTATTATTATGAAAGTAAGTGCTTCCTTTTATTGCATTGTTTAAAATTTTTAGTGTGGTATGTGTTAAAGATACATAGTATTTGGTGTCAAAACTTATTATAACTGTTTAGTTCTTTTAAATAAAAGCATCTATTAAATAACATGTTCCACACAGTTTAATGAATATTTTTTCCAAGAATATCCTTGTCAATGCATTCAATAGTTTAAGAGGACCAGTAAGATGCAGAAACCTCAAGCCAGTGGTAGTCATCTACACTGTTGCTTGCTGCGCTTTAAGAATTGAAACTTACAACTTTTCTATAATGTGAAACTTACTACTGCATTTTAGCTTATGAGGTCAACAGAAGAAGGGGACATCCCAGTTGTACAAGGAACCATAAAGAGTACAGTGATCATGAATGAACTATGAAAGGGACCTGTCTCATAACTAAAGGAACATGTTCTATTTCTTACAAGTTTGGGGCAGACTTGGATGCAATGCCAATCCCGTATTGAATGTTAGATGCCTGCTGGCTTATTTGTACATACTCACTACAATACTACTTGGATGTTTAATGCAAGTAATAGTTCTTTTTTTGTAGGATATGAAAAGACAAGTGAGAGGGAAGGAGGCTCCTTAGGCAGGGCAACAGAAAAAAGAGGATTTGACGTACTCATCCTCAGGGTCTTATTTGGATCATATGAAGCCACTAAGTCCAATTCTGCTCTCTTAAGAGAAAAACAAACAGGAAAGGTAACAGAAAATTATAAGAACTGCCCCAAGAGGCACAATTTGTCATTTTTGTCCTCTAGCAGAGGAAGAAATAGAAGTAAGGAGGCAAAAGAGGTCTAGCTCTTGCTGGAAACAGCATCACCAACAGCACCTTGTCTTTTACCCTGTAAACATGGTCTACCTCAGTGACATTACTTATATCAGACCAAAAAAAAAAAAAGTGCCAGACCTCACTACTGTAAACTGAAGCAGAATGAGAAGAAGTGGTCAGAGAAACCCCCAAAAAGCAAACCAAACCCTTCATACCTGTTGAGGAAAATGCTACTAACATCGTCGTGACTGATAGGTGGCTTCTTTGAACTTGCAGCCATTCTTAAGGGCCGCAGAAAACAGTTCACAAGAACATAAAGTTGATGCACATATTCAGATTCAGCCTCCACCATGTTAAAAACGATCTGATTCCTTTTCCTCATGCTTTCTGCATGGGGAGAACAAATATAATCTTGGACAATAGTTTTCCATTTTCTTCTACATAACCATCCCCGCATAAAGCTCTGGACCTAAAAATGGACCAAGCAGAAAAGAAGAATAAGAAAAAACATTACACGATTTATCATAAGGTCTTCATTGTATAAATAATACTCTAAATGAAATGCCTCTGTTAAAAAAAAAAAAAAAAAACTCTGTTGCCCTTATTGATCTATAATTGTTCCTGAATTATATTTTTTTTAGATTTCTGTTCGTTAATGAAAGTCCCACAATCACTTGGCCATATTTGTTGCCAGGAAACAGACTGAAAAGATACCACATACAATCAAGGTACCTTTTACTGCAAGTTCAGTGTTGTACCTTTGTATATACTATTCCTGTCTGCATAACTGCACTACGTGCTGTGCAGGCTTTTCAACTCCTCTTACCTCCCCTTACACATTTCTCTTATACCCCTAAAGGTATTGTGCAAGGATTCCAGGTAACGTGCTTCAAGACAGATTCAATGTCATTACTGACGTAATTCTAAAATAGTTGTTAAACTCAGTTTCATTTCTGTTTCAAATAGATACAACTTAGCATATGTATTTGAAGCTAAGTATCGATATACTCCTTAGTATCAGACTAGGCCAACAATACTGTTATCCAAAAAAGGCAGATTTCTGGCATTCTTAGAAAGTACCTCTATGTCATGGAAAAATCTACTTAAGCATAATATCCATTGAAGTTAAAAGTAGACTAATGATTACAGAAAAGGTCTACATCTGGTCATGGAAAATTTCAATATGTCTTTGCCCTGATCTTGATGTGAAGATCATTCATCTTGAAAAAGAAATGCAAAATCTCACTGGTAGCAGTTTACTCTGAATAAGCAACTTTTAAAAAAGGACCTAATTGTCAAAATAATCAAGATGTAGAACACAGTGAATTATATACAGAATCAGAGCTCTCCTTCTGCTAAGAGACATTTCCAGCTTCTATTACAATGTTTAATCTAAATGAAAAGTCACACGAGGGTACCAGCTCAGAGCTGACCCTGACTCAGACTGTGTCATCCAGAAAAAGTCAGAAGCTAAGTCCACATACCGTAAAGGATATTATGCAATTTAAGAGACTGAATGCTGTGAGAATAAGGGTGACACATACAGGACCACAACTTCAAGCAAGAATGCCATTTATTAAATGAATTCCCTGTTATTAAAAAACACTGGCCATAGCATCCTGGAACAATCACCATCAAACAGACTGGCTGCCAACCTAAATCAAGACTGCCCTTTGCATTTTCAATATTTGTATTCCAGTTGCAGCAACAGAATATGTGTCATTCTCTTATATCTTTATAAGCATTTTTGTAAGAAAGGAGTATAAAGTCACTGTGTACATGATTCCCACAGGAAAGGCCCATGACTTAATTTCAATCTTTACAAGCAGTTGAATGCAACATGCAAGCTTCTTTAAGAACCTGACTATATACCTTGCAAGTTCAAAAGAATACTTAAGTAACAAATGCACCATGGGGTAAATATGGCACCGAAACATAGGAAGCTGATGCAATTTAAGAGGTTTAAGTAGGGACAGGGCAAAAGTAATCTTACTATTTGACTGTAATTAATCAAATAAATGAAGACAAAACCAGACTGACTGAAATACAGAATCACACCCCCCATCCCACCCTTCTCCTCTTAAGCACAGAAAGTCCATGTTTACCTTTTTAATTTTTTTAATATCTGGGTCCTCATCCTCCTGGTTGCCTTGATAAGGTCGCATTCTCTCTTTTGTTTTATTGAGAGCTATAATCTGACAAAAACAACCATTCATTAAATGCTTTCTCAAGTCAGTGAAACTCTTAGCTACAGAACTAGTAGAAAAATATTTTCCCCTTCTTCAACCCTGTTAAAGCTGCACAGAATGACAAACGCATATTTGGTCACAGGGACATGAAAACAGTTCTCTGAAAACCAACAAGGCTCTTGATCCAGATGGAGGAAGGACCAGAGAGCTGGCACCCCTCTTAAAACCAAGTGTGTCTTTCAGGCTTTATCAGCTCAGGACTGCATCAAAATTTTTAACATTCAGTGAAATAGAGCAATTTGGAATAGTTCTGAATACTGTCACAACCAAAGACAATGTGTCAAGGATCAAATTCCTGGTGTGAAGACAGGCAGGGAATAATACAATCAATGGAATGGCACCCATATGGCAAAGAAATGTGTCATCTTACAGTCTCTGACAAAGAGCTAATCCAGTCAGTTTAGCAGTCCCCAGTATTTCTAAGAAAAATATTTAGCCAAGGATTCACAGGGGGACTATTACATATTAACCTTACTGGGTCCCATTATTCTCACAAATAATACAGAAATATTGAATATTATTGCCACACAGAGAGCATAATGTTGTATTTCAGTTATTGCCTGACGGCTCTGGCACATACCTCAGATTTAAGTCTTTCAATTTCTGTGTCTTGATCTTCAAGCTGATGTCGAAGCTGATTGGCTGCAATCTTTTCAGTCTCTACAATCTGGACGAGATGAATGTACTTCTGCATTAACACCTCCCTTTCAATCAGAATGTCTGAATAACTAAAAGGGAAAAACATTTACATTTTAGTAAAAATAGCCAAATACTGTCTTTCATATGATATGAGATATTAACAGAATAAACATTGCACCAGTGACAAGAAACCTGCAAAACTGTGTTTGTTTGGCTTAATATATAATGAATAGCTTGATCATAAATCATCCAAACATAGTGTTCAATATCCTTTCTAGACACAGGTGCTACCAGTACCCAGTTTCCCAGTACCCAGTTTCCCAGTATCCAGTTACCAACAGCAAGATAATTGCACTAATCTTTTTACGAGCTTCTAATTCTCAGGCTAAGCCCAAGAATTCTATTAATTCAATTTCTTTTATTTATTTTAAAGGCTGCTTTTTTCCGATCTTTTGTGAGGACTTGGGGGGAGCACCTGGCACTTCATCAGAACTATTTCTGATTCTCTCCACCTGTCAGTTCTCCTTATGGAAGAATTCCCATCATAACTGTTATTTCAGTTTGCTAGCACCTGTTTTATTGTTTAGGTCAGTTTTAGATTACTCAAATAAATGCATTTATTCTAATTAGTAACAGGAACTATGGTGTTAGTCTTTCTTTTAGTTCTTGGGCAGCAAAGTGGCATTGATTTGTATTTTCCTGAAAAATACAATAGTGCAATTGTGTGCACTATTTGCAATAGTTTGCAATAGTGTGCACTAGTTTGCAATAGTGCAAAACCAAAATAGTGCAATTAGATGTCACAACCATAGCCCATACTGGAAGTACTGTTCCCAGCTTCAGATAAATGAGAAATCAGTTTCTTCTTATGCAAAATCTTCATTAGACTGTTTTTTCACGTGATTCAGTCCCTCTCACATAGATAATTTAAATGTGCAGGAAATGCACAGTCCTACAATGTGCTTGTTTGCTGGCCTTGGTTCAGCAGAATCTGCAGACACAAACTGCTTCTTTACCTAGGTTTCAGGAAGCTTGTTCCTCTGAGAGTTAAGCAATTTTACAAGATAAAGACAAAACAGCACAAAACATGGCAGAACGAAGCCCTGTATCTTTGACAAGGGATCTCTTATGTTTTTATGATCTATCATTGAAAATGCTGACTATCTTATCTTTTTCTGTTGTCAAGTTAGCACAGGATTTGACAGAAGGAATGTTTGGATCCCACATATTTTCCTTTTAAATTTCTTTCTACTTGTTACAGCACTCATAAAAAAAAATGAACATTTGCTATTAAATACTGTGAGGCTTTAAAAAATTTAATAATGTACATCCTCTCCAGTTAATCTTTTTTTGTATATATTTACCCTCATTAGCAAACCGTATTAGTGCAGCTGTATACTGGAGGGGGACAATAGTGAGTGTAGCTATTAAATTCAACACCTAACCTGGAATGCAAGCTTAGATTTAAAATAATTAGAATGAGTTCCCATAGCTGTCATAAAGCAAAGGATTTTCCTCCTTGAATAGATTATAAAATAAATAGGAAGTGAATTTAATTCTCTTGCATTTATTTTTATATTTTAACTACCACAATAGTAAACAATAAATGAGGAAAAAAAAAGTAAAAAGCTCAGGACATCTCTTCCAAAAAGTAAAAGAACATGCATGAAAAAGCTGTTGTGAAGCAATCCATATAACCTAACTGTGCAATGAACAGTAAGAAGGTATGAGATTTAGTTCTTTAAAATTATTGAATAATAATATTTTTTGTTTCGCAAGAAGCCTGTTTTTTCAGAATCCATAGTACTTTACCTCTTTACACCCTAAAAGGCATTTGCACCTGATAAAAAGTGTCTGAATTAGAAACACAGTTGGCACTAGTTGTTTTACAATGATGAGAGATGTAATGAAGATAAAAATATACGTAACATACGTAAGAAAATGCATTCCTTAGTGCCTACAGCACCTAGGATTTACATTTAATATACATTTAATTTACCTTGATTTACCTTTAATATAAAGAGTAGTGTTTTCTACCTAAAATCAGATCCAGGTAGGTGGCAAGACCATTTCTTCTACTTTTCTTTTTCTTAAATGTTTTCTACCAAAAGTTTCCAATACAGAATTTGCCAGATTTGGTTTTGCAAGACTGAGGAAAACAGTATGACACAGAATCACAAAGGGTGCAGCTGCAGTCAGAGCTGATTTAAGACTCGTTACTATTATATATGATGTTTTTCTTCCACTATCTTTTATTTTTATTTTCCTCCCTCAGGGGAAGAAACTTCATCTAGATTTTTCAGCTTCTTTAATAGCATTAAGCCAGACTACCACAGTCTTGCTGTACTAGGGAACAAGAACTTTGCTATGGAAGATTGAACAGTTTTTGTTCTTTTGAGATGCACTTAAGAGTATTTTGCCTAGTTAGAGGCTTTGGTTGTCTAAAATGTCAGTCTCAGCCTGGAAACCAAACAACACTTCCTTCACTCCCATAATTAGCAGTATGAAGAGGAGTTAATTGGAAAAGCCTATGTACACCTACACTAACTTAGAATAGGCTATCCATTTTCCTTCTCAAAACTGCTACTTGTTCTGGGAAAGGAAAATCATAGGACTTTGGAATAAACTTTATGTACTTCCAACAGCCTTTTTTATCCATCTCTCTGTACATATAAATTAAAGATCATCATACCTAAAATGCTAACCTGTATATCCAGCATAACACCAGGAGCCTTCCAAGAAGGCAGGGTTTCCATGTTGACATGATTATCCATGTATACAAAATCCTTTGTTAAGAAGAACACTTTTACCAAAGTGTTCAAATGTCAAAGGAAGATGAAAAATTCATAAAAGAACCTGTAAGCAGCCAGCATAGATCTAGTTCTCTTGGATATCATTTAATGCAAAGAAGTATCTGCTGTAAACCACAGGTTTCTATGAATTGGTATTAACATTTTACTGAGAGAAGTAGCTCTATAAATTTACGATAATACGTAGGAAGGCTCAAGGACAGAGCATCCTAAAAGCTGAGGCTATTTCCTACTATCATCTCTAGAGACAGGACTCAAAACAGGTATTTCAACAACCTTAAGGTCTGATCAACCACGACCTACCACATGGAGACAGGAAGAAATGAAGAAAGTCCTGAGAAAAATGACGCATCATTTAGGCCCTGTAAGATTTGACATGCTCAGAAAATGTAGGAAAACTGAAGAAAGTTTAACCAGTGCCACATTATTAGGGTTTCCTTGTTGTGGTAGCAGACCAAGATAAAGGCTCCAGAAGTGCTATTAGCAAATATAATTGATTTTTGTACTGAATTCAGACCAGAGTTATGGTTCATTGGATCACTCTATGCTAACTATACTAAAGAGGCTCAGGCAGCTGAAAGAACCAGGCATTGGACCTGGCCAGAACTATTTATCGTCATATAAAATCACCCTTTTGAAATGCAAAATGCACAACCTAATGAACTCTTTATGAAAACCATGGACCTGGCAGTCCGGAAGACAAAAGAAACTGCCTACATCTGCCCATACTAACCACCTTCAGGCAACTACAGGACTCCTTAACAGAAGATGAATACCCTTCAGACAGGTTTTAAAGTCTAACGGCACATTAACAGCCACACTAGGGATTGAAAAAGTAAAAGTTTCCATGGAACTTCTGCAATCCATCCCTATGGGACTAACCAAGGTGACTCACGAGACCACCTATACACAAGTACCATTAACCTTTAATGAACTCTTGTATGATACGGGATGTCAACGGACACCAATGGCTGCAAGGGTTACAGGGCTGAGGCTTATCAGAAGACACAAAATTAAGATGGGCTTTCAGACACACATGGACAACTGTTTATAAAGGCTGCTAATGTCCAATCAAACAGGTGGGAAATGGCACTTGGACTGATGAATAACCATAGCAACTGGGATTGGAGGGTGGGTGAAATGTCCACAGCCCAAATGGGAAATACAAACTGGAATAGAGAGTCTTTCAGAAGGGTGGCCCCAACAATCGTAGGAGGTTTCGTGCACCCAAACCATGTCAGTTGGGGTCTGGCTTGCTCTACGAGAATGGGTGTGGGCGGGGAAGGGAGTGTTACCCTCTTGTGTGAGAATGAAACAATCCTGAAAACACATCTCATTAGCCAATGTGTTACTAATTAGACTCACAACTCATACTAAAAAGCAGCTATTCCAATTGTCCTGTCACTCCTTTATCGAGGAAAACCTGACTATAGGAATTCATCTACAAACAAACTGGAGCAGAAAGGCACCTTACCCCATGAGCAAAACTGAGACAGAATTCAACAGCAGCCACGAAGTCCAGACCAAATACAGTGGAAAGGACACTCCTCGTTGTGTGAGCTGAGGCTTCACAGAGCTGTTATGAACTTCTACCTACTATCTCCAGAGAGTGGGATTGGTAGGACTTCAAATGTTCCCTTAGAAAACAACGACCACACTAATCTCCTGGACAGACATAATTACCAGTGTAACCATCATTGCTTTTGAAGTTTTGTGTCTAAGCTATCTGAAGCGCTGTTTGCCAAGATTTACAGGCCCCCATGAGGGGATCAAGGACCCCTTTGCAGAAGCACTGAGATGTCTGCTCCAGGAACACAGCCCTTCCAGAGGACAAAAGAGATTTCTCCAAAGTGCTGTGCAAGAAGCTCAAGGAGGTATGGTCACCTCTGGCAGGTAATGTTAAGGTGTGTGATAAAAGGCTGATCTGAACAAACACAAGGGAGCACAGCTGATGTAACCCAAATAACCTAATCAAGAGGAACACGCCCCCTGACCTGGCTGCTGCCAAGGCTATCACAAGAACAGCCCATGAAATGCCCACCTCCATGAACAGGAAGGGCCACAATAACCCAGTCAGGGAAACAACCCCCTTACCCCATCCCAGGTTCTCCCAGAGCTTTGACAGAAGAGCCATCAGCCTCATCAGCCAGTGAGTGAAACCCACAGAGATGAGCTAGTGGAAAGGCTCTTCAGATCACCTTTTAGGCTGAGAAGGGTTATCAACTTATTATGGGAAAATGGGGAAGAGCATTTTGAGATTGCATAAGGCTTGTTATAGGATGTTTAAGGGAGGAACCATAGGCAAGAAAAAAAGGATATTAGAGAAGGAACAAGTTTGGGAAAACACAGAGATAAGGGAAGAAAAGGGGATAAAGGGTGACATGTAACCAGGTTGATCAGTACACTTGTCTGGCTATGCTCTGCACCTGATCAACACAGTCCATCCTGTCTTCTCACTAAACTCCATTTCTAGCTACTTTCCTGCATGAGGGGACTCCATATACACATCCATAGAGCTCTAGGTGCCAGCTTCTGGAGTTGGAACCCAGGTTCCTGCGTGCCTGTAGTGCCAGTTATGCACTGGAGAGGCAGGAGTGTGTGTGCATCGTCTGGGCATGTGGTCACCAGTCACTGTCAAGCCTGGCTAGCTAGTGAATAGGATTAGTCACTGGGAATCCAGGTGTTGAAGATGCACTAAGTCTAGGTTGGATCACCAGAGACTTTGTGACTTGGCTCCTGGAGGGCACAGGAGACCCAACCCAGCTACCAGGAAGCCCATGAGGTTGGGTGATTGACTGGGAAGCTCATTTCCACACGTGTGCATGCCCGTGACAGCTGGAGGCAGGGGCTCCAGATAGTTACCAGCCAGATTGAGTGTGCAAGGCAGCTACGGTCTCTGTGTGTGCTCATGCGTACAGGCTTGGGGTGGGGGGGCTGTCACCAATTAATGGGGGATCCACAGTGCGTATGGATGTGGGTGCATGAGGTAACTGGAAGTCCACGGGGTCCAGGGACAGTTACTGGGGTAGACCAGCTGTCATGGAGGAGTTACTGGAGGATCCACGGTGTGCGGGGAAACGGGGCGGGGGGAAGCATGCATATCTGTGAGGGATGGGGACTGAGTACCAGCAACTGGAGAGGGTCTGTGGGCACTTTTAATTCCAGGTGCCAGCAACTGGGGAGACGGAGGACCCAGGACTAGCTCGGCTAGGCTACTTACCTGGGGCATCCATACTGTATATACGTATTGTATGTATTTTCCACTAACATACTTTCATCCTGATCATTCAGAGAGAGGAACAGGACAAAGCTGCTGGTGTTGCCTGTGTCCATGCAAGTGCTGAATGATTCTGTCTCTGCTGATCTGCGTGGCCAGCTCTGTTTGTATGTACATATGTGTGCTCATTTGCATGGGAATTACACGCCCAGGCTCACTTCTGGCTCAGCCTGGGTATAGGGAGCAGCGGCAGACTCATCTCTTATCAAGCTTCCAGCTCTGGCAACCTCTATCACATTGGTCTCTGGATCTAGGTAGACATTATTTGGAAGATAAATATGAGATTGTTTTGCCCACATTTTGTGCATTACTCAAATTCTCTCTGCCGCATTCCCAGCCCACTGGAAACTACAAAATTGTGGTTATTACAGCAGCAAGCCTCAGCTAATACAGTGTCTCCAACAGCAAGGCATAAGTAGCAAGACATTTGCTCCAAGCTTCCAGGCAGCTCTGAGATACCACACTGAGCTTACAACTGCCTGCAAAATACTATGTGAAATACACCCTGCATTAGCAAGCGGAGTGTGACAACAAATCTGAGAGCAAGCCTTTTCTTGTTCTTTTTTTTTTTTTTTAAATTGCTGGTTGGAGGGCAGTAGTTCCTCATATGCTTTAAACAGTGACCTAGCTGAAAAGTCCCACTTTCGCCCCCACATAGCACTTGGTGCTCTCCCACATCCCACCCGTGCACCTCCCTCTCCCTTGTGCCGTGAACACAGGCGTGTTGCGTGGATGTGCAGTGAATAGCCCCAGAGGAATCAGATGGATTAAAACTAAGCTGGCAAAAAATAAACAAAACATAATTCCTTTTAGTGCAAATCAGTTTCCCAATTAAGTTCATACTTGTGCCTGCATGAGGGAAGAGTTGGTAAAAGGTGTGGGAATGAATGGCTGACTTATGAGAGTGACAGCTGCTTCCTTCAGCAGCAATGTGGGCTTATGCAGGACTAAAACATACATGAAACTACAGCCTAAAGCACTCAGTTTAAGACTTTCCAATAAGCTAAAGGAGAAAAGGACGAGAAATTTGATGAGTACTGCATCCATATTTAAAAAAAAAAAAAAAAAGAGCATAAAAGTTTTCGAGTTAAATGCAAAAAAACCCAAACTTAAAATCGTAGAAGAATTTGTAAGAGAGGCTGGAAAGTCCACTGCAATGTATTGAGGGTGAATCAGATTTTTTGGTAAAAGACCAAGTTCTGGAACAAAGCCCAAAACAGGATCCACATGCAGTCACTGATGGAGGAATTAGAATTTGCTAGGAATAAATCCTCCAGCCCAGAAATGTAACTCGGAAGAATCAAACCATACTCTGCCACCATGGATATTAGTGAGAACTCAAAACACTGAGAATGCAAATAAAGTGGGAAGAGATGAAAAGCAGGTGTGCATGTGGGGCACGTGATGGAGTCCCTTTAAAATACGCTGAATTTCACCTCTCGTTGCAACCTCACAAGCCAAACCATCTCTCCCAAAGGAGGAGAGGGCACTTGGGACTGGAACATAAGCTACGCAGGATCTAGCCACAGCACGCAACAACCCATCAGCTATTGAAGAGTGTGCACGGTACCCCTCAAATGATAAGCAGTAACATCCCTCCCACAGTGAAATCTTCCAAGAAACAATGGACAATGCCGCAACAGAAAATTCTTTACTTATGAATTTGCATCCAAATGAAATACCTATTTATCCAGAGTGGGACGTAGGGCGCAGTGAGATCCTGAGTGTTATTTTTTCAACAGTCTGTTTATAACTTGCAAAATAAATAAAACATGAAAGAGATTTTGATGGCTGCAAACACGTATTTGGCAAAAAGTCATAAAAAACAATCCAAAATTAGATTTTGTATATGTCAATCTAAGAAAAGAAGAAAAAAAAAAAAAACAAAAAAGGGAAAAAAAAGAAAAAACCCTCAACTACTTTCTCTCAGCTAAAACATGGATTGCCATAGCTACTCATGAGGATGAGACCCTCCAGAAAGCAATTAAATATTTCCATGTCACAAATGACAACATATTCACACAGAACAGGACGTTCCCAAGACTGATTTTAATTTAAGGGTAGGGGGAAAGTTCTCAATTCCTCCAAGGATTTTTACATAGAACACCTGAGATACTAGAAAAAAAGTATCTTCAAAGGTTTTTTTTTTACACATTTTTTTAGAATTTTTACACAAAATTTCATTTAGCAGTTAAAAAAAAACCAACTGAGAAAGGGGTCAGAAATGTCTTAGGCTAGCCTCAAATGAACAGTGGAAGTTGCCAAAGCTTGTCACGTTTGTCAAAAATACAGGCAAAATCAAGAAAAGAAGTCTAAAATGTGATGCAGGTAAAATGTAATCCCTCAAGCAAGTTTGTTCTATTTTGTTAATTAAGTGGGTAAGAAAAATTTTATGCAATAGACTAAAACTATTCTCACTTTTTTGTTATATACCTGTGATAAAAGTCCCAATGGTTAACTAATTAGTTATGCAACTCCAAATCATTTTGCTACACACAATGTAAAGCAAATAAAAGCAGCTTCCAGTGAAGTAGAAAAGCATCAGAACAATGAGGTGACCCCAGTAGTGTACTACACTCCATTTTTAGCAAGTAAATTTCAGGACTTTTTTGGTCACTTTTGGTCACTTGCTGATACTTTGTTCAAGAAAAATACTAGATGAAGAAAAGCCATGTCCAAGGCCCTGGAAAATTTCCCCAAGAAATTTAGGGATCTACACAGAAAAGTTGATTAAGAAATTCCCCCAAATAATATAGGACCCTGAGAATATCCCTAACAGTGGTGTCTATAATTCAGTATTATTAAGACTGCCATTTCAGACCAGCAGAAATAAAGGGGAAAAAGTCAAATAGTAAAAGGAGCAGAGATAAAACGACTGATCTTGCTTACAACAGAGGCCCAGTTGTCTTCTGAAGGCTGCAGTCATAACTTTCTTGTGGAGTCAAAATTCAACCAACCCGACCGTGAACCTCAAGACTAATTTCTTAGCAAGTTTATGTTCTTGTTATTTTCAAGTGTGTGTTTTTCAACACTGGCTTCATTTTATGTTAAGTTCTGCCTTGAAAATTCATGTGTGATACATTTATGGACTGAACTACCTACCTAGAGAGAAATTTTAACTCAGTGTTACAAAGCTCTTCTTGCTTACGTGCCTTTTACACCAGGCAATGGAAAAGAAGAAAATTATCCTGAGAACAGGGAACTGTAGGATCCTGCTTCGCCTGAATGCCCTTAACACAAGGCAAAATGTCCCGCTCTTTTCTTCGTTTGCTTTCAGTCCTACTCCACCAGAGAAATTGACCCACGTCCATAGACAAGGTAAAGATCTCCTTCCTCTCCTCCTCCCTGAGCAATACGGGACTTCCTGCTGGTGGACATGCTCTCCTGGGATGTGCTGAGAGTTCAAAGCCTCATAGCTTCTCAGGACCTGAAAAAATGTCTTGACCCAGAGGGCTCCCATGCAAAATGTGGTTCACCCAGTAACACAACCCAGCAGGTACTTTCCAAGAAAGGACAAGACCCCATTCAAGTTAGGTACCAACACCGGGTACCTAAACATTAGGTGCTGCATCTTTGGATTGCAGATCCAAAGACTGGATGCCCAAGCGACACAAAACCTGCAGCTTCAGGGCCTCGTTTCACAAGTTCTAAATTAAAAACCACTATCTGGTGGTGTTCATTTTTAGTTATAAAGCAAAATCACTTCTGTTTACATGGCTCATGTCCTAAGCAACTCAGAAACTGCCTGGTTCCTTGTGCGTTACCATGGCGCTGTAGATTAGCTGAGGTGAGTCTATGAGGGGAGGCTGGAGAAAGTGCATTTCAGCAAAGACATCTGCCTCTGCAAACCATTTCACACACCTTCAGTAAGATGATTTTCATTTAGATTATACCGTAAACCTTGCCCATTCGCTGTGCAGACCTTTTCTCAGGGAAAGATTACTGCACGGCTGGAAATCCTACCACACCCTTTTTCACAAGATTTTGCTGTTCTGGACTTCAGTTTTGAAGTCAAATTTTATTTGCTACACATTATCATTCTAATGTTTTGATCTTCTCTTTCTTATATTTACTTCTACATAAGAGCTTTTCAAGAAACACTCATTTATTTGTTTGGCATATCACTTATTTCTTCATTCATGTAACACACTTTGCCTCTAACAGGCAACCCTAATCCTAGGAGTTGTTTCTAGTAAAAGAGTATTCTTCTTGAACTAATTTCAACTGGCACACACTAACTCATGAACGATAAAATACAGTGATATAAGCATGAATGATAAAGGCATTTTTTCCTGTAACATACCCATGAATCACAAGCAATACCCATCTAATGCACTGTAACATTTACTTCTGTTCAGAGAGTGAATTTAGGTTTTTCCAAGTATTATCAATTCATTTACAATAAAATGGAGCTGAGGATTAAAAATCAGGTTTCATACCTAGCTTGGTGAATAGCTTCTACCCATTCTTCTCCATCAGCTTCATCCTCGCAACGGAGCTCAAGTGGCTTCTGCCCTTCATGGCCAAAAAGAACAGTAAAGTAATGCTGCAAATTAGAACAAGAAAAAAAAAATGTTCAGAAACTCTTTTAAATAAAATAGATATATAAAATAAAATTTAAAAATCTGCCTTTTTAAACACAGCCAGCCAACCTAGAAAGATGTGTTTTAAGCTATTACTCATAACACAGATTGAGGTTGAAACTGTACCCTTAACATATTCCCCTGTGTATCAAGGTAATAGCTTTCATGATACTCACCTTTAAGTTATTGTTCTTAAACTCCCACATACAAGACAACAGAATATAATTCCCTAAGAGCTTCTACAGTCAAATACAATAGTGTGCCTGTAGTGTGGTGTCTGTAGTTCTTTTTCCCTTGCATTTTTTCAGCTAAATTTTTTCTTAGATGCCAGCCCAGGGTACCAAATCTGGAACTGCCACCACTTCCTCATGAGAATGCGGATTGTGCACTGGCTCTACATTATTTCCTCTCCTTTCCAAAAGAACAAGGAAAGTGTCTCTTCTCATTCATCACAATCCCAAAACATTTTTACCCTTCTTTCAAGAAGCGTCACCCATAGTTGTCATTGCAACAACTTTTTGTTTTCACAAGAAAGCGCTATTCACACAAGAAGTGTCATTCTTCAGTGGCATTTCTTACATGAAGGACGTGGCCCATGGTATGCTCCATAGAATTTCAGGAAAGTTTTTGCTGCTTTCAGAATGTAGTGATAATAGTAATATCCACCGGGGAGGGACGAACCCCCAGTCATCTACCTTAAAACCCGTTTCACAAGGTTGGCCATTTACAACCTTACTTTGCATAGCTTGCACACCAACTTATAGCCAGGTAGCTAAAACGGAATTCTTCCAACTTTGATGAAAACAGGTGAGAACCTATTCTACCCAAACGCATACCTGTAATTTCCACAGCTGCCTGAAATGCACCCATCAGAAAGCCAGATGTTTCACAGGCAGAAGGACCACTTACGGACCTGCCCATACATAAAACCACCTGGTCATTAGGCCCAATGTGATTATGGACCTCCTACAGCTAAACGTCTCTGCACCAACCCACACAGTTCTCTTCATTTCCTACAACTTCTCAACCTCTTTTCCACCTTCATCCCAGTTAACAGGGAACCAAGTATAACCTCGTGTGGCAGCAATTGCTTTCTGAGATCTAACAGCAAATTCCAAAATCGCTCCAGTCAGCAAGCGAGGTCTATAATTTGTGTTCTCCCACACCATTAGCCATTGTTTACAGCAGTAAGAAACCTGAAGCGATATCAACAAACATTCTGCTTTCCCTGTCAAACCCACAGCTCAGCTGAAAAAACCTCTCCGAGCCAAACACCATGCTGGAGATCAAGCAAATATAACCCACCTCAGAAACAAAAGCCATTTTCCAAGGCAGGAGGAACACAAGCATAAACAGAAACAGAAGGGATGAGAATTTTACCTACGGAGAATTGGCTGCAGATATTGTCAACACTGATAATGAATTTCGTCCACAGAAAACAAAAAAAATAAAAAAAAATGATTTCAGCTGTTTACGGCCCCCTCCTGAAACATCTGGCCGCCTGCTGTGGGCGCACAGGACACAAGCGGGCTGTGCAGGGCACCCAGAGCAGGTTCAGCAGGCCCCAGATGCACTGGATTCACTACACGGGCTGCAGGACCGTCCATGCACCTGGGTCTGCACCCAGGTCTGTGCCTGGGGACCTCACATTCTACAAAGCCCAGCTGCCTCCCTGCGCCTGCGTACGCTCCTGCGTCTGGCTTCTTTTCGACTAACACGAGTAGGTATGATGGCACTCCATGAAGAGAAAACTATTCATTTGTGCCTTATGTTAATTTTCTAGACGTTGTTACGCGTCTGCAAAACACTTTTCATACAGAAGACCAGGACGAGCAACAGACCAACAAAACAGGAAAAAGGCGAAATAAGAACCATAGAATCATAGAATCATAGAATTGTCTAGGTTGGAAGGGAC
>JAOXNO010000020.1:76319858-76337067 GCA_028565335.1 Limnodromus scolopaceus | reverse complement strand
TACTCACCACACTGTTCCTGATACAGGCCAGGATGCTGTTGGCCTTCTTGGCCACCTGGGCACACTGCTGGCTCAAAGAAGAGGCATTCACATTTAACAGGCTATAATAAGGAAACTCCAAGCTCAGATGTGCTAAGTTTCAGAAATGAAACAACTCCAGAGCACAGATGAGGGTTAATAAATTGTTAAAAGGACAATCAAATAAAACTGTGGGGTTTTGACAATGCATATCACTTAAATCTGAATGTGACAAATAGAAAGAAACATTTAATCAGGTTATGGTGGGTTGACCCTGGGTGGACACTCAGCGCCCACCAAATCTGCTCTGTCACTCCCCTCCTCAGCTGGGGTCGTGGGTCCAGATAAGCACAGGGAGAGATAACTCACCCATTACAGTCATGGGCAAAACCGACTCAACTCGGGGAAATTAATTTAATTTATTACCAATCAAATCAGAGGAGGATAATGAGAAATAAAAACTAAATCTTAAAACACTTTCCCCCACCCTTCCCTTCTTCCCAGGCTCAGTTTCGTTCCCTATTTCTCCACCTCCTCCTTGAGTGGTGCGGAGGGACAGGGAATGGGTGTTGTGGTCAGCTCATCACACCTCGTCTCTGCCTCTCCTTCCTCCTCAGGGGGAGGACTCCCCACACTCCTCTCCTGCTCCAGTGTGGGGTCCCTCCCACAAGAGACAGTTCTCCATGAACTTCTCCAACACAAGAGAAGTGTTGGAGAAGTGGGCTGCATTTCTTCACAAACTGCTCCAGCGTGGGTCCTTCCCATGGGGTGCAGTCCTTCAGGAACAGACTGCTCTTGTGTGGGTCCTCCACAGGATCACAAGTCCTGCCAACAAACCTGTTCCAGTGTGGGCTCCTCTCTCCACTGTCCACAGGTCCTGCCAGAAGCCTGCCCCAGGACAGGCATCTCATGGGGTCACAGCCTCCTCTGGGCATCCGCCTGCTGAAGCATGGTCCTCCACGGGCTGCAGGTGGACATCTGCTCCACCATGGACCTCCATGGACTGTAGGGGGTGCAGGAGGACAGCCTGCCTCACCGTGGTCTTCACCACGCGCTGCAGGTAGTATCTCTGCTCCAGTCCCTGGAGAACTTCTTCTCCTCCTCCTTCTTCACTGACCTTGGTCTCTGCAGGGCTGTTCCTCTCACATATTCTCACTCCCCTCTACTGGCTGCTGTTCTACAGCAGGTTTATTTTTCCCCTTCGTAATTCTGTTATCCCAGAGGTGCTACCACCATCGCTGATGGGCTTGGCCATGGACATCAGCGGGTCTGTCTTGGAGCCAGCTGGCATTGGCTCTGTTGGACATGGGGGAAGCTTCTGGCAGCTTCTCACAGAAGCCATCCGTGTAGCCCCCCTGCTCCCAAAACCTTGCCATGCAAACCAAATACACAGGTCCAAACTCTCCATGGCAGTGACATATAAAAACTTTTATAACAATACAGTGCAGTTGAAAACAACCTACAGGACAGTAAAAAGTGCAGCAAGATTACACACAAATGTGTTCTGTTTATAGACGGGGATAGTCTATTTTAAAAACTATATTTAAGGATAAATCACACTGTTCAGAGCTGCAATTTATGTAACAACTTATTTGTGCTTCAAAAACCTGCTACATATAAAATTAGAATAAAGACACAAGCGTAGACAAGCGCTGGATTTAATCCCATTGTGTAGGGATTCAAGTTAAAGGGAGAGACAATATTACAGTCCTCCCTACTTTTTCTTTTAAAGTGAGGTAACTCAGACCTCTTTTGAGCAAGACTTGCAGTGATCTCCTGTCGCAGAATTTAGACTTACAGGTGTGCAGTTACTATAGGGATAGGCATGATCTAAACAGTTAGGCCAAGGAAATGCAGAAATTCAAATAAACTTAGAGGGCTACTACATTAGGACTCGACCCAGTGGAAACAAGAGCTAAACTATAAAAGGCATTTGTTTTCAGAAGCTGCTTTAAAAATCATCTACATCCTCCACCCCCCTCAAACATGCATACCGCACTCCAGCATCAGTATCAACATCACATAATTTACCCGGAAGCGGTCAACTCTAGAGTAAGCAAAGTGCAAGCAAAACATCGTAACACGCCTCTGAAAAGAATCTCAATGTCATCCTTGAATTCTCTTTTTAAAATAAACGTTGCTTATTTACAAAGCTAATTTACTACAAGAAAATAAGATGGTATCTGTGATGCATTAGTAGATTTTCAAGTTGACAATGTATGCCAGCAGATCTATATACATATATTTATATTTATATATAGACATATATAATTTTAGCACTGGCATTCAATCTGCTAAACAGCTCAGCTTCCACATCAGTGCAGTACAGTACAGGTAAAAACCACCTTTCTGCATACACACTATTAGTTGCTTGTCATCATTTACTGATGACAGCAAATATTAAAGAACTATAGGACATGTTTACATCAACTACCCTCATCATCATTCATCATGTCTGTTGGACTAGAAGGCAGGCGCTCACGTTTCAAGTTAAGCCCATTGGTTCAGTTGCACAATTGTTTTATTACTGTTTATTCTGAAAATCATCAGACGCATAGAAGATAAAATGAACATTCTGTACTTTGAGTTAAAACAAATTCAGTAATTTCATTTTAAGTTGTCTTTTCAGTATCCAAGTATGCATTAAGCAAAATGGTAAGTCTTCATTTTAATAAAAATGTCTTTGGCAGTTCTCCAAAGTAAAGCTTGGGGAAAAAAGGAGGGAAAGTTTCATATACCATACATATGTATGAAGGCACTATCTTGACTGACAGACAAGGAAAAAACAATGGGATCAAGATGCATCAATAATATTGTTGTGTATCACTTCTCTGACTTGTATCTAGAGCTAAACAGAGTTTCTTCCTGCAGTGAAAAGGAAAGACTAAGGAATGAGCTCATGGGCACCCCCGCTTCAGAGACTGGAGGAAGATTAAGTGAAAGAAGTCCTGTACCAGAGTCCAGTGATTATTATGCTGGGTTCCCCAATGACAGCAGTTCACACCGTAACTTTGTCCTTATTAAACTGCCCAGATAATGGGCAGCAAAAGCTCTGAAGCTGTCGTTCTTTGCAAGGGGAAAAATAAACATAATTCTGGGAAAAAACAAAAAAACCAAAACCAAACCAAAAAACCACCCAAAACAAAAAAAAAACCCAACCCAAATGATATATGCCCTGTAACAGAAACAATACTTTTAGGGCATACTGAGGTGGAGCTTCCACCAACACACACAACCCTAAGACTAGACTCCCTGACAGCAAAATGCCGTTCTCCTTGTGACCGACAAGAGCATTTGCTGTTTATGAAGCGAGAGTCACACTCACACAGGCACCGCACTCTCCAGCACATGGGGACGGTCCCACAGCTCATGTTCTTCCCTCCACCTCACATGGAAACTGCAGAGGACATCTCCTATCTCTTATCTCCTGCCCCCTGATAACTTATCACTACATCTGTTTCATCGCTTACTCCCTTTTCTCCCCCGGTAGTTGTAGTAACCCCATGTGTCTTTTCCATTTGTAAATTAGTGGTGATGCCTGCAAAAATTCAGTTACCGGAACACTAAAGGACCAAGGAGACTGAGCCCTCATCTGCCCATGGTGGTGCTGCTACCCGTCACAGGCTGAGAAGCTGCTGCCCTAGACAATAACGCTGCTTGACAATTCCTACTGCAAGCTCATGCTTCCAGCTCCCCCTAAATTTGGTTAGCTTTGAGTGTCCAGATGGAAAAAGTCATACTGGGGAAATTACGCCATGTAGTTTTGTTACCTTATCCTTCCATCAACACGGCATGTAAATATTTAAATTATGTTTCTCCAAGGTGACTACCACATTTTGTTGTATTGTGGGCTTGTAAATTACTATAGTTTGGTAATTGCTACTTGCCTATGGACTGCTTTTCCTAAACTTTTCTTACTAAACATAAACCAAATTTAATTCTTTCCATAATATACCATTAAAATACCATTTTTAAATCTTAAATGTGGCGTGACCTCATTATACACTCTTTCCTGATCTTCCAGTGATTTATTGCACACCCTTGGTTTAATCCGTCAAGCCAGGACTTCAAGAGTAATTTGAAAAGAAAATTCCAACTGACAATATTGATAAGAACAGGGACTATAAATGCAAAACAACTGTGAAAAGTTAGTCGTGTACCAAAACTGCTACCAAAAATTAAGAGCCTTAACAAAAGTCTGTCTTCAGTGTGAGGTATGAGGAAGTTTAATCATTTGCTGTGTCTTTAAGGCTTATATTCACTACCTGATCCTTATAAGGACATGTTAAAAAACCTCTGAGGCTAAAAATGGTTGGAGAGGTGATTAATTAAAATTTAAGCTGACAAGCTAAAATTATTTTTCATTCCTGACTTCTACAGACATTTCCTTTTAGAAGGAAACCTGTATACAATCTCAAGCACTAGTAAAATTATTGAGCAGAAGAGAACAATCACTGCAGCAACTGAAGACTCCTCAATAATCCTTGAAGAAAAAGCAGCAAATTGCAGAGTAAATCAAAGCACCTTGTACTATCTAAGGACATGTTAATGCATGAAGTTTTCAGATGTGTTTTTGTCCAGCTTCACGAATACAAAACATTTATGTGTATTCTGTATTTCTTACATCCTGGGGAAGCAAAAGAAAAGAAGGGAATATGTTTAGAAGAAGGCAGCATTCCTAGAAGGGAACAAGTGCAAAAGGATGAGTGTATGGAGATAAAGGAGGTGTTTCAGGGAGAAGACAACAATCCCTCCTCATCACTGAATCAGCAGCATGTTAGTGGGAAGGAGAGTATTGTGCCTTGAGCCAAGGGAAGACAAATGCCAGGGCTGGGTTTTGTCACATCTTGAGACTTGCTGTGCCACCAGCACTGGCAGGAAATTCGTAGCCCATTGTTGCTAAATTAACATGAGAATGGAATAATGACAGGAGGTTGAAAACCATAACAATTTTTTTTAAAGTTTCCAGGGAGATCTAGGAAGCCAATACACTTCATGTTTGTAGCAATTAGTAGAAGCTATAATGAGAACAGGATTAGTGGACATCAGAATTAATATGATGTACTTGGGAAGAGTCATTATAGCTTTTGTAAAAGGTTGTCATCTCCTTTAAGCCCTGTGGAGTTCTCTGAAGGGGTCAACAAGCATTTGGATTACAATTATGTGGTTTTAAAAATGCTTTTGACAGATTTTTAGGGAAACGCTTAACCATCTAGGACCTACAAGAAAAATGTCCCTCCACAGATAAAAAGAAAAAAAAACCCAACAAACCTGATCAAAAGCTAAGAAACAGAGCTGGAATATTGGACCATCTGTTAGTTCTTACAATGGAAGAAGGTCACCAAAGGACTTCCTCAGGGAATTGTGTGGAGGGCTAGGACAGGCATTACAAAAGATGACAAAGTTTGTTAATTACTCAAGATAGTAATGATGAGAACCTATTATGAAGAACTGCAGACTCAACATGCCTGAGTTACCGGACAGTAAAATTTCAGATGAAATTCATTGTACACAAATGTAAAGTGACTTTCCAAGCTTCTCATGTGAAAAGATGGGCTCTGTGCTTGGTACTACCACTCAGGAGTAAGATCCTGGAACAAGTTCCATGAAAACACCAGCCTAACCCTCAGCAGCTGCCAAAACCCAAACCACAGTGCTCGGTATGATTGGGAAAGAAACAGAACAAAGTAGACAAGTGTGTCACGCTACAAAACATCTTGAGTACTGTCAGTAGTTTAGGACCTCCCATCACAGAAAGGGTAACATAAAATGGGAAAGGCTCAGAAAAAGATACAAGTGGTATGAAAAATCTTGCATAAATCCAAATCAGATATCCATATAAGTAAAAACTTAAGCTGAGACTCTTCAGTACAAAGAAAGGAATAACTTTGGGGGTACAACACGGGTCTACAAAATCACAAGAGGTATGGAATGGATGGATAGGGATCCACTGCTCTATTTCCCTTCCAATTAAAAAAAAAACTCCATCTATTAAATGAACGTCATAGAAACCAGCTACAAAACAAACAGAAGAAAGTGGTTCTTCATGCAACTGGCAGTAAAGTGGTGTTGCTACTGCGGTAAATGCAGTAAGTGTCAATGGGTTGTAGGGAGACTAGAGAGTTCACTGTACTGTGGGTTATGGAACACACAGAATTCACATATTCAGAATTCAAACAGTCCTGCAGTTAAAATAACTGGAAGCTTGAAGCCATCTCAGAGGAGAGGGAAAGGAAAAGTAAAATACGTACCTAAATTGCTGCCTTCCCCAGCATGTCCTCATGGCCACGACAGGATATTAGACTAGCTGGGCCTTTGGTCCACTCAAATAAAGCCTTTCACATAGTCTTACAGGAGCTAATTAAAACTTGACTTGATGGTATGTGAGTCTTTTAAATCCTCCAAATTGCTTCACACTTTATTGTAAACAAGATACACTGGCATTTTCATGGAGTGCTGGCTCTTACTAATTGTCTGGTTTTTTCTTGCATATTTTGGTTTGGATTTTGATTCTTTAGAAAAACTAAAAACGTAATCTGTAAAACTGGTAGAGACCCACTGCAGTATTTCAGCTTATGTGGTTCTTTGTGGTGGCACCCAGGGATTAAGGGCTTTTTTATCATCTTAATGTTACTTCATCATCACTGGTAGATAAGAAAATGGTATTGAACAGGACTACAGAGAAAAAAGTGCTAGAGGCAAAAGAGAATAGGGCTTTTATCTGCCAAGCCACTGGGTCAAGAACACATGAGAAGGCATTGTTTTGGATCTCTATCTCCCACACTGAGGAGATTCAGAGATAGGCTGTGTTATATGTTCTGGGTTTGGTTTAACACTGGACAAATATAGACTATATACATACACACACCCACACCCTGTACTGTATAGATAAGATAGCTTGATGTCTTCTCTCTTTAACCAGTATTGGATTAATCAAGTTACAACCTGCTGCATAAATTCTATTCTGGCATCTGACAGTGAACCACCTTCCTGAGCCATCCCACAAATGTTGTCTGGGCCAAGAGCAACAGCATTCTGAGGTCATTATATTTCAATATGCAATAAGCAGTTTTGGAATTAGAGAGATTATACATAAATGTACCCTGTTTTATAAACACTTGCTATTGATAAAAAATACCATACCTAGCTTGCAAGTAAAGCAAAAATCAAGGAATACACAAAGGTCACTGCAGACCTCAATCCTCCTGCAACTCTGTTGACTTGCATCAAAATCTTGCCAAATTACAATGGTTATAGCATTTGTTTTCATGGATGAGAGAATCAGGCTAACATGGCCCCATCTGCTGTATTTTCAATGTAGATCATTTGTACTTCAGCAGTAGTTTATTGACAGGGAAAAATTCTGCCACACAAAAAAGGAAATTTCACAAAAGTAAAACCTGCAGGAACTCATGAAACATGGTAAAAACGGCTAAATTATTCACTAATAATAAACTGAGCATGGGTAACATCATCTCAAAGTGCATATAACACTGTCCAGTGGGAACTTCCTGCCAAAAACCACAAGCTGCTTGCCTAAAGGCTGTGCACTACCTCCCTGTGGGACATTCTCCCTCTTCTTGCAAAAGTCATTACTGCTGCTGTCTACAAGGCCTTGCACTGAAGAGAAATAATGCAGGTATGGGACTGGAATTCAGGACAGTCAGGTAAAGTGTCTCATTTTGTTGGGAACTCTGTATATGAGACAGGTCTCCTGAAAGCTTTTTGGCAACCAACCTGGGACTTGTCTGGCAGACCAATCTGCAAAGACCATCATTTAACTTTTCAGGGACCTGAAAGGCTGCATCCCAATGCCAATATATTCACTAGTAAACATTCACAGCGTTCCCAGAACTGCTGCCTTCCTGCATATCCTTAGCCTTGCCCACCACGTGTAAGATCTTCTGGGACTGACACCAACATCACCTCTAGATGTAACCTCCTTAGGTGACTGATGCAATAGCTGTGCCCTGAAGATACTTTCTCTAGCCAAATTTCTATAAAGTTCCGAATATCTAATGGTTTAAGCACCCCTCTGATCACCACCATATGCCCTCGATCCCATTCCTAGGATTCTCACCTTCCCAAGCACTGGGAAAAGACCACAGCACTCGGGTCTGCAGATCCCACTTATCAATAAAACCTCTAAATTTTAGCTATCACTTGCTGCCTCAGATCCCTTCCAGGCTTCAGTTTATTTACAACATATTCCTTATGCTTGCAAAGGGAAAACCACATCCTTTGAAAGAGTTAGTTTTAGTTCTAGTTTGAGACATTTTCAGAACACTCACATTCAACCTGTATGTGGAGAGTTAAACAAACGGTCAGGTACATGTTGGGACCATGATCTCCTGTAGTGAAATGTCTGCAGTGCCAGCGATGGACAAAGAGCATGAAAATCCCATTATTCTCACTGATGACCTATTAGCAGCATGGAGGCTGGGGACACATCTCCTCACTTCTTGTCCCTACCTCCATTTCTCCTGCGTGCTGCTAGCTGCCCTTCCACTGGGGCCAAAGAGGAGGGAATGAAGAGACCAGTTAATCCATGTCCCGGTCCCTCCTCATGCCTGGCAGAGCTAAAGGGAATCAAGATTACAGCCCTACCACGTAACTAAGCAGTTCAACACAGCTGTATTAGTACAAATCTGCGCTGTTCAAAGTGACAAAGAAAGGACAGATGGGGGAAACAGATAGAAAGGGACAACAGGGAATACTGTAATCGGTGGCAGTTGATTTATATATTTTTCAGACATTAGGCATTTTGTGTTTTGTTCTTTTTTCACCCTCTTACATTTCTTCACCATTCTTAGCAACCCTAACCTTTCTCCTGGTAGTGACAGCCTTTCTCTTCTTGTCCAAACAGCAGCTGGAGCACCTACTATCCAACTTTCTTGTCCAAAATCTGATGATGATGCATAGGTCCTCCACATGAATTCAGTTATAAACTATCAGTATTTATTTTGCCCTACAAAAAACATCCCTGTATTTTAATTAAAAGATCAGACATTAAAGGCCAGAAGAGACATTTATAACCTTATAGTCTGATGACGTCTGTAATACAGGCTAGAAGGACCTCACCAGACAGCTCCTGCATCAAACATACAGGATCAAGGTGAGACACACACCCTCCTTAATCAATCCTAACATAAAAAGCAATGAAAAACCCACCCAACCCCACGATCAGTTGTTCCAGGTAGTAAATTGCCCTCACTACTAAAAACATGCTGCCCCATTTCAAATAGTGAGTAAACTGGAAAACGATGAAATTACATAATGGGCCTCAGGTTTTTGAAGAGTGCATCCATGCAGTGCGAGAGCAGAGCCTGGATTTCTCAGTAAACACCATCACATATGGGAAGACAGAAAAAAAAAAAAAAAAAAAGAAAAAAAAAAAAGATATACTTACCCCAAATCAGGCACATAAACAATTTTTACAGAACAAGTAATTTTGAACTATTAATTTCTAGGAAGCAGATTAATTGGCTGGCTTCCTAATTATATTCTGAAGATATGGAAACATAGGATTTGTCATTTTTAAAGCTCTTTACAGACAGTAACTAATCTTCTACCCCCTCTACCAGGTAAGAATTATGGTGCCCATTTTAGACACAAGGATATGTGCAAAGATGCCCAAATATAGATCTGCTGTAAATGAGTTCAACTCAAGATTGCTATAAACAGAGCTCCTCTCCCTGAAGTGAGCCAACATACGATAGGGAAGCACGAATAAGAAGTCAGCACATTGTAGACCTTGTTACATCTCTGTTATATATAATCATTTCTATCTATAAACAGTTTCAGAAAAAAACAAACACTCAAAATTTCAAGCCACTGCAGCATTCGATGAGGTGAGGGACAAGACTGGTAAGAGTCCACCTGTCAGCACCAGAGATTGCCAGGGCTCTGATGGAAAAAAAAGGGCAACTGCAGAGCCACATACAATGCTTTCAAAAGTGCCTATCAATCCTCAATGATTTTATGACATGGAAAAATGTCTTTTTGGTGCCACCATGCTTACTGACAGTCCTAGTCTGTGGTTAACTAGCCCTAAGGTTTGGAGCCTGAGTATAACCTTGTAAAAAATTCGGGAAGAAAAGTGACAGAATCTAGTCTTAAGCAAGAGAAGCTTGTTCCAGCACCAGAAGCATGTTCTGCTGCCTAGACTTCCACCTTCTCTTTATTCATACTCCACCAAAAGGACCACTGGCTGGTCTACCTACCTGGACCAAACTCAGGATGCCAAGAAATAGCATTCAAGAAGTCTGTGAACAAAACAGAGGTGAAAACAGTGCTTCTCTAACCAGAACTCACATAGAAACAAGTTCTTCATTAAACTTGCATTTCCCAACCTTGTCCCTAAAAACCGTAAGTAGAAAAGCAGTGCCTACTTATTTGGAGGGAACTATGTCTATTTGCCGGACATTACACCCAGACATTCAAGACCACCAGGCAATGGTTTGGACTGCTCTGTCTCAAAATCACGTGAGTGTATCAGGTACACTCAAATACACAGAGCAAGAAAATGTCTACCTTGTTTCAGGACATCAAAGATCCAGTGGTTGAGTCCTGTCACATCTCACCCACCAAGAAACGTTTGGGTCAAATTTCTTTGACATTTCCATACGCATTCGTGTAACTGCTATCCTTTAAGTTCTCCAAGTTTTCATCAACAACCAAAAAAAAAACAAATTAAAAAAAAATCCAACACACCTCACCTTCACCAAGCAACAGTTAAGATGATTCAGTCCATCAGACAATCCTCCCCTAATCCTCAGTAGTATTATTTCAACTTCCAACTATCCACCCCTGTTTTTTTACAAGGATTCACTGAAATTTCCTTTTAGCTGTTTAGACATGCTGTACCAGTAAACAAAAATAATCCAATCAACTAATCCACCTTGCATATATAATAGAAAACCTCACACTGACAAGGGTCTCACATCCACGAATATTTTACATGAAGAGTGAGAACTGAATTGTACTATAGAAGTGGTGAGCTGAAAATTAGTTTTCAAAATTTGGCTGGAGATTGCTGAAATGCATTCATGGCTCCTGTAAAATGAAATTCTTTTCAACCTATAAAACCAATAGCATTAGAGATGGAATCCACATTTTATAATATTTACTGCTGAAGCCCCACTTAAGCGTACACTCAGTTTTCAACAACTTACCCAACTGAAACCGTAGTACATGTTTGCTTCTCAGGTTTTTACAAATACATCTCAAATTATGTTAGCTGTGATACATTCAATAGATTTTCTGTTAGTAAATGAGTGTCATCCATATAGCCAAGGACATGTTAAAGTTTCCTTTTTAAGTAATTCAACAATTACTCATATTTTTTGATAATAGGATAGAAACATTTCACATCTTTTAGAGAATGCCAGGATTTTGGTTCCCCTAAAAATTGGTTTTGAATGCTCCGTGATGATCCATGGTGACACTTGTCATTTCACTACAATTAATCAGACAACAAAACTTGTAAAAAGAGAGCAATCGGAAGTTTCTTAGGGTAGTAACCATAATCTATTTCTTACTCTTTAAACAGTACTGGCAGGGGAGGGAACCACATTTCCATTCACACATGGCCACAGATTTTGCTGGACCTCCTACGCATTCAAACACCAAGAACACCTTAATTGAAACTCGAAGTGTGAGAAAGTGTTTCTTCTCTCCCACTCCAAAGTCAAGTGTTTCAAAGACACCACAGTAAAGGACTGCCTTAACGAGGGAAATGAGAAAGTGAGTATTTTCCCAACTGATGCCTAGCTATTCTCCCTCTTTGGAACTACAGGTTTCCTCCAATAAGGAAGTTCACACCCAAACCTCACTAGGTGCGTTAATGCAGGGGTCAAACACCTGCAGCTTGCTTTGAGGAGAGTCTGCAGAAAAGAAAGATCACCAAAACCTTTGAGAGAAAAAGATGCTAGAGTTGTCATGTCCTTAACTGCATAAAAGCATTGCAAGACACGTGCAAGCTGGCAAAACACCTTCAAGAGGCACAAACATTACATGTTCCACTGTCCCTCTTTGGCTACAGATACCAGACTATATCATTTCATTACCAACGCTACCTCGTCAGAGAAATGGAGCTTGTACAACTGACTCTAATAAATGCTGCCTTTATCCAGCTGTGTAATATGATGGCATCTCACTTCAGAGATGACAGGAACAAAGCTGTAAGTGTGAGCCAAAACTATCTTTTGTGTGCTAGTTTTTAGCTTGTGTAGAAATAAAATGGGCTTAAAGCAAATATACCAAAAGGAGTTATAGAACTTTCAAAAATCCACTTACTGATAATACCCTTTCATTGACTCTTTTTTTTCCCTGGAGCTACCACAATGCTGGGTGTCAAGCAAACATCTGTGGTGCTTTTTTTGCATGGTGTGTTTACCAAAGGATTTATGATAGAAAAGTTGAAGAACCTTTTTATTCATGACAGGCATGAGTTTCCTTTCCATCTGACGGTAGCATTCTGGCACTGTGTTGGTTAATACTGATCTTTGGAAGCACCTTTCTGGTAACTGAGACATTTCCAGATGTTCCCCAACTCCTGGATCGCATCAGCATTTGAGCAGTGTCACCACTAGCTCTTCTGAGATCACTCTCTGGATAAGGTGCATGCAGCACAGTTTCATTCTCCAAAATAATTCAGTTTGTTATGGCACTTCGAATTACATACATTTAAATAAATATGATTTTTTTTTGTGCACTTTCTGCTATACTTTCTGCAAGAAGTCAGCAGCTACCAGTGCAGACTCCTAACAAAGCTGCCAAGGGCAAAGCAGAACTCCGTTTCAGAGTCATAGGTGCTGCTCAGGCTCAGTGACCAAGGTCACCTCATTCCAGCCACTTTGCCATCAGGCTGTCCTGCACGCACTCAGGGTAGCAGTAAAGCCTGATCCTGCTGTCTGCAGACGTGGTTTGAGAACCTCAAAGCATACACAGGACCACTGGTCAAACGTCGCTTCCCTGCAAAAGAGCGGGTGACAGTGAGAACTGAGAGCAGTTCTAAGCTGGCATCACCACTTTGGAGAAGACAGAGTCACAAAATGGTTAAGAAAGAGGGGGCAGAAGAGTACAGGCATCACTTTCACTCTCCCAGAGAAGAATAAATTGCATGCAGAACAACGGGATTTTCTGTTCATTTTCCACAAAGAGAATATTTTGTGTTCCTCCTTCTTACGCAACCTCAAATCTTGCTTCCTATGTCAAGCCGCATCCCCAGCAGCGATAGCTTTCTCAAGCTAACCTGAATAAACAAAGAGAGTTTGAGTTCCTGAGGGACTTCATCTTTGAACAGGAAAACCTTCCCATAACGGTAGCGTTGCTGCTATTCCACGACAAATCCTATGAAGCTTTGGCTCGAGAAGTGCAAAACAGCGTCCTGATCCTTCCTTTGCAGCAGTCTAATGGCCAAATGTTATTGATTTCTTGCCAGTTTGACAGAAGTGTGCAGTTCATTAGGTCTTGAACTTGCCATACTATCAAAGAAACTTAAGTAAAGGTCTGCTTTCTACTTTGTTTGTTTCGCAACATTTTTCATACCAAATTGCTGAAAAATCTAGGATGCCAAATAAACCAGAGCAACCAAATGAGTTGCAGCATGAATACGAAGAGAAACATTTCAAAGGACATTTTTGCAGCTTCTTTTAGGGCTGCTGCCAATATCAAGTTTTAGACGTTATGATCTCTGCTATTCTACTGGAGTTTTTCAAAATTATATTCACGATTCACATCTTCTGTGTAATGTAACAGTAAAGCCTGAATGATCAAAGAAGTATTCACATGGCAAATGCTAATATTCAATTTACTTTACACTTCTTTTTTCCATTTACACATAAATGTCAAAATATAAATTGCCTCTTTTTTTCTGTTAATTTAACCAAAATTGATCCTTTTTAAAAAAAAAGATACACACAGAAAAACACCACCACATCTTTAAGCCATCAGTTTCAACCAAAACATCTGAGAAGCAGTTTATCACCAATAGCTGCATTGAAATACAAACAGTTCCTGTTGTTTTTTGGTTTTAACTCACTGGAATGTATTGTGGGAAGAACTATGCCAGAAATTCAATCTCTCGTCTCAAATTCTCTGATGTTTGGAGCTTTGTAGCCCACATGAATATTATCTTTTTCAAAAGCAGAGAAACATACAGCAGTGTGTAAGGATTGAAAAGCTATCCAGTTTTACCACTGATAATAAAAACAGAGGCATTCCCCATAGTAAGGAAACTATAAAAGAACATAATTTTGTGCACTAACAGGCATATAAGGCATAATGTCAAAATACAGTAGGAAATCAGCTACAGCTTTCAGGTCAGTTAAAAGCCTTTCCCACCTTCTTACTAGAAACTTAACACATCTTTTTTTCTGCAGCAAAAGACAAAATATTCTTTAAGTGATCTTTCCTTGAAGAATATTCCAAGTAAGACGAAAAATACTGCTTAACATCTTCTTCTTTGGCTTACACCAGACACAGGTGAGGGAGGGTTGGGGAGTAGTAACAGTGAAAAAAAACAACTTGCTATCCTACAGGAAATTCTAATGTTTTATCATATCAAGAATTACTTAGCAATGTAAAATCAATAGAAAACAAAAGCTTTTAGCACTTTGTGTTGAATCAACCTATTGTGACAGACCAACCAAAAACCACTTTGTTTGAAGGCTGTTCCACACCAACCTACCCGTGCCTAAAGTACAGCTCCTACCTGGTAGAGGGGTACTCCTTATCCAAGCTATATTTCTACAATGGGTCTGTGGTGATACGTCTTCCAGGACACCTGGCTCTCAGCTGCAGTAGAAGCAGTGGGGAGTCAAGATCTACAAGAAAAGGTGAGAGCTGCCACACCTGGCTTTTTTGAGCCACCATAACGCTATAGACCATTAAAGTTTACACAACTCAGTTCAAAGCCAAACATTTCACTGTGGGTCAGCAGATAATTTGACTTATGAAATCAAACCAGCCAAAAACTATGTTCTCAATCACATGGGGATAAAATGCAGTAAATCAAATGAGGGTTTTTAAGGTCTTTTGAAACGACTTTTTCCATGGAAAATAATTTTAACAAGAAGTTGAAGACCAGCATCCACAGAAACCATCTCTGGATTCCTATCCTGCTTTCTTTCATTCTTACACTTCTATTTCTGACACCTCCTCTCTAACTTTTGTAACATTAAAAATTAAGAACCTCTTTGTTCTATCGGTTGCATAAAAATGGGATACTACTTCTACTGCAGAAGTTGTAGTAATTATGGAGATTGCCATCCTACTGCCTGACATGGTGTCAGAAAGATAACCTCATTCAGGTTTCTTAAGGAGAAGAAAGAAACCCACAAAACAATCCTGTCAAGCCCTGAAAATTATCATTTCCAAAGATAAAATAATGTAAAAGTCGCTACAGTGTTTTTGCTAACTAAACCTACAAGTTTCAAAGTTCACATTTTTAACACAGTTGGGGAATTTGGTTTTATAGAGACGCTCACAGTGCATTCTTGTATATACTGTCTTGTAGTTCTGTATTCCCATGTAAAAAAAGATGTGGCATAAAAACTGTGTGCGTTTACTTGCCTGCTGCAGAAACATAAATGATGTAGCCAGCTGCAGTAAGGGAGAAAAATGAGAAGAGGGAGCATACTGTCCAACAAAATTCTAGCTTCGAAGTGACATTCCCATCACTATCGTCATACACCGACAAATTTGCATCAAGAATTCTCTGAGGAAGTTGTGCGGGATCCAACCATGGAGAACTGACCTGGAACAACACTATCCAAAGCTAAGGTAGCACTCTGATTTAGGCAACTACTCTCATACACTTGTTGTGAGATAATGCAACCTTTAATTATGCCTAAATACCTCACTGCTTAAACACAGAGACAACAATCCTCAGCAATATACAGAACTAGAAGGCTAGTTTACTGTACGGAGCTGACAGCTCAGCTGTGGATGGAGCAGGAGGGATGCACAGAGAAGTCTGAGTGCAGACCGAGTGACCCAGGGCTGGGAGCAAGATGGTGTAAGCAAACAGCTCCAGGGTAAACTGTGACATGTGAAAGCTTGTTTCACATCTTCCGTCTTCTCACGTCTTCCATCGTCTGTATTCAAAATGCAATCAATAAGCACACGACCTAGTTTAAACTCAGTCATCAAGACCCATGGGATCATTTCTATTCTGCTCCCACTCCTTTTCTTTACGACAAAACATTGTTGGCTTTATGAAGACAAGCTACGGTTGTTTCTCAGAAACTGCTGAGTAAAAACATGATTATAAAATAATTTCTGTATAAACAGAACACAGCAGGCAGTCACGTGTTGTGGTTATAGGTTTTGCTATCCTGGCTCAAATTAGCCACCTATCTATTACCCTATCTGTGACCACAGCCACTTGTTAGTTTTTAAATGATTCAGAGAAAGGGGGAAGAACAAACGGCTGACGAAAATGGGCAATAAAATTACCAAAACACAACTCTTAGGGGCTGCCATTAGTGGCTGCTTTCAGTGGCTACTCTGTGATTTGAGATGCAAGAGTTACTTTCCTCCTAAAAGTTATAAAAGAAAAGCATGTGGTATTACACAACACAGTATGTAAATGCTTTACTTGCACTTGCACCACCAGTGCTGCAAAGAGACGATTCTTTTCTTAAAAGGTAGGTAGATATTTTTTCCCTGTGGCACAACTAACCATGTTTACTTCTCAATAATGAAAAAAGGTAGCATTTTTATATTACAACAGCAGCTTGAATTTTTTGAACAAATCTTCACATTAAAAGCAGTGTCACAGCTCTCTACATTTTTAAAGGTTTGGGGTTTAGGTATTTCAAGTTACCATTGAGACCTATCTCTTGTAAATATTTACATGAGATCATTTTTTTAACTTCCACAACATAGGTATCAATCTATAACATTGCTCCAGCTAAATGACTGCCATTTATATTTGAAACACTGAAGAGCAATTTATTCCTGTTCTTCTAAAGTACACAGCAAAGTAATCATAATGTCATTGTGCTAAAGTAGTTACAAAACAGAGTTCTAACAAAACAAGCTGAAAGTGAGTTAACGATATAATAAGGTGACAGATGTCCCAGTATAATTTGAGGCTTGCATACAAGAAAACACCATGTCCTGCTAAGAAGGTCAGTAATCCAAAGACAGATATTTACATAGCTAGATGGAGAGTTTTCAAAAC
>JAOXNO010000020.1:76297100-76307206 GCA_028565335.1 Limnodromus scolopaceus | reverse complement strand
CGGAACCACTTGGCATTACTCTAAACTGTCGAGTGCATCCGAGTGGCTGCCTTTACTCCGTTCACTTCGCTGGCGTGCAGCCGAGTTATCTGCTGCTAAGCTACAAGAGCACCAAGCAGCAATTCAGGGAAGAGTATCCTTCTTTAAAGCGTTTTAGTATTAGTGTACGTGGTGCAGGCACGACTTCCCCGTCGGTCTGCAGCGATTTTCATCCTGCTGCTGACGGAGCTCTCTCGGGTCGCTGCACATTTTGGGCCGTATCACACTGGACACCAGCTAGCTAGGCTTTCCCTCAGGCCACCAAGTAATGCACTTATGAAACTTCCATCTGCAGCAGGCAGCAAAAATATGGGAAAAACCCTAGTCTAGGGCCTGCAAGCTTACACCTATTGCAATAACAAATCTGCACCAAAATGCATTGTCTCTGCCTGGCTGTTTCCGTAACATACATCATGTGGGTCAAAGAGCTTCATTTTTTCACACGCATTTGTACCTCAATTTCATGTTGTTTTTTATTTTGATTTTTTCGAGGTTGATTTGTGGTTTTTTTTCTTCTCAGTTTTTGGCATTAGATTACAAAGCCAGGTACACAGAGATTTGGAGAAGCGCCACATCTGAGGCTGCCTTGCACATTGTTAATTTAGTCCCAGGTGTGCAAGCATAATGATTGCAGTCCTTTAATACACAATTCTTCTCTCAGGAGACCCTACCTCAGTTACCACCTACAAGTGAGATATGACTTCATATTTTGCTTTAACTTGATTCTTGAATGCATGTCTCCCTGCTTTACCCATTGCACACTGATCAGCAAAGTTCAGAAACTTCTTACATGATGAAGTGTCCTATGACACTTTTCGTGACATCTTTCAGATGCTTCCTTTGAATTAACACATTTATTTTCACAATGGCCAGTGAGGTAAGAAGGAATTACTGCAAATACGGTCAGCACAAAATCCAGCAGTTTCAGATGCAGCTCAATTTGGATGCCTGAGCTGAAAAAACATCAGCCTTTGGTATTTACATGGCACTTTTATTTGTTTTAACCGCTGCTTTCACAGAGATCAATTCTCCCTTTGCGTGCCTAGCTCTTGTGCCAAGCTGGGTCCCCAAAATAAGGAATGATTAATTACTGTAAAACACCTCATGGATGTAATTTGTGCAATTTTTCACAGAGACCCTAGGCAAAAGGCAGAATCCAGTCCCTACAGGTGGTGTTTTGATTTTACCATGAAATCTTCTTTCTCTTCCTGCAGCCTCGTGCCTCACGTACCACAAATGCTCAGAAAAGGGGAGGGGAGCAGAAAAGCCCTATAGGAAATTACCCCCTTAGGGATATTAATCGCAATTCTTCTCTTGAATACTTTATGAGAAAGGAGTCCCGGGAAAGAAAGATATCTCCTGAAACTGCAGAGCGCATCACAACACAGAAGAGAGCTGGGCTGACTGCTGGGCTGCTCGAGAAGCTTTGGCTCTGTCCTTCTCTAGCTCAGCCCTACCGCCTGTTCTTACACTGTGTCCACACAACTCCTTGGACCTCACAGGAAAGCAGGCGAGAGGCAGCAAGCACACACCAATACTTGTAAGGAGCAGCTGCAGGACCAGAGGCTCGGCTCCAGCCCTTGGACCTTATACCGAGCTGGCACCGTGACAGCAGTAGCTGGCTAGCATCCTCCTGTGGGATAGCCACTAGAGGGAGAAGGAATGTACCTCTCCAGCGGGCGTTGCACTTCCCATCTGCTGCCACAAAAATACTGAGATTCCTGGCTTCTGGAAGTCTGGGAGATTCAGACTCTGGAAGCACCGGGTCATCTGGATCTTCTCCCCATCACTGTTCCTCAGCTCGCCTGCTGTTCTTTTCAGTCACTATACACTTCTTGGGGCAAGAAAGCTACAAACAAAAGACCTCAGTCAAAAAACCAACAAGTATACCCAGGAAATTGCACTTATAAGTCTGAGGACCATCCCAGGAGCCCTCATTTGCCTGATGTTCCTGGTCAATCCCTAAGAATAGGTAAGAATACTTATGCTATCAAATGTAATAGCAGTTTTATGACCACAGTGTCATTTATTACTGTTCTTCCCCTCACCTGTACACATATACACAGTACAGATATCTGCATGACTAGTGATGACATTGCATAGGTATCAGTGTTGGATCCCTCCACTCTTCTGCCAATTTTTCTTCTATATTTCTATTAAAAGACCTTTGCAGCTGACCCACAACTTTTAACTTATCCCCAACAGATTTATTAGGAAGAAGTACTTTTACTATTTATCTAAATTTTTTCTGAGTGCCAAAGAGAAGAAAACATGGCTATTTCCTTGTCATGCCTGAGCATCCATGAATATATGAGGTTAAAAATGAATTCCTGAATTCATTCTAGAGGACATCAGAGAGATTCTGTCAAAGTCACTGAACACAATCTCCACAATTCCAGAGAAGAATATAAAATCTTTGGCATTTGCTGAAACAGGAGAAACAACTTGTGTAAGGGAGAGGAAGTGAACAGAAACCATTGGTCACCTGCAATCACCCTAAACTTCCAACATATGAGGGTCCAGCACATACCTAAAACATCTAACACAAAAGAGCAATAAAGTAGTATGTTTTAGGATCAGAACTTTTAGACTTCAGAACTTTGTCTCCAGCCATGAACACTCAAACCTCATGGCTGGCTGTAGATGTAGGTATTCCTTGTGACAGCAGCAGAACATGTTATCTGAGGTGCCCGGGACACACGTGAGCCAGATGTCTGAGTTCAACAGTCCATTGAGATTTAGTCACTACTCTTGGTGGGGTCTGTTCAGTTTAACAAATGCAGACACCTAATTCAGGATGGGGTGACTAGTTCTCCAGGCTTCGCTGACTGTATTTGCTGTGACTCCACTGCCTGCAATAGTGTGGGGCACCTAACGTGGCATGACCAACGTCCTACTCTACATTCCACAACTGCAAATATATAGACATCTACAGAAAGTTTAACATTTATTCAAAGAATGCTAAATAGAGGCACAACGTTTAACTAAAAAGCCACGTAACGAGCTTGCAGAGTTCAGAAGGTTGCAAAGGACGCACTGTACCGCAATGGAAACCTTGCAGTAATTGGGGAACTTGAACCACACTAGGTCAAAACTGCAGAACGATTAAGCAGCAGGTAATTTCTGTTGCTCAGCCATTAAACCAAAATCAAAAACTCAAAAGGCAAAAAACGGACAAAAGTCACTGTTCCACAGTACCATGAGAAGAAAGGGGAGAACTATAAGAGGAAGACTGCATATAAACCCATATTCTTTCCAACAGTTAAGACATTTAACTCTTAAAAGACAATCCATTTTTTTCAAAAGCAGCAGTGGAATTAGAGCTGCCACAATAAAATGTTTCCACAGTAAAACAGTGGAAGTGAGATCACTTATGACTATAGAACTCAATCAGAATTGGTACTTTATAAACACTTCCAATAAAACTGAGTTAGTTCTGAGCTCATGAAAAATACAATGGAAAAAATGCACTGAAGTGGGGAAGCCTCTGCTTTCATATATACTGATTCTGTACCTCAAACAGAAAACCTTATGGGATTGGTACATCAAAAAAAAACATTGGAAGCTAGATTGTAAGCATATGTTCCTAGACATCTAGTGCAGAACACAGTGTTAAAAAAAAAACCACCTCTCCCTCAATTTATCTTCAGCATCAGTAATGGCTGGTAGACAGAAAAAATTGAAAAGGGATACTATGTGGAATCTTGTTTTCCTTCAGCTGTGTGAACAGGCGGATGACACTGTCTTTCTAAATTGCTGTGGCTGATCAACAATCAGGCAACAAACAAACATCAACATTGTTTTCAATCCAGACGCATTCTACCCACACCTTCCCCAGCAGATCCATGAAAGAGTACCTAAATTTGGCCAGTCCATCACCACTTGAGTAAGCACAAAGTGAGAACGCCTATCACACTCATGCTGAAAAATGGGTTAGTGTTGCCTCAGACTCGGCAGCAGCCGTGGTACCCAACTTGCTTTGAAGCAGCAGATCTAGAGAAGTGTGCTCCTGCCAGCAGCAAAATCTGTCGCTAGGGATGGCGAAAAGCAGTGGATTGGTATTTTCAGACATCACTATCTTCACCAGCTGCATGATGTCTATGTTAATGGTTTACTGCACTGATGGGGGCTTCTTTTTGGTGTGAATTTCCTCCACTGCATGTGGAAGTCAGACAGTGGGACACTACCTAGAGCGCCCTGCTTGCAGTGCAAGTCCTGCAGCAACCAGCTCCCTAGATGTCCATTATGCACTACCGACCGGGTTGGACATCATTGTTGCTCAAGATGGAATGTGGATATAAGCACCAGCAACCCATAATGGGCTGCATGGAATTGCCCCTTCCCTCTTTGCAAAAAACCACCCAGTAATGCAGATGTTCTGCAAGTGACATGCACAAGACTGGTAATTATACGTGGCCAATCTGAGCAAGAAATTCTCAGGATGGAAAATTCTCAGCAAGTGGATCAAAAAAAAACCCGCCGCTGCATTACTAATGATGACATTTTAATCCATAATATATGAATATATAAAGACTGATAATGTTGCCAGACTACTGCAGAAATAGAAGTAGCTCTGCCTGGATCTTCTATTCAGGTACACGGTGAGAAATTAAAACAGGTGGCATGTTACAAGAAAACAGGGTACGTGCCTTGGGTGATGATGAAGAAGAAAACCACCAAGTCTATTTTAAAAGTTAAATAAATGCAAATTAAGAGAAATGGAGTATAACTGTTTGCCTAATTGGGGTGAACTTACTATTTTTGTGCTCAGAATTTTTTTGCTTTCTACAAATTTTGTCTTACATCTTACATTTGAGGATCACGCAAAATCAATACAACTCTGCCAACACAAGAGAGAAAACGAAAGAAGTAGTAGCATTGACTGTAAGACTGGTGGAAGAATGAAACTGGCGTTAAGCTGTTATGATACTTGATTTTAAATGTAATTTGAGCATTCACATCATCGTTGTGAGCTACACAGCTGTACGTAGGTTCTGGTCACTCTGCGGAGTGTTCACCTGATGTTTAAGGCTGAGAAGGTGGAACACGTTATTCTTACCTGCGAGGTGTCAGCATGGCAGGTTTGGTCTTTACTCTTTGGGATGCATTTCCAATTTAGTTCTAACCTGATTCCAGTCTTTCTCTCGCTGACACTTCACCTGTTAGCTAAAAAGATTTCCCAGCAACTCCACAAATAAGCCTTTGCCAAATATAATTTGCCTTGGGATCTAATTATTTTTCCAATAACTTAATTAAGGAGTATGCACTTCTGTTGAAGCATAATGTAGTATTTCAGGATCTTAAAATACCTCACAGAGAAATGTTAAGGATTTCACCCCATGTTTTCTCTTCAATAAAACTCTGTCTCACCAAAATCTGGATTTACTACAATCACTGCTGGTGTTCTTTTAATTACTTTTTAGTCTAAGATATTCAGGTGGTGCCTTTTGCTGCCCTTTGCACCTCAAGCGTGAGACACACTCAAGAACAGAAAACAACAGATCAGCCTCCAGTTTCTGACCAAAGTCTCTTGACATGGACTAAAGTAGCCAAAGGTTTAGCATTAAACTTTTCAACGGCATCAGTATTCTTTGAGGTACATCTGTGTGGATTTAACTAAACTTCCCAGAGGAGGGCACTTGAAAAATAAACTAGATCTATCTGTAACTCACTTCTCAGCTGGGTACTTTCCCTGCGTTTGCGTTAGTTACAAATGGCCCATTTCATAATTCTACAGCAGAAAAGTGTATTTTCAAGAGTTAGAATTAAATGCTTTAAAAAATGCTTAAATTTTGGCAAAATAGCAACAAATACGGCCATGAGTTTTCTCCCTTCTTCTCATTATCCCCGAAATATGCTCATTACTAAGCAAGCAGGTAGACATGAAATATATATCAAATACCAAAGTTAGGTCCCTGGAGAGATCACAAGAGTTATACTTTTCTATCTGTTTATTTACTGCCCGTGGCCTTAGGACAGAAAGCACACTGCAAATTCACTTTACAGTTCAGTGCAAAAAGCCAGAGGCAACCCTTTTTTGATGCACCTTGCCTTAAGCACAGCGTCAGCAACTTGTTTTCCAGCTACTCCTTAAATGCATCTCAAAACGGTTTGAACCAACTTATTTCTTGAAAATGCCCACAAACTGCATTGTCTCATGACAGTGACTGAAGGACAGAGGGGGCACAGGGGTTACCTGGGAAAGCAAACAACAGCTAGTTACCCCAAAGTTATTTTCGTGCAAGAACCATCTAAAGACTCTTTTCTGAGTGGGTCTTACAGAAACATTAATCCAAAATAGCACTAGTATCTTAAAACTTTCCCACCGGCCATCTTTTTTAATTAGCTCCTTGTGTTGAAGATAGTCCATCCAAAAAAAAAAAAAAAGAGTGCAGAGGGAAAAAAAACAAACCAACAAATATTTTTCTTCTCCGATACTGAGAAGAAAAATTCATCTTTTTTGTTTATTTTTTTTTAAATGCTGCAGGAAATTTCTAAAACACAGGCATCTCTGGTGGACCTTTGCACTGAAACATCCCAGGGAGTTACTTGCCCACATGCAAGCAGTAAGATTTATGGACAATATTACACCTAAAAGTGGCAAGCTATCTTGCCAAAAGATAACACCACTCCTCAGCTATCTCCTACATATAACAGACAGAGGATGCTGAACACCACAGGGGTGGTGTTTTTTTACCAATAAAAGTGAAGAAATGAACTTTTAATTCATTATATGTTCAGAAAAAAAATGACCTTTAAGCACTGTTGCTAGGTTTTACATACACTGAATTAGCAGTGAGGTACAGCAAAAGCTGTTGGTGGCATATGCCTGCCTTATCACTTCAAGGAATGTATGTAAAATAGAGAGGCTTCAAACAAAATCACCATGTCCTTTATAAAATAAATACAGAGCTACGGTAACCAGAAAAAAAATTCAAATAATTGGATTCTGTTAATCTGTGGGGACATGGACTTAATACTGCATTTAATTTTGCTAAGTGGGAGGAAGATTATTGCGGGCAACATACAAAGAATAGTCTCTGCTCAAATCGTGTAACATTTACAAGCTTATATACTCCAAGACAGTTATTAATAACTATAGCAGAACATTTCCATGTATTCAATCCACAGTTATGAAAGAAACTAAACATACAGGCCTCCTCCCAATGTAGACAATAATAATAATAATAATAATATTTACATTCCTCTACTCACATGCTTCCAACAGTCTTTTAAAAAAAAAAAGATCTGTGAACTTGCTGGATCCCAAGTGCCAGCCTCCCATGAAACGCTGCAGAAAGCATAATTTTTAGTCATGTTATTTTACTTTTGAAAGAGCCTAGCTGCTCACTGAGACAAAGCTATTCTCTTCACAGAGTTTCTGAAACAAAAGCTGAAATTCATTCTCATCAAGTCTGTCATTGTCACAGCAGAGGACTTGTTGGGAGCTGCGCTTGTTTACAGCCTACGGCTCCTGCAGGAAGAAGCAGTTAACTAATACCAGAATTTGAGCTTTTCACATGTAGTATTTTCATGTCCTGATCTGTTGTTTTGAAACTCAGCTTCTTCCACATTGTGGGTTTTTTTTCAATAAATCTGTCTTTTTTTTTTCCTGAATGTGGAATCCGAGTGGATAGCAACACCTGTTTAACATTTACAAAAGCTCTTCTAAAATCTGAGGGAGATCAAAACACTTTTCCTTAAAAATAAAAACTCTCCCTACAAATCATTTAATGCCTACAACATACTCGATTGGATCCCATATTCACAGAGTATCAACTGATTCATGCTTCATGCAGTTTGTTTATATTAAGAAAGGTACTGTACTTTCAGAAGAATTTGCTTTGAAGCAGATATCCTTCTGAAGGAAAAAAATACACTAATATCTTAACGGAAAAGATGAAAAAAAAGTGCATTCTGTCATTGTAATTTTTTTTTTCAAGCTCTTAATACTTTAATATTAGAGCAAATCTTATGAAGGCATTTGGCATCTTCCACAAAACGCTGTTACGGTTCCTGTAATGCTTTAATGTCCCCTCATGATGGACTGCTGGAAGGGCATAACAGCACCAGCAGTGGTTAAATGTGAAATCATTAAGCTGCTGGGCTTGTCAGGAGCTCGGTACCCAAACCTGAACACAGCTGTTGGCTGAAATACAGTCTCTGGCATAGGGAAGTACAGCTCCGACACTCTCCCCACCGAACTCTTGACAACTTCTCAGCACAGTTCTTACCTGGCGTATGACTTGACAAGCAATCCTTAAACGACTCAAACTAAAATTAAAGGCATCTGCAAACTGAGGGAAACAAAATGTATTTGTTCTGCATGCATTTTCCGTAATCTTCAGTTACATAACTTACAAGAAAATGCACTGCTTTTTCAAAGGATGCTGATGAACCCCTTTTGTGTGATTAATTCTTCTTCCTTTCTCCCCCTCATTTGTGTAATTTTATAACACATATCACACTAATGTCTAAATTACCTAGGTAAATAAAACCCAGACTAAAAGAGATTATTTCTTCCTTCTTTCTCTTTTGAAGAGTGATCTGATTCTTTAAAAACTGGCATAGAGCTTCTCATTTTTTTCATTCCATTAATACATTTGTGTGGTTAAATCAAAGCAAATTAAATCTAGGCAGTATTTTTACACTGCCAGTAGTTAACATGTGCGACACTGAGTTCTCATTATCATCTGATTAAAATAATTTTGTCTTCCACTGGTAATAAACTGAAGGGTCACAGTTTATTACTTTACACCTGTAAGAATTTGAGCACATTCTCTGAATAAAAAGGACTGGTTAATTTTCAAATATTTATCTTTTTTTTCTTGTAAATGATCAGTTTTAGTCACTGAGAGAGTTTCCTGTACACCCTAGTTAGGGTTTGTGTCTGGATGAATATACAAACAAGGGTACATTTTAATGAGTAAACATCTGTAAAAAAACTAACACTCCAAAGCTTTATTCTGCATCAAATGACAGATGAACAGGAAGAAGATATTTTTGGATGGTCTGCCATCACTGCTACCATCTGATGGTCCGGAAAAATTCAAACTAGGATCCCATGAAAAAAAAAATTGACGCATTCTTCTGACTCTTTAATAGCACTCTGCTATTGTTAAAAAGATGCACATAGTTGATGTTTAAAGCAAAGCAAAATTCAGCTTCATCCCCTGTAATTATTTTGTCTCTGCACCACCAAATGTAATTACAAACAACTCAGACATTCATCACTATATAAAAGCACAACTTAAGATTCCTGGAGAACAGATACGGAAAGACATTGTTTTCACACAGTTCTCTTAGTCAAGCCGTAGTTTAACAACACTACCAATAAACAAGTGCACTAAGCCAATGTAAAGCAGACAGGGAAAAATTCATGTTTAATTTCATCTAGGGAACCCTCCAGTATTTCATTTATCAACGCTTATGAAAACATGTCTCAAAGCAACAAACAACAACGTGACGGATGGATACGACGTAGCTACAACCATCCCAACTTCCCAAAGTTCACTGGCTTAACTACGTATACTATCTCAAAGGCTGCTTGAGCACGGAAGTATTTGTTCTAAATGGGCAAAAAAGCGCAGACACAGGACAAGGTTCTGTGCTCTGCTCGCAAAGTTGTAACGCTAGCGCGGCACGCAGATGTGCCAGTTTCCAGGAGCTGGCTTAGCTCTGTGTCCCCTCTTCGCAATCAGCTGGGAACGCCTGCAGACAGCTCGAAACCACCCTCCTTAACAGTTACCCAAACTTTTCCAAACCAGTTTGACACCTGCTTGGTTTCTCTCTGGTCGGGGGAGAAAGGCACCGGGGCACGCCAGATGCAGATTCAAACAAATTTCAACCGGGCGGCAAATTAGATCCGGCGTTTACATGAGGCAACAGGAGGCGTGTGGTTGGGATGCCCGATCTCTATCTACGCCGAACAACAACACCCTCCTCTTCTTCACAGTTACGTAATACACAGATAGTACTTAACCACTCGCTTGTCGGACACATGCCTGTCAAACTGATCAGCTTTCAGGTTTGGGGGGGGGTTGGGGGGGTGGAGGAGGGGAGGAATT
>JAOXNO010000020.1:76184905-76196322 GCA_028565335.1 Limnodromus scolopaceus | reverse complement strand
AAAAGATAGAGTCCATTTTCAAGACAGAGACAAGTAAAACCAAGCATGATTGTATTACAAAATAAAGCATTTCTGAAGCATGAATAAATAAAGCAGATCTCAAAATACAAGAGTGACGAAACAATCATCATTCTTTCATATACAATACACTGTATACAGGGAGAACAGAAACATCGACAGCTTAAGTACATTAAGGATATAAATACTTATGAAGCAAGAAAGACATCAAACATTAACTGGCAAGTTTAGAAGTAAAACATGCTCCAATAGCATGTAATCCTCATCCATTGTCTAAAAAAAGATACTGAATTAGAATGGTACCCAATCTGATTACTGCATAGGAATTTCTAACTTGCTCCAAACCTACTACTCCCAACTACTTAGACCTTCTGTGCCCAAACACAGTAGTTTAACTCTTTCAAACCTATATATAACATCCACAGCTTCTACTGTAAAATTTCCTGTGTAAACTCTACTACGGACCTCAGGTCTTCAAGAAAAATAAATACACTGGGTATACTCAAGACCATAATTTTACAGATTTAGCCCTTGATAAAGAACTGTCTCACCTGGATTTTATGAGGGGCTGGGTTACCCATTTCTTCAATCTTCGACGTCCAAAGGAAGTTTTAGTATGATCCAAGACCCAGAGTAGGCTTCCTTTTGTTTTCATATCAGTCTAAAATAATAAAAATAGCATAATTATTTTTAACTGAACAATCAATGCTGTAGTGAAAGGATCTTCATCACACTACTTAAACATCCTGTTTAGGCTTTAACATCTGGCAACTGCATGTTTGTTTAGCAGTCTTGTCAAAGTGCAATAAGATTTCTAACTCATACTAAAAGCCAGCACAGATAAACTTTCATTTATGCTTCTGAAAACATAATCCTCCTTCAGTTTGATCCCATTCACAATATTTTAAACTTTCTGGGTGAGATTTGCAAACTAATTTAATCTAACTTCATTGGAAACTGTATGTCAAACACCTGTGAAAATCTCAGCATTTACTAGAAAAATATTACATTTGTCCTTACCTGATTCTGTAAAATTTCGAGATTTTTCATTGTTGTCCCATTAATTGTCATGTACTCAGTTTCACTTGACAACCGTTTGAAATTGCTGGGGAGAGGAATTTCATGTTACATTTTAAATTTGGGCGCAGACATAACCATAAAACACTGTCAATGTTCTTACATTAGACAATTAATAGCTATGCAAAATTTTTTAAAAAAATCAAGTATTAAATTCTATTCAAATAAATGAACCGAACACTAGTAACTTCTTCTAATTTACTGCTTGGGAAAACAAGATTTATGACTCACTTCCCACTTTGCTACAAAGACTCTGACAAAGCTCAGAATAAAATCCATCCCTCCTGTTCTCTAGTCCTGATGTACTAAATGGTTAAGGAGGTACCCCTTCTTCAGTCTATGATGAAATTGAAAAAGTATGTGCTTTTGTTAGTATTCTGCTATGATCACTGTAGGATTAGGGGAAGAGACAGGACTAAGAATTAATACTTTGAGTAGAACAGACTTTTAGTACAACTCATCATCAATACCGCATATCAAAATATATTTTTTTTTTTAACTACTACAAATTTAAACAGGCTGCTATTGCAATTATTTAGGAAAATAAAAAGAGGTTATATTTAAACTATTTGATTTTCTTCTTAACATTAAGTAACCATGACCAAAATTACTTGACTTTTTGACACTCCCTAACAGAGCTGGGTAAGACCAACCCAAAGGTGGTGTTGGTTTAGAACCATCGTTAATAAAATAATTGTATTAGATTTGTAATCATATTAGATATGAAAATTGTTTCAGTCTCAGACATACACATGTGGTAGTCGGGACCATGAAGTGAAGTGCAAGATCCTCACTAAATGCTTCTGACAAATCAAGTCATGATTGTCTAGGTTAATCATACTGCTGACTGCCCTTTGCACAAAATCTAGGACACTCTTTATTGTCTTAGACTAAACAGAACGACTTGCTGGGTAGGATTTAAAACTGCTTTCTTGACTTTTCACGAAATTTTTTCACTGCATTCAATTTTAAACTCTCTGGGGGAGCACTCAAATGCACAAACTTTTCCGTGAGGCACACACAGCTGCATTATTGCTATACTAAAAACAAAAACAGCACCATAACTTTCAGAAACATGAAATATTCAGAAACTAATGTTATATATTTATAATGCATGCAGGTGTTTGGGCCTGCTAGCAAATTTGTTCCTAAATAATGGGTGAAATTAGAAGTATTTTCCACAGATGTTTCTTTTTTTCTTAAAAAAAAAGTAAAAAATAGATTCAACTGAGTGCCCTCAAGAAGTTCAATGATAGTTTGGAAGTACAGCCAACTCAGAACTGTACCCATAGTCATAATTAATCTGCACTAGTGTGCTATCACAGCAACCAACAAAGCTGACCAGCAAAACAAAACATTGGAGGCAAAAGCAGCAGCACTTTCCAAAGTAAACAATATTGTAAGCGACAGAACAATACTTCTTTTCATCATCTTCAGTCACAACTGCTGATGCTGGTAAAAATTAAATAGAAATTATTTCTGCTTAGGTCCCAATCCCTATGATCAAAAACACATCCTACCCACTGTTCCAAAAGCACCTCTTCTGCATCTGGGACGTACCTAAACAGCAGTTTCCCCCATTTGCTGCATTTCAATTTACCACTATCCAAGTCTGTGATTTCTTAAATGGACCATGCCGTTCCATCTCTTCCCAAAAGTGAAAAGGACACTTTTGGCAGTTCTATCAACCCTCAGTCACCCATATGCAAGTTTCAAGACTGTGGGTTTACTGGTTCTAGTGTTTCCCCACTTTACGTGGCTTCAGAGCGCGTAACAGAGTGCATTCTGTTCACAGCAAGCTTGCTCTCTGGTAATATTTAAAGACAACTAACTCTGCTCCACTGCAGAGTGTGTTTACTATTCTTTCAGAATCAGATATGCTAAAGTTGTTCTCACACTATAAATTATGCATGTTTTATATTATCCAGGTGCTTGCTTCACCTGAGTTACTCCACCCTGCTATTAACCCTGGTAATTGAGAGCTTAGAGTCTAAGAGTAATAGCCAAGATCAACTGCAGTATATGCCCAACCAACAATTCCAGATGTCACAGCACAGAACATGTTTTGCTTCCACCCCCTCATCTTCCTTCAGCTTGGGATCAGAACTTGATAAAAACGTGAACAAAGACAGACTCTTTGTAGGGAATTTAGGGACCAAATGGCATAAGAAGAAGGTTGTAAACAAATACTAAGCTGGTGCTGGTTTTGCAGTAAGGGCGCCAACACGTTCCCTGTGAGAAATTCTAATATGCTGCTAGCAGCCATCTCCTGCATCAGTAAAAATGACCCTTCAAAATCACTTCAACTGGATCACGATGCCATAATTCCTTCTGTAGGTGACAGTGTGACCCGAGTTTCAAAGAATAGACTTGCAACTGTCTCAAGTACTTAAACAAAACAAAACTCAAAAGACATAAATGGCTGGCAATTCCACTACTGAGGAGCAAGGCAAGGTAGAATTATGCCATCTGGGCTGAGAAAAAAGAAAAGAGGGGAAAAAAAAGAAGAAACACAAGCTTCTAGATTGCTTTAGGACAGTAAACTACATCCTCAAACTTAGATTCTTACGTGTTACTGTGAAGTTGGATCATCTTGGTCATTCTGCCTCCTGAGAAGCTTGCAGTGAGTGGCAATTTTTTATACTTTATTCATTATTCTCTCCAAAGGAGATATTATATATAATTTTGTACTCAGTAACCCAGCCTAAGTGAATGCATGTTATTCAGATCAGTAGTTTTCAATTACTTTAATTCTGCAAATCTGTAAAGACTTTCCAGCAAAGCTGTAAGGCACTGTATTGAAAGCCTACTAAGCAACAGATTTTCTTTGCTCAATTACCTTTTACAGACCTCTAGGGTCCATATCTTTGAGATTTCTAAGGGTGAATAAACCGCAGAACAAACCTATATATTTAGACAACACTTGTGGGAATCCCTATTCAGCTTTATGGAGTAAAAATAAGTCTCTCCATTTCTCAGAAGCATTAGCTTTCTTTAGGTATGAAAGACATCTACCACAGTCTAAATAGTGAAGGACATCAAGCCCAGACTATGTTTTGTATTTAATTAACCAGTTTTAAATTAATTAGTGAATGTTGCCACAGAGCTAGAACTTCTGATCTGGATCTCTGATGTGATAGGAGTCTAGAAACTTCTGGCTAAAAGCTGTAACAAAAAGACACACAAAATAAAACTGAGACATATGGAACAAGAATAGATATGAAAGGACCTGGAATGGATTAATAAAAACAAAACTAATCTTCATTATTTTTATCCTGAGTTACTCTTTTGTTCTCTACTGGAATGACTCCAATGAGTGGGCCTGCAAGTGTGTTCTACCTTGATGCCTGCACTCTCACAGCCTGTTTTCCTTGCACACAGCCTCAGCACTCCTACAAGTTCCAAATGTCCAGAGTGCAAGAGGTCCCACCTGCTGCTTCTCTTCTGTTGTCTCTAAAGAGATGATAAATCCTTTGCTAAGCACCTTTTCTTAATGTCTGAAAACTATGCCTTTCCTTTTGCAGTCCATATAGCTCCTGACCTGACTTAGAAACCTCCCAAAATCATTTCAGTACTCGCTTTTTCACAGCTTGAGTGGATAAACAAACCTATGCAGTCTTGTTATGTATGATGTTTTTGAGGTCATCAGCACTCAAGAGGTACAAAAGCCTTATGAACACCATTCACTCAATTTCTATTTTCAAGGATGTCCACCATTTTAAGCTGAAGAACTTACATTTTGACTTTCTCTAATTTCATCTTGCCAACTCCCTTCCACCCCTACCATAAGGCAAAATCAAACATTTCTCCTCTTCTTGAATTCTTTCTCTTTCCCCTCCTCCCTCAAAGCCATTTTAACCTTCTCCTCTCCTCTTCCACTTCTGCCCCTGTCTTTTACCTTCGCTGCTGGTAGTTCTCCAATCCCAAAGCTATTCGCTTCCTTCAGAAAGATACCTGGCTTTTCCATTGCCTACATTTCTTAAATTCACCTATCACTGTCCAAAATCTAAGAACTACAGTCTCTCTCTTCTGTCTCCAATATGCTGGAAAACACGTAGGTAAAATTAAAACACACCGAGACACATTTCCCCAGAAACTGCAATGCAAAAGACTATTTTTCAAGCAAAACTGGGTACTGAACTGTATTTGAAAACCTCTCCTAGATGTGTACCAACTTCTTGTCAAAAGCCAATAAAGGTCTCTCAGTATGTAAAAAGTATTAGAACACATTGATGAAAAACAGCTTGTATCATTCACTGTTAAATTTTTACTTGCTGCTAGAGTTCTAATAAAGTCTAGCCATATCCCAAGGTCCTGACATGGCAAAAATCTTTTTTCTTTTTACTGTTTCGCTTTATTTAGCTTCAACTAAATATTAATAGTTATTCCCCATCACCACTAATGAGGATCCCTTATCACTTACCATGATGTTTCATGACACTTACTATTAAATTGAGCTGGAAATTTTTTCAGCTGGGAGAAGAGTGTTTATCCAAGAAGGTACAGAGGTGTGAGGAATTTTTTTTTGTAATTCTTACTATCAAATAGGTCTTTTTCATCCAGATCTGTGTCACTTACATTAATGAAATGAAAACTATCTCTCAACTCTGACTTCATGCTCACTGACTCATCAGTATATGCTCACTGACCTGAATTCTCCTAGGAATTTTAAGTTGTTTGCCAGTGCAATGAAAGTATTTCTCTTCTATTTCTTGCAGAATCACAGAATATCCATGAGCCTGACACCCTTTGCTTAAAAGGCTTTCCCTTTTCAGTATTTAGACAGTATTTCACTGGCATTACGAAAAATACTGAAGTGGAGTTTGCCTCAGTATTTGGCTCACTATTTCAATATATCTAACACACTAAAACCAGCAAATAAAATTCAAGTAGTCAAAGCAGTAAAGGCTTTAGAAATACAGTAGAATCCAAACTCTTGAACACACAAAGTTATCTCAAAGAAATGTATTTTACTTCTTCATAGTATATCACCAAGATACCAAGTAGTTCACTGCCTTTCCACTCAGATGCTCATACATTCACATAAAGAACATTAGAACAACCTTCAGCAGGGAAATGTCAACTCTAAGATTTAGTGCTTTTCCTTCCCAGTCTGTAATTACCCTTGATTTTAAGATGCGGCTATTACAAATGTGACTGACTGCTGCTAAATAAGCCTTCATGTAATGATGTTTCTTCTCTGCTACTGAATTAATTCTACATGAAAGATGGATTTTGCATTTCCCCCATTACTGGGTGTGATGGCATATAGGGCACTGTGACAACAGTGTTCTACAAATGTCACCAAGGAATGGCATTTCCTTGGAGTTCACTAGTTCACTTTCTTCTTCAGAAATTCTCACAACATTTCTCCGGCACCTGCCATACTACCCAAGCATTTAAAAAAAAAAAAAAAGCCAACCAAAGACGATGAGTGGGAACAGCTTGGTGCTACAACACCACAGATCAGAGTGCTCCTTGATGGATGAGGCAGAGGAGATGGCTTAGAAGATGGAGAGGGGAAGGGCAACTTAAGGAAGAAAATCCATTCCAAAATCCAGAAAACCCAGGTATATATAATATCCGAGTATTTTAGTAGATAATTGAAAAAGTTTTTACAGCTGAAATCTGCAGTAAATTTTTTGGATGCTGCTGCATTTAAAAAAAAAAAAAAAAAGGTAATGTAGGGAGGCCTTAAAATTAAGCCTTGAAACTTCAAAATTTCATACAACACGTAAATTATCTACAACTGACATGACATATCTCTAAGTTCCAGTTTAGAGGCAGACTTACTTTGTTAAATCCTGCCTACTTACAGGACAGAGGAATAGTGAGACAACCAAGAGACTATTTTGCACAAGATCTATGACAGATAAAGCTGTTTAATTAAAGCATGCCATAAGCCCCAATGACAGTTTCAAACCCAAGCCAGGTAGGATAGCAATCTTTTGTACTTGTGCAAGACAGAATAAAAAGATGCTTGAGTGGAAATACCTTTCCATTTTTGTTTGATTGCACATGCATAAACCTGTTACGAATTTTGAGTACTCATTTGAGCATACCTAATAAGCCTAAGTGTTGCGACTACTTAAGGGAAGACAACATTATTTCCATGTCTGTGTGGTTTTGTAGTAACTTTGTACAAATGGTGATGCTCTATCATGAACTTCTTGCACGATTGTTCCCTGACTCCTAGTTACCACTGAGCCAACTCAAGGAATTTTTCAGAAAGCCAGGATGTTGAAGGTCTGTTTTCTTTACAATTGATAATTAGATTCACCAGCTCAAATGGACCTGCTGTGTACTGTCTAAACTTTACAACATATTAGCAATACCTACTTCCAGAGCTATAGAAAATTATTTACACACCTCTGGCAAAATAAATTAGTTTTTTTAAAAAGCTGCCAAAAAAGCCCCAAATGTTGTTCACAAAGTAAACCTGAGGTTGAGATATGATGGCTGATACTGATTAACAAACTTTAAAATTTCCCTCCTAGTATCCACCAGTTTTTGCACCTTGTTTTGTTTTCAAAAACACTTGGCAGCAGCACATGTTTATTTACATTACTCATAGTAATGACTAGACAAACACACTTAATAAAGATTTTCACAAACAGCACTTTAAAAAAAACTCTTGATTCTTTCAGTTCTGATTAGGAGCTTAAATGTAAAGTATACTTTTTACAAAGACTGTTTATCACTTGAGCAGGTGGGTTCATTACATTGTGGGGAAGTTGTCTGCTAAAACTTACAAGATAACACTGGTAGGTATATTGCTGCTTTGAATGGGAAGTTTAAATAAGGCAACTTACCTTGGATTGTAAAGCATCTTTTCCAAATTAAATTCTTTGAGGTATGCAATTACTGCTGCTAGGGAAGAAATAACAGGCTTATCCAAGCTTAGTATTACAGATAGTTTTTGAGGACCTTAAAAAAAAAAAGTTATTTTGTTGTTAACTTAGTATTTACTTCTGTATTTTAGCAAAAACATAATCTACTTTTCAATTTAATCAAATAGAAATCTGTAATATATATACAGTGTCTATGGTATCTATAAATCAACATAAAGTAAGGTTTCAAAATAACAGTTATGGTTCCAAAGAATGTGGAACATTACAATAATGTAAACATATTATGAAACATAAAACATTTGACTGCACAGGTTTTTCTTCATAAAAATGACTAACTGTTGGCATAAGAAATTCCTAAACATATAAACGAAGAACTGAATTCTGAAATCTCCATTAAAAGGAATGAACAGGCCTTGGCATATGTGCTGATGATTTATCTGCCTCAGCCAGTCTGCAGAACACAGTGCCATCTTTGTGACAGAGCTAGTTGTATTTGATAGCGTTTCTAAATAGTGCTCTACTACAGTCCCTGTTCCAGCTGCAACAATAGGAAAATTCTCTCCATGATATCTCAACATAAAATGTTATTTTTTAAAACTTTATTTATTTTTTCACAGATGTTTTTAGAGCTGCTGTTCTGTTCTTGTGTTAATACACACAAGAACTTGAAGAAACATTTCAGATGTTGAAGCCTCAGTTGCTATATATGTGTGAATTTAAATCTGTCTAAACACACATCTTCAAGCTATGAAAAAAAAAGAAGGGATACTAGCCCTGTATTTATTTCTATTTAAATAATGTTCACTTTCAAGGTTCACCACCTCCGAGCTCAAAAAAGATACCGGTGTGCAGAAAATGAAGCAGAAGACCTGCATGGATGAACAAGATGCTCCCAATTAACTCAAATATTAAAAAGCAGTAGTATGAGAGGGGAAAGCAGAGACAGGTGATCCAGGAAGAATAAAATACATTGTTCAAGCTTGCAGCCACGGGGTCAGGAAAACCAGAGCCCACCTGGAGTTGAGACTGCAAAGGTACGTGAAGGGCAACAAGAGCTTCTACAGCTACATTAGCAGCAAGACAAGGGAAAAAATGGGTGCACTGCGGAACGGGAAGCAGATCTGGTGACCAAGGACAAAGAAGAGGCTGAGGAGATCAACACCTTCTTTGCTTTGGACTTTACCAGTAAAGTGTGCCTTAAGAGGCATGCTTCAAAGACATTCAGAATAACGTACTATCAGGCACTTCTTTTGCGTAAAAATCTGACATACCTGTAGTATCAGGCACTTCTTTTGCATAAAAATCCGTAACCAGCTGGAAAGCATGGCTGTACTCAAAATGGTGGTTTTCCATCCTTTCTATCCTGATCCTGTCATCCCGTAACCTGCAAAGCAAAAATAACTGACTTTCAGTGTCTGTGCTCCCTTCGTGAAGAACACCTAAGTAGGCCACGCCTAAGTAGGTTACTTTCTTTCATCTTTCCTTTGTTAAGAATTGAATGGGTAAAGAATTAAGAGATGAGTTTCTTGGGCAAAGTAAAATAAAACCCAAACAGCAACAGCAAGCAAGCCCAAAAGAGATTTCAAGAGGTTGTCTCATATACCTGCCAGGTAGATGTAAATATGTTTTCATCAGTCATAGCAAGTATTTGCCCTATCTGTTCTTAAAGACTCATGATGATTAAACAATGATGCAATTCTCCTATGCTAGTACCATATTTAATTATCCTTTATCTTTAAAGGCTTTGTCCCATGTTGTACAGCTGTTGCAGCATTAACCTACTGCATCTTTTCCTATATGCAACTGAAAAAAAGGATTCCCGTCCTTTGTTTCATAACTATTTGAAGGTTTTTCTTGTGCTATGGGACTTTATTTCTTTCAGTCTTTTTGCAGTCCAGGTTGTCAGGGATGTTATTAATGATAACCCAGTCCTCCCAAAATGTCAGCAGTTCCTCCTGGTTTAGCAGTACCAGCAAACATAGCAAACTTACTCTGTTCCTCCATTAAGCCAAATGAGATCTCTTCCATGAATCCTTCCGTGCTGTCGGCAAGTAATTGAGAATTACAGCAGTACAGGATTTCAGCCAGTTTTGCAACCCATGAGGAATTCATCTTGCCTGTTTCCTGTCACCCCTGCTTTCATAGCCCGCTTACGTAAGACAGTAAGCAAAAACCTTTATTCATTGCAATGTGCAAGAGATCAAAGTTGCTCAGTACCTGGGGTTGAGTGTCAAGCAGCACACCCGAGATGCCAAAACCTGACTTGGAGAAGACTACGTGTGTGGTGTTTACAAGATACAACCTTTCTGCAGTGGTTGCATTTCCTACCTGCTCACTGAAGTTAAAACCGGATGCCACATTACCAATTTAATTTGAAAAGCTGTTAATACAGCATTAAACAGATGTGCTGGTTAAACAAACAAACAAAACCCAAAAACCAAACCAAAAATCACACACACTCCCCCTGCAACCTTTGAGCATAATTACACAGCGACAAAATGAGCACTGAAGAAGCAGCCAGTCGAAAGCTGCCAGTAAAAGACATATAAAATCTACTTGGCCTCAGATTATCCAGTCTTACACCACCATGGGATATGAATTAACCAGATACTTCTAGCACATTGGAATTACACCAATGAGAGGGACTGCGTAGGTATTACTAGGAAGGAAATTAATCAATACCCTTATTGAAGGGCTTTTCAACTTCCTAGGAAAAAACAGACAAGTTTTCTGCACTACATTGTACATATTACCATCTTAAAGGATCAGTATGTCTCTGAGGCTCAACTCTTAAAGATGAGAGTTATTTTCCTATAATACCTATCAAACTGACTGAATCTTATAGGTCTGACTTTTCTAGCACATCCTGACGATCGCTTACTGCGAGTGCCTTACTTTTAACTGACTGATCCAATTAAGCTTTCAGCCTTTAGATGCTCTGGGATTCCCCTCTGCCCCAACCTTACTCAGAATGAGCAACCATTTTTAAAGCAAACGCATTTCTGTAAAAGACAATTAGTCTGTGTTCCTCAACCTCCGATAGCAATCAGTTGTTTTCTTCCTTGTGTTTTCCACTTGCTTCAACCTTCAATAATCATCTGCTCGAACACATCCATCCATTTTGTTAAATTCGCATGTATACTCACTACAGCCTTTTTAAGAATACCACTTCAGCATTAAACTTATTTAAATGTGTTGTATGATATCTGCAGGTTAGCCGAGCACAAGCCTTTGAACCAGTACTGCAATACAGCAGGACCTTTCTGTTGACCATGCCCGAGTAGGGACTTAGAGAAATTTTTTTAAAAACAGGATTTTGGTTTTCATTTCTATTTCTTGTGTTTTCATAACACCGCCTTCAGAAAAGGAAGACTTTGCAAGGTCTGCGAAGCTAATTTTTAGAACCAAAGTCAAACCAGAAAGCTTTAGGGGGGTAATTCATTTGATGATCCATGCCACACCTGCTTGTTT
>JAOXNO010000020.1:76173099-76184899 GCA_028565335.1 Limnodromus scolopaceus | reverse complement strand
GGTTAAAAATTGTTACCATTTTCTTTAATGCATTTGTGATTTTCTTTCATTTCATAACTAAATTTATCCAACTCCTTAGCATAAACTTTGGCAAATGATAGTACAGTCAATGTAACTTGAGTGACTTATAGTAGTACTTTTTTCATCAACTATATTGATAGGAAAGAGTTCAAATCTAAAGCTTCAAGGAGCTCAGAGACAACTCAGTGATTTTTAAAGGTCTTTACATATATTAATATTTATATTTTAGATATGGCATCATCAAACAAATACCTGATGCTCTGTATACCTGAAAGTATAGATACAGTAAAAATATGGGAAGGTTAGGTATCTATTCAGCATACGGAAAAATCTGAATTTTTATCAAGATGTATGAAAACAAAATCTATTGCAGAAGGTTTTCATGTCTGTCCTTTGTTTAGCCAGATGATCACCCATAGGCCATTTTTCTAATCATAGACAGAATGATATGTTGATGCTTATGTTGATGCTTTATCTCTCCAGCTACCAATGCCTATTTAAATCAGAAGTCAATTTGCCATCAACTTTTGTAAACATCATTCTTGTCAGAACAGCTACAATGGACTGTTGTGCAACTGGTACTTTTTCGTATTTTATTGGTATATTTTCCAGTATTTCTGAAAACAAGCAATCCTCATAGTCCCATGACACTGATAGGGTTAGTCAATGATGAAACTGAACTTTTCAAAGCTTTTTTACTTTCCATGCACAAGTTCTTCTGCTACCACCCTTAAATAGACATTGAGTAGAGATGTTTCAGGGTTTCAAGCAATCAACTGATGGTATGAATGAACCTATAGTGCCCCTTATTAAAAATTCCCTATTCTCTAAATGCACTGGTATTTGATGCAGAACTGTCTTTCCTTACAAGATGAGTATGGAAGTTGCTTGAAGACATGGTCATCAGCCACAGTTAAGAATATGCAATCAATGTGTCCATAAATAGATGCATAAAGGATGGGATCCTTAAATACATACATTTACACAGACACAGACACACACACACACTTTGTGTATATAACATAATATATTAAGTCCACTCTAACCTATACTGTTCTATGGTTCTGTTACTGTAGGGACTAATTTATCTGCCACCCTACTAGGAAAATGAAAACGGATCAACACTGCTGGGTTTTATCCCTCTATTTATCTGACAATTCAATGCATCCACTTAAGGATTCATTGCTTACAAAGTGCTGCAGGAAAAATACTTAAAAGAGATCACAAAATTTGGGGGGGGGGGAAATATATTAAGACTAAAAAAATGCTAGAAGCTAGAAGAATGTTAACATAAATAAAACTAATTTACAGAAACTGACTCAAGATACTTGAAAAAATAATAAAAATCTTTTATTGTAAGAATGAGCTTGCATATAAGCACAAGAGCTCACTGCGGTGTGCTGAATAAAACTGGAGTCACTTCATTACAGCTCCACAATTCACAATTGAACAGGTGTAAAGTGCATAAAGACTTCCTGAAAAACAAACACATCCAAACAAAGTTTTCTTAAGCTTCAGGAAGACTTGTTAAGGAAAGCAAGTAACTCCAGAATTTTACATTCTAACTACTGTAGTGTCCTGCCCATTCTGGTTTAGGACTATTCAAATGCAGGGATGCAGGCACCAATACTATACTGTACATCCATATATTACAAGTTCATAAGTGATACAGAATTTGGGAAGGGACATCTCTGCTCCTAAAATTTAGTGAGAAGTTTTTATTTCTGATACTAAGCACAGATTTATAAAGCACAAATAACTGCTATTTCATTTTTCCTATTCAAACTGCTATTTTCTTTGCACTTCTCATGGTCCACTCTGCTAGGACGACCAGTCTGTGGCTGGGGAAAAATGCCTACACCCCCCAGTAGAGCAAGCTAACCTGAATGCATAAATCCTTTCAGAAATCCAAGTACATGGTGTCCTCTTCCCTTATTACCATAGTTAGCAGCAATTGCATTTCCTTTATTTGTCATCATTGTGCTATCTTTGTTATACAATTGCTTCTAGCTCAGGGGCTGTAGGTTTGAACTTGTCTGTGAGAACTGGAGACCAATCATCCCTCCTTTTTTGGTAAATCTTGGCATGGAGCTCCAGTAGCTTCTCTGGCAAAGCCTCAATGACATTTCCAAGCAGCTGTTCTTTTGGCACTGAGTGCATACATTTTTATAAGCACAGCTTTTTTTCTCCTGCCAGAGTAAAGTACTTTCCCACATTTGCTCTTCAACCTTCAGATACAAGAGATGCAGACAATATCGTTGCAAGGAAAATGGCAGCATGGCCACCTTCTCCGAGTATCTACCACTCTCAGAATGATAGAAATCACTGCTGTCTGTAATAACCAAACAATAGCTACCACATTACTATTAATATTCTACACATAACACACTACCCCACAAGACCCACAGCTTTTCAAAGGTTCCATCCCCAAACCTTCATTTATGCTAGAGGCTGCTGAAAAACCTAAAAGAAAGTCTAGCACACTTTAATATATATACACACATATATGTATATTTTAGATATATATATATACATACACACACAGAGAGAGAAAAACTTGGGGAAAACTCTTTGCTTGCCTTTTACTATCCAAACTATCAACATTTCTCAATATGTACGTCCTGATTTCCTTCTAATCTCTTTAGCAGAACTACAGCTGAAAAAAACTCCGTATCTACAAGCTAAGAGTCTGGATCCAAGAAATTTGAAGAAAACATTCTTTTAGCTTTAGGAAGTCGGAGACAGGAGCTGTCAAGGAAGTAGAGCACAGAGGCTACCAGAAAAGCAAAGGGCAGAGGGGTGTGCAGGCACTGTATGACACTCTATGCCTTCTGTGAGGATGGAATTGGGTACTACAGGACAAAACACACACAGTTGCACTCCAGTAGCTACTGCATCCACAAATAGACACAATCAATCTTTTCAGGCTTCTTCCATCTGCCTATTCTGACGAATGGGATGAGACAGACTACGCTGTTCCATGGAAGCCTAGTATTAAGGATCAAGAACTTCTAGGAAACTATTTCTAAGCACCTGGAAGCAAGTGAGGTAATAGCCAGCATGGATTTGTCAAGAAAATGAAAATCCCCTCAAATCAATTTAATTTTCTTCAATGACAGAGGAACGGAATCTGTGGACAGAGAAGCAGCAGATGATTTCCTACATGCTTGATTTCAATAAGGCTATTTTACATTGTTTCACAGAACATTCTCATAACTGATCTACAAAAGCATGATTTACATGAAAGTACTTATTACAGAATGGGTGCAAAACAGGATGGAGAGCAACTCTCAGAATGGTATCAGGGGTTCACTGTCAAAATGAAAGAACATGTTTTGCAAAGTTCCATAAAGCTCAATACTGCATCTGGTAGCACTCAATACTACAATTATCATTTGGACAATGAAACGGAGGAGAACCCCAGTGAACTTACAAAGGGTATGACATTGGAGGTGACTGCAAAGAATGTTAGAAAACCAGACTTGAACTCAAAACACAGTGGAGAAATTACCTGAAAAAATACAAGTTGTCTCTATCATGTATGTCTGTGAATAAACCCATGCACGTGCAGGTAGAATGGGCGATAAATGAGTAAAAGCTCTAACTTCTAACACAGTATTTCTTTCCATTAAACATCCAAAGCACATATAGTGTACTTGTGAAATGACAACACAGAACAGTTCACATCCAATGAAGAGCACTGCTTAAAGTGATCTTCAATATCTTATGATGGCTCTTCAGAAACCAGCACAGTATCTTCTCCACTCTTCCAGCAGCATTTCCCTCTGTGTTTTGCAGGTGCTATATATGACATGGCACTGGGAGGACTTGGCTTACTTTGATTAGGTCTCATCAAGAGGCCAAGAGCACACTGGACCGATCTGCCACGTGCTTGTTCTACTGTCAGCTTCTACCTGCACCCCTGATGGTGAGGTGCTAAAGACAGCTTTGTAAACCAGCTATGCATGTTTGTCCCCAGAATCACCACTGGCACTACAAATCCTCCACTCTGGATTACGCCAACCAGCAAAAACGTCTCTTCTTGCAGGGCTTCAAATAAATTAAAAAAAAAAAATAATCCCCAAAGCAACACCACCACCATGAAGCAAAATCAAGGAACACCCTGCCTAATATCTGCCATACAACACTAATACCTAGGAAAGAATGCTTCCCCAGTTACGCCCCACCATGGAAAAAACCTCTTTCTGAATCAAAGGGTGAGTGAGGAAAGAGTGAAGACATAGATCCAATCATTCACTCGTGACAGCCTGCAGTCACCCCCGTGGCTTGCCTCTCTTTTCTCCACACCAAGTTCCCCCCAGCAGAGCATATTTTGTGGCCTTGTTTAACTAGCCTGTGGCTGTTTCTGCCCTGAATTTTCTGACATTATTTATACAAATTTAAGGCTGGAAGTTTCCAGCAGAATTAGCACACACTTTATTATGGTTTTTTTAGAAAGATGATGTCACTGTGGTGCCTTTCTGTCAGAGAACAGTTCAACAAATTCCAGATGCATCTTATTATGCACTTCTTGAAACACTCAGGGTTCAAGCACACAGCAGCAAGCCAGAGCTTACCAGCTAATAGTCACCAGAAGTTTCTCCAGAAGAACACCACTAACATAACCCTAACATGGCTCTACCATGACCCACAGAATTTCTAGTATCTTATGATACAGAAGAACATGATAAGCTGCTGCATTCTGCCAGAGCAACCCAGTGTGCCAGCATTAAAGATTCTGAAGGAACAGAGAGCTTTGATGCTTGGCACTTGGCCTCAAGCCAACATTAACTCATAACTGGGAGAGAGAAGGAAGGACAGGTAACGTAAAAGCAAATGTAAGTATTTCTAAAACCCCAAACAGACAATACAGTTACAAAGGTAAAAAAATGCACAGGTGACAGAAATGAATGAAACTCCACATTTATGCTATATATATATATCCTAAAATCAGATGCGGAAGACTCCATTCCATCTGCAACCAGCTGACGTGCCATGGAACACCTAAGCATCACATTGAGCTTTTGGGATCATTTTCAGTTTCTGAACTCTTCTCTCCCCCTCTTCTCCTCAAGAATGGATCGATTCCACTCTCCGTATTGCCCAAAGTACTGAAAAAATTGCTGATAGGAAGCAACACAGATAATTAGACAGGGTCATGTTCTGTATTTTCGTCTCACACAGGGTCTTAAACTTCACACAACAACGTATAGCTGGACAAGCATACTGTATGCAAATGGAATACTCATTTACCTCAACGATAGCGCTTATTATTGTGTCTAGCGTTAATTACTTTGCAGCTGCAGTTCTGTGAATGGCTACATCAATGTAGCTACTGACTGTCCTGGTATCACGCTCCCCACCCTGTCCCTGGCTGTTCTGTTCATTCACACTGCTTCCTCTGCAATAGCTATAGAGCTTTTCTGACCTTGCAGCAAGCACTTGGAGCTTGCTATGGCAGAAAAAATTCATGGTGGGGGGAAGGAAAAAAAAAAGCTTTTTGCTCACTTAGCATGGTTAAATGGCTCAGCAACAATGAAGTAAAGAGATAGTCATGGTGACAGGACCAGGGCAGCCAGCTCTTATAACTATTTCTAAGGGAAACTGCGGCAAAAGCTTACCACCAGGAAGCTTTAGGAGCATTGGCTATTGTCTCAGGCTTGTATCACAGTCCTCTTCCATTCCTCCCTAGGGCCAGAAGCTTTATTTCACTATTTGCAATTAGTCAGCAAGAATACTCACACCCCTCAGAGACTTTCACTGCCTGACCCTTCCGCCCCCTCCACCTCCAAGTTTTCCTGTTTTCATTGCTGAACAACTTGATTTTGAATGTCAGCAATGACCACAATGAGCAGAGTAGAACCACGTATCCCTCCTCTGAAGCTGCAGAAATCGCTGAGAGACCTCTGGAGGTCACGTTGCCCAGCCCTCCACTTGAAGCAGGGACCATCACCAACATCAGATAGGTCACTTCACTGAACGCTATGAGAGCCTGTCACTGGTATAAAGAAGGAGCCGACAGAAATGAGAAGTGGGTTGTAAGAGCGAGTCCAAGGTCAGACCAAAAGGAACCTTAAACCGTAGCACAAAGGAGAAGAGTGGAGGATGGAGCAGCCGCAGCTGCGGGAGCTCCACACTGAACTCCCCCAGAGCACAGCACGGGACAGAGCCACATCTATCTGCGGTCACAGCCGCACGCTAAAAGGAAATACTGCAGCGTGAAAAGCAAAACAGTTGTAACTGCTCCTCACTGAAACCGTGACGAGGAGCCGAGTGCCAAAATTTTCCAGTACGTGACACGCACTAGAAACACGTAGAGAACTGCTGTTCTCTGGAAAGTACAACAAAACCGATGTTTAGGGAAAAGAGATGTAACTTAGAGAGGCAATGTCAGGGTCAAAATGAAGAGTCCCATCTATACAACTATGTGGAAAAGAACGCAGAAATGTAATCCAGGAATTATATCATCATTTTAATCTGCTTTTGACATATTTCCCCCAGAAGCCAGCAATAGTCCATCCCGAAATACTTATTTTTACAAAGACGATGCCCTATTGTAAAAAACTGTTGAATCTGCGTATATAAAGAAATACTTTATATAATTTCATACTTGAATACAAGACCTACAGCAACAACTTAACACTATTTCAATTATCCTCTAAAATAGTGATAACTGTCTCTTAAAACTCCCCCTAAATTAACATGCTTTTTTACCAAAAAGGGACTTGGAAAAGAATGTCAACACGACAGACAACAGGGTGGCAGACATAAAAACTGAGCTTTGTATTACATATTATATAAATAGAAATATTACAGCCTTACCTTGCATCATTAAAAAAAAACCCTTCAAGTGCTTCATAAATGTTAGCAATAAATTAAATCAAAGGAAGAGAGTGACTACAGCTAAAAGACACCAAAAATTCTGCACAGGCATAGTGTAGGAAAAGATGACAGGAAAAAAATGAAATAAAATGAGTTTTGAAACTCCAACACAAAAGTGTATGGTGAATTTTGGACTATTACCTTGATCCAAATGGCAGTTTTTTCTACTATCCCCCTCACAACCCCACACCTCCTTCACTGTATTATACATCTTTCAAAAGCGAACATACTGCTCTTTGCTTCACAAGGTCACGTGTTGTCTGATCATACTTGGGCTGATTGACAGGAACATGAAACTTTCCCATTTTGAACAGCAAAAACTTTTGAGCACAAAGCACTTTTCTTTGTTTCTCTTCTAATCTTTTTGGAAAGGCTTCCCACCTACCAGGTGAAGTCACAACCATTGTGCATCTGTCAAATCACTGCCTACTGTCATTAAAACTCACCATTACAACCCCATTCTAGGATCAAGTTGATGGAGAAAAATTCAGTAGAGTACATCTTATTCAAATTCATCTCTTCCCCAGCAGCAGAAGTAATGGCCCAAATTCAGTTTGAAGAAAGTCAAGCTCAATGCTTAACAATGGTTCCCACCCATTTTAATTATATCCCTTTCCCTCCTGGAGTGCCTGAGCAAAATCTCTTAGGCATTTTTAGTTTAATATATTTGAAATACCACTAACCCTCAAAACATTTAAAGTTATCTGGACCCTTTACATACATATGCAAAACATTTAGTGCTTTGTCCAAGAAAGGAAAGTGTTTCCTAGGTGAGGCTGTTCAAATAAGTAAAAAGTAAAAGCAGATGGCTTCAACGCAACATACTTCTGGAAAGAATCTTGAATTCAACTTAGTGACTTCTCCACGGGATTAAAGAGAACCCCAAACCAACGCTGAATACTGCAGAAAATCCACAGTGGATCTGAGGAGTGCTGCTGAAGCATGAACTACACATTTTCCCAGGTGATGGATAAAAGGACATTACACCAGCACAGATAGACACCATAAATAGGAAGCTGAATGGAAGTCACCAGTGGCTTATGAAACATCATTTCCGATGATTATGTAAGAAATAATGGAGATGGTGACAGACAGAGTCCATCCGCGTATCTGTGTAAATCAATTTGAACTAACCTCCCACACTACTACCACAACTCTACCTGCCAAGAACTGTCAAAACCATAAATCTTGTTCTTTAATCAGCATGAGGATTGCTGTGGAAATTTACTAGGAGCGCTGAACATCCAATATAGACCACACTAAGAAAGTATATTGCTTCTGCAAGCAGGAAAGTTATATCTGGATTTTCCAGCCATAACTGCATTGAAACCATTTACGTTAACAGCTCTGAAGACGGGATCTATCTCCTGTTCAGGCTCTAACACACCTTCCAGTAGTCTGTAAAGACATGGTATGCCCACTGCTTGCTTTTCAACTTCATTTATGGGAAGCTAAGAACCTTTTATAATAAGTAAGTACTTACATATACACTAACAATAGAGCAAAAGGGAACTCGTATGAGAAGACTGTCTCGCTGTTTTGTTGCGCTGGACTGCTGTGGTAGGCGAAGAGAGAAAATGTGAAGGTCCCCCAGGGACAGCCTGAAGGAGGGAGGAGGCCAGGGGAGCAGATGGTTGTACTTTCCACACAGATGTCATGTGGGAATGGAAGAGCTGAAAGGCCTCCAGGAAGAATCTATCTATGCCTTGTCTGCATTACAGAAAGTCATATTCTGACCCCTGCCTGGAAACTGATCAGCAGTCAAAATTAGCTACATGTAACTAATTCTGCCCTCTGATCCATAGATTTGTGTTCACAGCTGGAGAACGCCTGATACTCCAAATAAACTAGTGGAGACTGGAAATTTTGTTCTGTCAGTTTACTAGGAGTGCAGATCACAGTTCAGAGCAGAAACAATGGCGTAACATTTCTCCCATGCTTTCCTCAGCCAAGTGCTGTCAGAAGAAACTCACTCGTTCCCAAAGTGGTACATGTCAACTAGCAACACATACCTGAAAAAAATCTCCCATAAAAAATTAGAAATGCTGAATCCTCTTGATAAATACTTTGGACGACCCTGTAGGATTACAGACCAACTTAAAAATATTAAGCAGGGAAAAGAAAAAAGAAAAATTCAGCCCATAACATCTCACTTTAAGTTTGAATGGAAATACATTACTGTATTTTCAAACTATGCTCACAGCCATTACACCTGGCACTCAGGCAGAAAACCTGTAATTGTTCCTGAATTCTTTGCTTAAAACACCACATTATTCTAACAAGTTATAACAAAAAGGAGGAGAAATTTTTCAAAATACATCTTCAGGATCTGGATAACTTTATCCAGATATGTTTTGCACAAGACTTTATATTCTTAATTAGTATTTTTTATTATTATCTGCAAAATAAGTATCTTATCTATATCCAGACCTGAAACTTTTGGGTGGCCATTCCCCTGAGTATTACTCATTATTTTAAAAAGTGGGAAATATATTCATCCAAGCTGCAGAGGAAAATAAAACCAACAGCATGGTGTTCAAACACCACGCAAGGCTCCATACTCAGGGTAGCATTAAGTAGGTCTACATGACCCATCTAGAGGAACAATTCAGGCTGCGCTGCACTAATTGTAATTTAGCTAGCAGAGGTAAAAAGAGCAACATGAAGCACAAAGCTTCACAGCTATTGGTATCTGCGCCATCAAATTGGTGCTCATTGCTTATTTCCTTTACAATCACAACATAATTATTCTTGTCACTTAGACTTGATTTTTCCATGCAGGCGGGACACTAAGGGATACTGCAATGAATTTTGTGCAAAGAAAAAGCAGGGAAACGTGACAGGATAAAGTAATTTGAGTACCCTGAAGGCTAACCCATACTGGGCCACAGTAGCACAAGGATAGTGAGATCAAAAGAAGAGATTATTCCACTCTACTTGGTATTCACAGCACCCTGTCTGGAGTAATGAGTCCAACTTGAGCCTCCAGTACAAGATATCTATCAACAAACTAGAGGGAATCCAGAAGGGCCTCCAAGACAATTAGGGAGCTAATGCATATGGCAGATGAGGACAGATGAAGAAAACTAATTATTTGGTATGGAGAAAGTTACGGTGATGGGTTTTTATCAGAGTTACGTTGATGGTTGGCCTAGATGATCTTGAAGGTCCCTTCCAACCTAGACAATTCTATAAGTCTATGATTCTGCTATATAAAGAGCATTTAGAAAAGCCTGGAGCAGACTCTTGTCAGAGGTGCACAATGAAAGGACAAAACCAAGCAGTCACAAGTTGCAACTTGTTCAAAATTCTACACAGACTTCAGGAAAATAAATTCTTCCCCACAAGACCAACAAGCAGGTGGTACAGAGAGGCTGGGGACTTCCCTTCCTTGAGGATTTTCTGAACTGGGCAAAACCATATGAAACCTGATCTAACATGTAAGACAGCCCCCTGCTTTGAGCAAGAGGTTAAACAAAATGACCTCCAGAAATCCCATCGAAGCCAATTTTTTTCCAAGATTCTGAGAAACAAATGACTCTTAAGAAACTGTGGAAGCTATTAAATACAATTTAAACCAGCTGTATCTTAATTGTACCAGTAAGAACAAGAACATACAGACTGGCTGCATAGCCTTTCTTGCTTTACAGCACTGTTCTACCAAGCAGTTTCTTCTGTGCTGTAGAAAAGGGATGAGCATATAACATTTAATTTACTGTTTACAATGATCTACTATATGACATCAGAAAGGGATCTGATGCTGGAGTAATTATGGTTCCAGAGTTGGTTTTAGACCACATCATGGTCTCAGGTGATCTGCTTCCATAAAGCCTTTCTCACGCATCTCAGAAACTCAAGATCTGTGCTCTGAGCAGTGGATGCTCTTCGGAAAACTAAGGAATCTTCCATGCAGGAATTCTCTTAGTATGTTTTCATGTAGAGGATTTCAACCATCCATAGTGAGGAGATGAAGATACACACTCTTCCCTTTTCTGTCAGCAACCTTCATATGCAACAGTAAGGACGGAACATACTCTTTAAGCTGATTATCTAACCATATTTTTCAGCTGAGACTGTGGCACATCTCTTATCTTATTTTTTTATTTCTGGCATGCAAAACTTGCTGCTCACATTTCGTTCTCCTCTCACGCCACTGACAGCATAAATTGAACTGACTCCAAGTGAAAGGATATGATAGATTATGTAACTACTCAATCTACTAGGTTTTTCCTCTTTTTCCCTCCATTTGGAGCATCAATGTTTGGGACACCTAACACATTCAAGTCCCCTCTACGCTACCGAAGTAAAGCCACAAGATCTTGCAGCAGTCAGCATTTGTAACCACAGATGTAAAAAGAGATATTAAAAAAAACCCCAACTATTAAGTGCCTTCATTCCAAAAAATCAAACACACTCTGTTTCGAAGAAGCTTTAGTAATAAAACTGAGTTTGCCTTTGCACACAGCTATACCTTGCAAGTCTTTTTCTTTCTCAAGGAAGATCCAGTTGTGTGTTGCTACAGTGCAGTTTTCATAATGATCCTAAAATGTGGTATGGCTGGAAAACTGTATTATCCCTGATTTTCTTCCAAAAGTGACTCCATTTGAGCTCTCCAGCTATGCTGAAATAAAGAGCCTCCAATTCCAAACTCACAAAGATATCCAGTGAGACACTACCTTCAAATCTAAACACAATAGGCAAAATTCTGCTCTATCCCCACTCCTTTTTTCCTTTGTTGTTACTGGAATTACTCTCTTTCATTGCTGCCAAGCCATGACAGCACCCTGGTTTTGCCTGCATTCTATCTCTCCCCAGTATGATTGATACTTATCCTGCACTCCGGAACACAACTTTCTAACTTGATCTTTCAGTCACCCAGTGAAAACAGGATGAAATT
>JAOXNO010000020.1:76143044-76163638 GCA_028565335.1 Limnodromus scolopaceus | reverse complement strand
CTCTTTCTTCTTTGGGGAAACACACCATGTTTTCTTATTTCTTTGTTTCGAGGTTTCACAAAGGTTTGGGGACAGAAGCTAAAATAATGAATGTCACTAGGCAGTGAAAAATGCCACAAATACAGCTCCTGAACACATCACATTTTCCATGTTGCTTGCAATCATATGAAAAATAATGTACCTTTGAACCAGGTACAAACTGCTGGGGAAGCTTATCAGGGCACACATCTTTGCTTCCACTTGGAGGAATTTATAAAAACATATGGGCTGGTCAAGGCCTAAAAAGGCCAGCTGATACTCTAACAATCAATGGTAACATTTTTTATCCAACGTATTACCCAGGTTAAGAAGAATGCTCTGTACTGCATTTAGACACAGTGTTTTGCAACTGCCTTCCCATGTTTTTCTAGTGACAACTCTGAGTACGTAACGGAACAGTAATTTCACGTAAAGGATGCCATGTGTCACAGTTGTGTCCCAAACTGTGAAGGGCAGTAAGGCAGGCAATGGTGAAGAAGCAGACTTGACACATAAGCAGTTTGTCAAAAGAGATTAAAGCCCCACACTTCCCTCACCTGTAATGCCAGAGAAGACAATAATGAACTACAGTATTGAGAAGAGCATGTTTCATTACTGCAACAAAATTAAATTGAAAAAAACCTGTCCAACCATTGTTTCAGGTCATTACATGATTTGATACATGATTTTGGGGTTTTTCTCCCTGTCTATGCAAAACAAGTGAGCTATGACATGACCAATATTCTTCAAGCAGCTCTCCATACAGCTGAGTTGCCCAGGCCATGAATTGGATTATTAGCAGTGCAAAAAGCCTCTTCAGTCAGTAAACATGTGTTCAGCGATGCATTTGTTTTTTGTATTTACAGAAAATAGCTCACATGCTGGTTTTCTACTTTACTTGCTTTTTTCCTGCTGCAAATTCAACTGCTTGTAGCTTCCATTTATACAAAACATTCTCAAGATGTTTGTCACAGCTTGCCTTTCACTTAAAAATCCATGGGAATATTACAAGCTATACAAACCATGAAACTACTAGTTTTTATGTTTACCAACCCTTTTGATACTTTTCACTTCTCTGTTCAGCAGTTTCATTTGCAATACTGTTTACTCTCACTGTAACCATTTGGTGTCTCGGTTTTGCCACTACAAGCCTGTCCTTGCTCACCTACAAACTTTATGAGTTGAGCTACATAAATATATGCATGTAACTGCTGCCTGTTTTAAAAACCTCAGCATTAACTGTATGAAAGCACCCTCTGAACTGAGAAACCATCAGCCGCATAAAGATCCACAAAATTAAAAGCATTTTGTATTTATTTACAAGAATTCAGAGTTCATTACAGCTGAGTTTCTACTCCTTGACTGATGACAAAAATCCATTAACTCTATCCATAAGACCAATTAGCAATGAATAGCACTATTGAGCAATGCATCCAATAGATTAGCTTTAACTCACTCCTATACCCTTCAGAAGTTCACTTAAAGAGGCAGTTGTAATTCCCACTTCAAGGAACCCAAAGCACTGCTGTATTCTGCCATGGCACCACTGATACTGAAACAAAAGAGCCAAAATACTTATTCTTGATTTCTCATGAACTACAATCAGGGGGCAGGATGACAAGAAACAACCAACCAGTGTCAAATGTTTTTCACAATGAAAACATCAGGCATTGGCATAACCTTCCCAGGGAAGTGGTGGATTCCACAAGGTTGGCCACTTCCAAGATTCAGCTGGTGCTGGGCCACCTTGCCTAGACCGTGCTTTTGCCAAGAAAGGTTGGACCAGGTGATCCCTGAAGGTCCCTTTCAACTGGTATTCTATGATTCTGTATGACATATCACCATCAGCCACATCACTGCTAATGCTTTGGGCTGGTAAGAGATCTTGACAGGGCTGCAACTAGAGAGTAACACACCTGTGGAGCAATGCACGTAACAGAGACCACACCTGATACGAAGATAAAGGCAGAACTGCTAAAACAGAGGCGTATCAGCACTGCACTGACTTTGTGTAAGCAGACAGAACCTGAAACATTAGTTACAGAAGTCTTTAAACACAAAGAAAGCCTGCACTGCCTGTAATGATGGAGGATCAGCTACTTGAGGCATTTGGCCTGAGAGTAATTCGATCATAGCAGTGAGCGGGGAGGATGACTTTAGTTCTCAATGGATTTGAGAGAGATGGGAATTCCAGGGAGCAAACTCCAAGCCAAAGACAATGGTGCAGTACTCAAGCGAAAACAGAAACCTGAATGCCGTAATTAGAAGGAAAAAAAATCTTAAACATATTCCAGGGGAACAAGACCTAGCTACAGCCTAAACAAAGGGGCACACAATGGAAGTTGTGTCAAAACTGCCTCCCAGATTACAGGCCCAAGCCAGTAGGAGGAAGACATCACTCTCTTCAAATAGAATACAGTGAAAAATCTGTGGGCATAAACAAGAGGTTAGTTACTGTATCACCCTGATTTTAGATTGTTAGCATATGGTGTCAAAGAATGCTACAGAATAGAACATTACCAGCGTTCACATAAAAAAGGGCAAATGGAAAAAAAAATATAAAGCAGAGCACTGGGGCACTCTTAAGATGCACTGGATAAAAGTACCACAATTTTCAGTGAAACAGAAGAGGGTCATATGAGAAAAGCAAGAAGAACCAAAAGGGAAAGGAGTCTCAAAACCAATTTCAGGAAGACCATTACAGGCCAAATCTTAAAGCAGCCAATATGTTGAGGAGGATGGATATTGACCTTTGACCATGAAAAGCTTAGAGTAGAAAACACAGTGTTTTCCTGTAAAAACATACATATTTTTTTGAAGGCAACAATGCTTACTTGGTTTTCTAGAAAAAGGGAAACTAGAAGTGTTAAAAGATTTTCCTCCAGCCAGGCCAACACTTGCAAACAGATGTTGCTAACGGAACAGAACAGTACCCACCAGAACAGTGTGTTCTGAACCAGTTTTCATAACCTACTTTTAGCTTATGCTTTGCTTTTGAAGGAAGGCTCTCCACCAAAGCTGACCTCAAGTTCACCGTCCTCAAATAGGACTTTTTAGTCATTAAATCTATCCTTGAATAGTACTTCCTAGTTATTAATTTTTATGGACAATGCCTGTCAGTAGGAGCATTTCATTTACTACCTGAAACATTCTAGAAGCAAACAAACATGAAACCATGCCACACATTTCAATACATTTACTTCCATGAGTTTTAAATTACGAAAGGGGAAAGTTAATAACTTGTAACTCAAATCTACACCACCAGTTAAACTATTTTTTCAAAGCTTACCCAGGTTGGTAAATATCACAATTTAATCCAAATGGTTAAGTAAAATCTTTACAAAAACATGGATGCATCTAACTTCATTTAAATCAGCAGTAAAATACCCGTTGATTAGGGCGCAGATTTCCCCCCTTACCCCAAGCATGCAATTTAACTAAAATGGCTTCATACTAACTGAATTAGAACTCCACTGTATGAATAAATCAAACAGCTAAATAATCTTACTACAGAACTTTGCTTGCTGCTCATTACATTAATGTCCATGCCTTACTTAGGTATGGAGAACTTCTAAACCAGGACCAAAACTTCCACTTACACTGCAAACTGCTTTCTTGGGCACAGCTCAAACCGCTGCTTTTAGACAGTTCTTAAACAGCTCTGCTGCTGTTTCCATCATTTATTAACTTACCGTAAAATTTGCTTCATTCTTTGTCTTGTAAGACTGTGTTTACAGCCACATATAAACCAGTGAAACTAATTTCTCCACTGATCTGTAGGATAAGCAAACCTTTCACTATCACCGTACTGCATAAAACTTAAAAAGAGGCCACTTTCCGTTGCGCATTTTATTTGCAATTTCATTCCTGACTCAAAACTGTTTACAACTATTTAACATTAATCCACAGAAATAATTTCTACCGTAATGAAGTACTCCTTAGGCTTAAGTAGCAGCTCTTGGTGATTGCCAACCATATTAAAACACTAAAACTTTTCTGATTATTTATTTGGTTCTTGTTTCTGATAAAAAAAAAAAATTCAGAAGAGCAGCACCCTGCTACTCAGCTGTTTCTTCCCTCTGTAACAAGTGTTCCTTTGATGTAGATTTGGCTGTGAAAATGTACACAATACTAAAACAGAAGCACCAGTAAATAGTGTGAACGACATAGCTGTGCCTGGACATAACTGTGGCTACAAGGAGAACAGGAAGAGCAAAGCATAGCATTCCCTAAGGAGGAAATATGTACATTTTATTTTTGTAGAATAAAGGCAAAGAGGCAAGTACACCAGTATATAATATTCACATTTTGTCTTTGTAGATTAAAAAAAAGAAAAACCAAACCAACAAACCACAATAGGACTTGGAAGGAAAGCACACAGGTATTTTCAACTGTGTCAATATGACCAGGCACTAAACCAGATTATATCTGCTCTCATAAATCTGCAGTGGTTTATCCAGACTACTTTAATTTTTTTTAATAACCATCAGCACAGTCTTTGTGCTGGGGGAGACCTAGGCCACATCACCTTGCATTTAGTGTGAACTTCTACTATGCAATGTCCAAAACCAAATCATGCCCTGAGTTACTCAGACAACCCCTGGTGCAATTCTTACATGACATGGGCATGCAGTAGGCAGAAACACCAAAACACCCTTCTCTTCTCTTCTCTGCTCCTAACCACTCCAAGCTGCACAACTCCTGGGATGATTTTTCTCTCCCATCTGTACCCTATTTTTATAAATTCAGTGGTTTTCCACTGCGTTATAAATACACAAAGTGATGAGAAGCCTCTTTGAAACACAAGATCCTAGTTCCTATTGTTTTAGCCAGAAAAGTCTACAAAAAATTATAGAAACAAAACCTTTCCCAGCTAACAGATGATTCTAACCAGGAGTTATTAGAAAAGAGTGGATAAAGAATGAAATTACCAGGTCATAACCAAAATTGAATACTTTATATACTCAATATGCATTAAAATAAAATTAGTGACTGTATAAAAGCAATTATATAAAAACTTGAGCCTAGTTAAAAGCACCAGAAAGCAGCACCTTGGACTCGCTTAAATTAATATTAAATACTTCAGGGCCCTCTAGTGGTTAAATGTTTGCTATAAGAAAATCCATGAAGAATTGGTTTTGAAATAAGGCTACTGAAGCATACTAAACTAACACGCCTATAATTAAGAACATTTAGGCTGGAGAGTTCCCTAGTAAATTACCAGAAAGAAAGAAAAACCCCTAAAAATTAATATATGGTATTTTTTATTCTTAATGAAATGAAAAGTTACTTACTAACATTCTCACCTGTGTGTTGCCAGGGGAAAAAAAAAAATACAATTGCTCTCTCAAACCTGCATCAGAATTACCTTAATGCACAAAAATACTTGTTTCTGAAAAGTGCACTTGCATTATACCTTCCTCTGGCTTCCACAAAACTGCCAGTGCACAACACCAGCAACAAAAAACCCAAAACAAATGAAAATAAGAATTGTTCACCTTCATTATAGTATATTCAGAAATATTTTGGGCATACTGCTATGGAATTAATTTGCAAAAGAGAAAGTTACCAAAGTAAAAGGATTAGCAAGGCAAAAATGACATCTGTTGGCAAACAGAAAAGGTTTGTTACTTCCTAATCTGGTATTTTATCCATCCAAATCTTAACAAGCCATTTTACTGCAAGGAAATACATTGATATTGCTTGCATAGTACATCTAATTAGAGTTGACCTTTTCATATCCTTATGGCTTTGCAGTCCGTACATGAGCTGAGGGAACAGAAGCCTAGTATGACAAGAACACACTTCCCTACGAGCGTAAGCATTACACCACCGCTGAATACACCACTTTCACAAGCCACATTTTCTTAAGATCCCTAACACCAAATCAGACATTTTCAGTCACTCTTCTCAGTCTTTCCTCTTATATACACAAGCCCTCAAAAGCTTGATAGCCGAGTACAGCAACATCTGTGAGAGTTCCTACATGATGTGCCACAAAATCAGTGACTGACTAAGCAGCTCAGCTGTCCACCGCATTAGAGGAAGCTACAAGATGATGACTTGGGCAGTGTTTAAGTGAGGCAGTCAAGGTACGGAGTTGACTTATCCATCAGGTGGCTAACATCCATGTGACTGTGATGCATTTGCCTGACTTTACAATACAGGAGGGGGGGGTGAGGAGGACATTTGTATCTTCCCACCACAAAACTTTGCTGATGGTAATACATTAATTTTTCTTTGGCTTTCTTCAGCTCCAGTTTTGTTAACACATAAAAGAAAAATATCCTTTCTGACTAGTTCATTCAAAACAGAATTGCTAAGCTCCAAGCTAGTTCTCTACAGCCCAGAGCTGCATGGTTAAAAAAAAAAAAAAAAAAGTGAAAAACTGATATATTCTCACAAGAATCGCGTCTGCAAGATTTCACAAGTTCACCACATATGTTCAGAGGATTGCTTTATCCTTCAACTATCATCCTGCAAACTACATCCTATTCCATCTTTATTCCACACTTAAACTGATATAGAAAATAAGTAACAAATTTACTCTTGAAATACACAGAGAACTCAAAATATAAACAGATGATCACTCGCAACACTTCCAAGTCTGTATCCAAGTTCAAGACAGTGCACCAGGACAAACAGCATGAAACACCAGTTGCAAAGGCTTTCTATACCTACCTACATTAATAGAAAAAAAATGTTTAATGCCTTTCAGAGATCTTAAGACTACAAGAAACAAGAATAACAGCCACATAACACTACTTTCAGATCTCAAAGCACGAGCTCTGAAAGAAATCAAATAAATCACGTGGGAGGGAGCGTGGGAGCAAGACAATCTAAATGAAACCAACAAATGTTTAGGCATACAAATCTTTCATAAGCTGAGACGGAAGCCAGGAATTTCAGGCTAAATACATTTTAAGAACAAGTGGCCAGAACTTAGTGGGATTTGGGGAATTTTCAATCCAGCAGCAAACTGCAGTCATTCTGAAATGGGCCTTTACGGAACTATACATCCACGCTTGCTTCTGGATCTAAACTCTATCAATAGCTATGCTGCAATTGGAAAGGGGAAGGGAATGGGGGAAGGGGCAAACAACATCTCCATAGAACATACCTCATGGAGGTTATACTGTTGATGAGCTTTTCAGATTGATCTGACAAGTTAGATGGAAGTATTATTTCAACTGGCTGCAGGCGCAAAACCCGACTCTCTAATTCTAAGCGAGATGCACAGTCCCGAAAACTGTCAAAAATTACTTCTCCAGTAGTTGGTTGGATTGCCTGTCAAATAAAAAAAAAATATAAGCATTGAATATTTAAATTTTATGGGAGTGCTTCAGTGACTCAAATTGTTAAGCCAGAAGGAAAATTTATGGTGTGTAGCACAAAATTATATAGCACTGATAGGCTTAGTCAAAGTGGCAGATCAAAAAATGTAATTGTGTTTTTCAAATCTATCGTATGATACTAACTTCAAAAGACTACCACAATTTTGTCTTTGTAAATGATAACTATACCTTAAAAATGTAAATGTGCTCTTCTTATCATCCGTGCTCAACTACTAGGGAAACCTATATTATTGAAAGTCTACGAAAGGTGCATGCAGTTCAGCCTGGAAACTGTCATCCTAGCACATGCTTTTGTTGTTCTCTCCCAGCTGCAATGGGACATTCAAATACAAGCACAACCAAGATGCTTTTACATTACCAGCAGACTGGGCTTAAGTTATCACTGTGTTTTGCCAACCATACAATCCTGGTTTTAATATTCACCATAAAAGAGAATACTAATCTGAAGTGTAAACAGTAAAAAGCCCTGAGTCTTTTCCTCTAAAGAACAGTATTTTCTAGAGGAAAAAGATACTCAAAAGCTTTAAAATATTGACCCTAAAAATGTTTAAACTTCAAAATTAGTAAAGCACCTGAACTAATGATTTCCCTGTATTTCATTAAAACACAGGTATGTTTTCAAGGGATATGGCAGCAAAAACTGTATCAGGAATAGTCAACTATAAACTCCAGACTTTTTCTGTAGTTTTCAATATAAAGCCATCACAGTTTACACACAAGATGGTATCTTACCTACACTGTACCTTGTCACAAAAACACAAAAAACCCACAAAAAAATCTAAAGACAGAACACTTATGAATTTAAGAAGATAACCAGCCACCTCTCAAAAAACCCCAACAAAACAACACCCCAAAAAAAACCCCACAAACACTAAAACACTGATTCCCCTGTGAAACTTACCATAATGCCTATAATAATATCACCTTTCTTCCTGTCTTTTAAGTTTTCTCCGTTTTCACAGATACAGAGGAGGTAGTTATCAGGGACATCTGTTGTTACCTCTTCAACATCTACAGAATCATCCAGCTTCAGCAAAGGGTTCACATGTAACAAATGTTTAAAAAAAAAAACTGTACACAGATTTTGGTGGATTATTCATATGTGCTTTTAGACCTAAGTCCTTCCGAACTAGATTTTGTGTTGGGCCTTCTCAACTAAAGGTTTGTTTGATTTTTATTAGTTTCATTCCTGCTGTGACTTCAGTGAACTTCAGATGACTCTCAGCATGAAGACTGAAGTCAGTGGTTGTCTTCAAATGACAGCCAGTTGCACAATGCACAGATTTCATCAGCTCACGCAAAGGCTATTTTTGACTATGTCTGTGGGTCTCTGCATTCAAGCAAGAGCATCTATACCAAAAATTAAACCAGGTGCTGATTCTGCACAGAGGCTGCTCCACCTTGTCATTTTGAGTTCATATCCACCAACCGCATGCACCTAACAGAAAAACCTAAATGCGTTAGGTATGCAGCAACTGAAAAGTAGTTAAAAGTCTATCTTAGCAGCACCATTAGGTTAGGTGCATTAAAAATGTGCTGCATATCCATCCACCAGGTTGGGTCATACTGCAGAGCCTGCTTTCATCGAGTTTGCCAACCATTATAGGAGAGTCTGTAAGTACACTAGAAGTTTTCCCAGAAAATATCAGGACTGTGTTATCTGCTTCCCTGATTTACTCCTTAAGTACAACCTCATAGGCATTAATCTAACAGTCTTTTTAGCTCATGGTATCTAGTAAGTACCTGTGTGAGAAAAAAAACATGAGGTAGTAAGGCAGGAGATAGGAAAACAAAAACCAAAAGCAAAGAAATTAAGAAGATCACTGGTTAAAAGCTGTTTCTGTCTCATTTTTGCATTCTTCTTTCTACAACAGACAGGAGTTCATTATCTATGTAGATTTTTAACAGTCCATTGGTTTTATCACTTTCTCATCACTTAAAGCAAACTGTTGGAACCAAACAGTCAATTCTTCTTCCTTCACATCCTCCTGAAGCACTAATGCTATCCATTCTCAATCCGGTGAAACACCTAGTTGAAGACAAGACCTACATTACACTGTAAACTTGGGAGGTCCGCTCTCTGACTTTAGAAAACAACTACAGTAAACACAAGCTCTGCTGTTTCATAGAAAACCTAAAGCCCTGAAAAGATTAAACTCTTTATAAAGCCAGTGCCATGTTTTACCATAACGTAAAATTAAAGGAACTTTGTTTCCTGCCACTACTCTTACGTCAACTAGTAGCTAATCATGTTCCATGTAGGTGATAATACTAGAATTATGGCCTCTCATACACCAAAGAATAGTAAGAAATGACATTTATTTGAAAAGGATATCTTCTCCAATAAGCGTAGACTTTGTGTAGAGAGCAGTCAGTTTCCGGCTGAAGAGAGAGCTTTTATTTTCTCCAGCAGCCTTCAGTGCTGCAGTTTCCATTTGTTTTATTACTCCAACCTACAGGCACACAGACAAGAAACAAAGTTAGCTCGGATAATAATTTTATTTTTTTTTATTATTGGGTAAATTTAGTGACATGCAAACAGCAAGTGCATCATTAAAGCTGAACAAGAAGAGCAGAGGTTATCATCAATCCTACTAATGAGACTATAAGGCACTGCTTTTCTTACGTTCTATCCATTTCTAACTGCCCTCTCAACTTCTGCCCTGGTGCTTCTTGTCCTACTTTGAAGCAATGAGGCTAGTGTTCACCACTGGCAGAAAGCTACAGAATTGCAGGTATAAACAACAGGCAGGAAAAGAGGGGGGAAAAAAATGGGCTAGGATAAGAAAAACAAAGACGTAAGGAAGAATTGAAAAGAGAGAGCGTATCTATAAATTTCTCTTTATCAAATGTAAAGGCTTGATAAAAACTGAGAGAAAGAATTGTTCTAGAACTGTTCTGGAAAACATGACGATACTTTTCTGTAAAACAGAGGAAGCTTGCATCTACTTAAATTTCATGACACTCACCAGAACAGAGAAATTGAAACAAAGGAAAGTTAGCCATTTTAGTTGCAAAAACAGGTGATAATGAGTTTCCCAATTCTCAGTTCAAGCAAGACTCTAGTACAGTAAGCGTAAGTTATTTCAGTGCTATCCTGTACTTAACATCATCTAATAAAGGCAGGGATAACCTTATATCCTTTTGCCACAAGTCGCCGCACATGGACAAACAATCTGTGAGTCGGTATACTGGCAGTCATAAAGTTGTGATCCGGATGACAATAAATGTTCAATTCTTTAGCTGCAATCTGCAAAGCACAAGAAGAAGAGTCAGCCAATAGTTCAAAATGCAATACAGGAGCTCATCCTCTATGACAGCACTGATCCACAACTAGAATTAAAAGTCCAGCGTCAGAAGGGAAAAATTACAGAAAAAGCCTGGAGAGCTGGGCAGCTCCACCTTCCTGTCCCAGGATGTTGCCACAAACAGGGGCTTCAGTACCCCAGACTTCACGTGTCAGATTATTACGCTGCACCTTGATCTTTACCACTACGAGGTAAACCACCTACTCAGCACACACAGTTTCTGCAACATGGCTCAACAAAGGGTCAAATCACTTTCAAAACACTAACAATACAGAAAGAATGGAGTTATTTTAACTGTGGTTATAAAGATGGAATTAGGCTAACTAATCAATTAAAGTACTGAAAAGTCAATATCAAACAGCAGTGGAAACTAAATACTTCATAGAAGAAGAGCAACACGCTTGTTAAAATCTGACATTATAATGTATGATTTGTATTTGCTTTCCTGCCCCTTGGCAAAAAGGTAAGGAAGTATTCACTAGCTGGGAAAAGTGATCTTAAGCAGGCACTGCAGTTAAACACTGATTTGTGTACCTGGATACTGTATTTCTATTTCTGGAATGTGAGTGCACCAGGAAATGAGTAGACAAATTATAGAGTACAAATTTCATGAGAAAAATTAATTTCCAGTAACTAAGCAGAGTTTCTGACTGGTCTCAAATGTGGAAATAGCACAGATCAAAGGTTAAATTGGTAGCAATGATTTTCGGACAGAAAAATTCATTATGAACCATCACTTTAAAATTATGTTTGTTGCGAAGTACCTTCCAGTTCCTACAGATTTGGCATGCATAGGTAGCTGCATCCAAGATGCTCTCTGCACCCACGCTATACTGGCTATATTCATCTACTTTTACACCACTTCATAGAATTACAGAATAGTTTAGGTTGGAAGGGACCTTTAAAGATCATCGAGTTCCAACCCCCCTGCCATGAGCAGGGACACCTCCCATTGGGTTGCTCAAAGCCCCATCCAGCCTGGCCTTGAACAGCTCCAGGGATAGGGCATCCACAGATTCCCTGGGTAACCTGTGCCAGTGCCTCACCACCCTCAGAGAAAAATGTCTTCCTGATACCTAATCTAAATCTCTCCCAGTTTGAAGCCATTACCCCTCGTCCCATCACTACATGCCCTTACAAAAAGTCCCTCTCCAGCTTTCTTCCAGGCCCACTTCACATACTGGAAGGAGCTATAAGGTCTTCCTAGACCTCTCCAGGCTGAACAACCCCAAGTCTCTCAGCCTGCCTTCATAGGAAAGGTGCTCCAACTTTCTGATCATCTTCATAGCCTTCCTGTGGACTCACTCCAATAGGTCCACATCCTTCTTGCAATGAGGACTCCAAAGCCAACAAAATACTCCAGGTGGGGTCTCATGAGAGCAGAGCAGAGGGGCAGAATCACGTCCCCTGACCTGCTGGCCACACTTCTTTTGACACAGTCCAGGATGTGGTTGACTTTCTGGGCTGCAAACATGCACTGCCGGTTCATGTTGAGCTTTTCATCAACCAACACCCCTAAGTCCTTCTCCTCTCCACTTCCTCCACTGCCTTCCAAACTGAAGTACTCTAGTACGGCTTTGGCCATGATAGAATTGAGTTTGGCCAATTCAATTCTGAGAGTGTTTCAACTTTAACTCTGACAAGTAATTATTCTAGGACCTCATCTTAATTTGTCAATATGCAGGATAGCAAGCACCATCACATGATTACAAAATATTAAACACCATTTTGGTAAAATATTTATGAATAATTGATGGTCTTCAACTTAAGCCTGCGGAGATTCTCCATCTTGATTTCAAGTATTTCAAATACCTATGAAATTTATGCCCTCAAAAAACATTATTTCTGGAAGTGGCCATAGATGTAGTAAGACACTAACACAATGCAAATATCTTTCCATAACCCTGGCAAAAATTACCTCTGCATCTTCTCCAAAGAAGCGATATTTGTATCCACATTCCACACACAAAACAGCATCTTTATACTGTTTCTTCAGTTCTATGAATTGAAGTTCTAGTGGAGTGTAAATACTTTTGGTTCTCTTATTAAGATTTGTATCTGAAGTATTTTGAGTATTTTCATAAGACTTAAGAGATGCAGAAAACTGACTAAGATCACAGCGTAACTCCTCCTGTAAATAAAAGATGAAAAAGTATAGTTAGGAATCATCAAATAAATCAATTGCCCCTGTAGACCTTAACTCACATTAATCATAGAGCTAAAGATTGTTCTTGCAGTAAATAGCCCCAAGAACTGTAGCAAAACTATTAAAGTAGAATATACAGAATACAGCTTATTTGCAATTAAAAGGAATTAAAAAGTCATGGAAGTCAAAGATTTTGCATCAATTACTCAACTTGCTTTACAGTTCATCTCAGCTGAAATCAGATCCCTATTGTATCATCAGGTCTCAAAACACAGGTCAAGAGATATTCAGGCTGTAAAGCCTGGGTAGTCTAAACTGGCCAGATATAAAAATAAGAGTGAATTACCACTCCAATTTACAGATGAGAAACCTCAGCGCAGAGAGATTACTTGTGTTCCAAAAATCCACAGTAAATCAAGAAATAAACCAATTAGAGTCTCAGTTCACTGACTCAAGCACCAAAACCGCATTTCTTCTCCAGCCTGCCCTTCCTATATAAGTAGAACAAACCTCCCAAAATAATTTATTCTTAAACATTGAAAATCTATATTAGTTTGTAAAACCCTTAACAGTTAAAGCTTTGAGCCTGCTCTCTCTGCAGGTCATCACTTACAATGACATTACGCAGCCTATGCTAGCCAAGCAACTTCAACTCCACAACGTGGTTTTGTTCTCTGTTGTAAGAAGGGTGACTGTTGTAAGAAGGATTCAGTCTTTTAGAAGTGCAGTAACCAACACTGATAAGGTGCTTACAGGAAGGTTTCTCTCACATATCACAGCATATCAAGCACTCATAAAATTGGTTTAAAAAAAAATACAAAGACAAAACCCTCCACGAGTTTTTAAAGCGTATGACTATACAAAACACGATTTATCAGGTTGTGCTGTGAGTTTCTGTATCTGCAAATAAAACCAATAAACTTCAATTTCTAACAACTGTCCCATGTAGATTACAAGGAACAAAGTCAACAGACTGTTTAGAAGCAACGGTAACTCAGAAGAAACACAGAAATAGTACAAATCACACACTTTGGGTCGTGTATTTTTGCATACAAGGAATGCAGTCATGAAACAATGGGGGGAAAAAAGGAACACTTAGCTGTATCATTAACTGTGAATTACAAAATTCCCAGAATTGTACACAATCAAGCAACAACCCATTTGACAAGCAGACAACATGGCACAAACAAAGCTGTACCATGCCTAGAACTCAGATGGCCTCAGGAGCTTAGATGTCTCTACCACAAAATCCTCAGCCCAAGTATTCAGCAGTCTTCAATCCAAGGTCTGTACCAGCCCAGCAGTATTATTTTATTTTTTTTTACAGAGAAAATTGTTGCAACAAAGGATATGGAATAAGGTCATGAAAGAAAGTAAAAGAAGTAAAAGCACACATGGAATTTGAACTCTTGGGATGGTAGTAAGTTAGTAGCTCAAGGAATTTAGAAGAAAATTACTCACATAAAAAGGTTATAACTCTAAGAAAAAAGCAAGATAAACATCTAAGATGAGCCATTCCAAGGAAGGCAGGCCAGCCCTTCCCCACCAGACTGCCTGCCCAGGACAGACTCAGTACGTGTCTTACAGGGAATGATGAGAGTAATGCTTTGTCAAGCAGGTCGTGAGTCTTATCTATCTACTAAGTACATTCAGTAAGAAATAATTGCTCTTTACTTTTACTTTGCATACATCTTGCTTGCACTGTCTCTCTGCATACGGTTAAAGCTGACCTTCCTTGTGATCTAGGAAGGGAGAGTTAACAGCTGTCAAAATCTCAGAGTCTGTGATCGACTAGACCCAAGTGCAGTTTGCCGACAAGCATCTAAGTATACGAATATGCAGTGGCAATATTGCTATAGAAAGCACACCGGTGTCAGTGCTTTCGAAACCAATTTTGGAATAGGAAGGCAGAAATACTGCACCAGCTGATACACGGAAGAGCAACAAACACATCTGTTCAAAGCTAAAGAGAAATCTGAATTCTGCAGAAAGAACCATCTTAGGCCCACAGCTTGGTGGAAGGAGAGCTGCACATGCCTTTTCTGACCAAACACACACTTCTATTGCAGTTGCTTAAGACACACACTTTTAACCGATAACCTATGCCATGCACATGCTGTCTCCAGTGTACAAAAAAGAAAGTCACTAAGGTAAAAGAAAAAATACTCCCCATGCATTTTTCACATACACACATAAAACACATACATTTTATAGTTCATGCACCTAGAATCAGTTCTCAAACATCTGTGAGACATGCTAAAGTATCACTTATAGATTAAACTAGCATCTAGCGTCAATATAACTGGATGGACAAAAGTCAGAAATTAACAAGTTCCAGACAGACAAGGGCTTGAAAAAGAGGGACAGAGAAGACATCAGTTTTCCGTGTTCTCCAACTGACCACACCTACATAATTTCAATCCCTTATCACAACAGAAATATCTTCGCACAAACTGTTTGCTTCACTATTCTTATTTTGATCTCATGTTCACACAGCCCAGGCACCCCAGGTTAAGATCAGGACCTGCAGACAGGGAAGGTCAAATCGCCTAGACAAGCTCTCATGCAACCTTCTTCCTTGAAAAAGCCAGATGTAAAGCTTTGTTAAAGAGCAGTTGATTCCCAATGCAACAACATCACAATAAGCCATGACTCAAGTACTTAAAACTGAGCAAGGTGAGCAGCAAAACCAACCAATTCACTAATGTTAATTAGCCCCACAATAAAAGGAGAAGCGAGGTAGGACTAATTCTTATCAACTTGCACCATAAGATAATAAAAGATGATTTTTCATGGGAGCTACTCATACCCTCTGCAGATGAAAAAAAACAGTGATATCTTTAGCAGTTTGATTTATTAGCAACTGGATTAAGCTACATCTCAGTAATAATTCTGTCATATTTTTTGCAAAGAAAGCCCGTTAGGAATTTCACAGCCCATATCAAAATGCACAGAACTGAAAGAAAGCAAAGCAAAGGGCCACACTGAACATTTGTTATTAGAATATTAGGTGTCCACTCACAATTGCAAGATAACACTGCCACTGTTTCTGCTCTCTCATTACTGTTTTTTTTCAACGATATCACTGAAGAACTATAAGAGGCATTCTGCTCCCTGTGCTAAGCGTTCCAGGAAAACATCCATACACAAACAGTGATCTATTGGGTACTGCTGAACTATTTCATGACAGAACACAAAAAAAAAAAAAAAAAAAAAAAAAGGAATTTTGTGCCAGGGCTTGCTTTTTTAAACCATAAAAAGTAATCTACACAGCACTGGACCAAAGCTCTACGTACCTTCTGAGCAACCTTTGGGCTAGTGTCCCAAGGCTGAAGAGGGTCTTTCAATTCTGAACTTCTCCCAATAATACTGGGACATTTTTCCAAAATCACAGATTCTTTCTCCCGAAAACTATCCTCCCGGACTCTGTTACACTGCTGGTCTGAATCACTGCAGAATTCTCTCAGTCTGTCTAGAGTCTGCAAACATATACGGGGCTTTTCACACTTCTGAGGTTCTTCTTCAGTAAAAATACACAACAAAAACATATTAGCAACTTATTTTCTAAAACAGAATGTCTATTAGAATGACATCAGTGAGAATGCAATCATTTTGCTCTGTCTCTCTCTTCCCTGCATTCCTTCTCCTCTTCCACTGCAGTATTCCTGCCAGCCTGACAGAATCATGCATGTAATCAGCTTGGTTATCTTCCCTGGAAAATCAGTACTCCTCACTTGTATGCTTCTTCATACATGGGAAAAGAAGCACAATTATTTTCTGGACTGATAACTGCAAAGCCACAAATTAGCCAGAAATATTGGAAGACGAGTGATATTTTTTCAGTACAGTTTTTAAGCAGACAGTATTGCTAGTTGACGGGGTCTTAATGATACTTCAAACCGTCACACCCACAAAACTGAATATAATTCCCTCTTTAAAAAAATTATAGAGGTCAATTCTTTTCAATGAAATGTAAGTGTAATGAGCTTTATATTCACTGATTTGTTTTTCCACTAGCACCACTAATTTGTTAAATTCTTGGTTCAAATCCAGATGGAGCACAGGCATTTTCAATGCAATTAAGTGGCTGTCACTTCACAGTTAAAAGCACTGCATTACAACTATGTACTCTGATGTAGCCTTTAGGTATCCCAGTCACTGGCCAAACCCTACAGAGCTGCCAGGTGTCAGTCATGCTTCAGCCTCAGTCTGAAAGACAGACTGTTAAACCAGCACACAAAAGGAAGTTACAGCATTTCTTCCTGGGCATCTGGACTCTGCTGACTGAACCACCTGTTAATGCCGAGTCAGCTGAAGGGGATTTGCAGAGTAATTCTGGAGTGAGGCTCAAATACCTAGCTTCTGAGCCACAGAAAGGTGCTTTAACCATACAGCTAGTACGCTCATAATGAGTCTTCAGAGATATATCTTACACTCAGGAGACACTTTCCTGAAGTATCCACCAACTAAAATTTTTACATTGGACAACTGAAAACTATTTATTGGGTAAAAATGCTTGAATGTTTCTTCACAGTCAACTCACTTTTATCCTGAGTCTTCAGTGGGTTACAGATGTCTTCTAGAGTCATTTGTCGTGTCTTGGTTTTCTTTTCACAGGGTTCATTGCTCTCAGTCGATGTTCTCCTTTTTGTGCCCAATTCAGAAGCCTGAAACATAAATTAAGCAAAGTTAACTTACTTTTTCTCTTTGCCACCCACTGTGAAAGACAATAATGCACCTAAGAATTTCATAAAGATAATACAAAATGCAAAATTAATTTATAGTACATGAAATCCCTAACTACTTTACCTATCTACATTTTTTGTTTATAACATAGTTCTTTTAACACTCAAGGCTACAAGAGGGAGAGGAACAGCATATTCTGCACACAAGTTGGCCGTTATGCTAGACTCACAGAACGGTAGGGGTTAGAAGGGACCCCTGGAGATCATCTAGTCCAATGCCCCTACCAAAGCAGGGTCACCCAGATCAGCCTGGACAGAACACATCCAGGTGGGTTTTGAAGATCTCCAGAGAAGGAGACTCCACACCCTCTCTGGGCAGCCTGTTCCAGGGCTCTGTCACTCTCAAAGTACAGAGGTTTTTCTGCATGTTTAGTTGGAACTTCGTGTTGCAGCTTATGTCCATTGCCCCTTGTCCTGTAACTGGGCACCACTGAAAAAAGACCAACCCCATCCTCTTGACACCTGCCCTTTAGATATTGATAAGCATTGATGAGATCCCCTCTCAGTCTTCTCCGGGTTAAACAGACACAGGTCTCTCAGCCTTTCCTCATAAGAAAGGTGCTCCATTCCCTTGATCATCTTTGTAGCCCTCTGCTGGAATCTTTCCAGTAGTTCCCTGTCCTTCTTGAACTGGGGAGCCCAGAACTGGACACAATACCCCCAAATGGGGCCTCACCAGGGCAGAGTAGAGGGGGAGGATGATGTCCCTCAACCTGCTGGCCACAGTCTTTTTAATGCGCACCAGGAGACCATTGGCCTTCTTGGCCACAAGGGCACACTGCTACCTCATAGTCAACTTGTCCACCAGGACTCCAAGGTCTTCTCTACAGAGCTGCTCTCCAGCTGGTCAGGCCCTAATCTATACCAGGGCATGGGATTATTCCTCCATAGATGCAGGACCCTACACTTGCCCTTGTTGAATTTCATCAGGTTGCTTACCGCCCAACTCTCTAGCCTGTCTACGTCTCATTGAACCACATCACAGCCTTCTGGTGTGTCAGCCACCCCTCCCAGTTTTGTATCATTAGCAAACTTGCTGAGGGTACACTCTGTCCCCTCATCCAGGTCATTGATGAATATATTGAACAGGACTAGACCCAGTGCTGACTCCTGGGGAATACCACTAGTTACAGCTGGACTCTGCACTGCTGATCACAACCCTCTGAGCTCTGCCACTCAGCCAGTTTTCAATCCATGTCACTGTCCTCTCATCTAACACACACTTCCTAAGATTATCTATGAGGATGTTATGGGAGACAGCGTCAAAAGCTTTGCTGAAGTCAAGGTAGACAAAAGAAACACCTGCAGCTACCATGACTTCAAAACACAGCTTGGAGCTACCTGTATGGCAGAGAATTGAACTAGAACTCAACAGACTTTCCCATCATTCCACATGCTACCATCCTGTGCCTGAACCAGATCTCTTCTGCAAATCCTTATTCCCACAGTTAAGAGTCCTCTTCTTGCCAGATACTGGCTATTTGCCTTTAAGAGGCACAAATTCCTATGGCCTACATCCCGATGATGGAAGAGTATCTATCTCCTCCACAGTATCCAGGAAATGTAAATCCAGACTTCAAAGATTTTCCTCAACTATCTGTAAAGACATAGCTGGCATCATCCTGGGTTTGCATAGAATACAGTACTTACAACTACTGCTTCCTGGATGATTTTTGGCTCACACACTTTTAACACTTTGTAAACAGAAAATTCATCAGTTTATGTTGTTTCATCACTGATGTATTCTGTTTGACAGAATGCAACAAGTATGACCAAATATACACTAACTTGCAACTGCAACAACACTACCATTTCACTTTGCAGGTAAACATAAAACAGGTGCTTTTAGCAGCTTGCACTCACATTTCATACGGTAATCTCAGATGGTTTAAGTGTATTACTGGGGAAATTCAATCTCCTTATAACTCCACCCTTGGCAACTAAGCCCATAACCTCTAACCATATGCACAGCCCACATGACTGGCAGAGTTTCCCTTCCAAGCCCACTATTATATACCACCAGATTAACACTAATTAGGAACCAATATTTCTTCATGGACAGAAAGGAGTAATTACAGCTTCCAAAATATACTTGGACCAAAGATAACAAAAAAGGTTGACTTGACTCACAGGTGATAAAAGCATCCACCTTCCCGGGGCCGAAAGGGCTAGAAACATTAACTACAGGGAGACTGGGAAATATAAACTCAGAATGAAATCCAATTGCTGAGAGACAGCAATTTTTTTTCCCAGCAGTGTCATGGGAGAGGCTGCTGGATCACTGCACTAATTAATGCTCTCAGCCTTACACTAACAGCAGACTAAGAGTTGTCCGAGCTCCACGATTCGGGCCAGGAGCTCAACCCATCATATGCCAGGAGTCAGAACTGTGCCAGAAGGTCCAGCACTACTGCAAGGGATCAAAACTCCCATGTCACAAACCAGCACGCTGGCTTGGACAAGCTCACCGTACCCATGCCAAGCCTCAGTTCCTACAAAATGGCTGTTTTCTGGAAGACTAGATACCATAGAATCATAGAATTGTCTAGGTTGGAAGGGACCTTTCAGATCATTGACCTAGCACTGAAAAAAAACATCACTAAACTGTATCGCTAAGCATCACATCTACCTGTCTTTAAAACAACCTCTAGGGATGGAGTTGGACTAGATGATCTCTATGGTCCCTTCCAACTCTAAAAATTCAGTGAAATTCAGTGAAAATAGCAATTCCATCATGGTTTAGTGATTTTTATTTCTTATTTCTTATTTATTTTTTTTGTCAGAGTTAGGTTAGTGGTTGGACTAGATGATCTTTAAGGTTCCTTCCAACCTAGACGATTCTGTGATTTCCCTAGGCAGCCTGTTCCAATGCTTGATAACCCTTTTGGTGTAATTTTTCCTAATATCCAATCTAAACCTTCCCTGACACAGCTTGAGGCCATTTGTCTTGTCCTATCGCCTGTGACTTGGGAGAAGAGACTGACCCCCACCTCTCTACACCCTCCTTTCAGGGAGTTGTAGA
>JAOXNO010000020.1:76120089-76142944 GCA_028565335.1 Limnodromus scolopaceus | reverse complement strand
CAGGGAGTTGTAGAGAGTGATAAGGTCTCCCCTCAGCCTCCTTTTCTCCAGGCTGAACACCCCCAGCTCCCTCAGCCACTCCTCTTAAGACTGGTGCTCCAGACCCCTCACCAGCTCTGTTGCCCTTCTCTGGACCCGCTCCAGCACCTCAATGTCTTTCCTGTAGCGAGGGGCCCAAAACTGGACACAGTATTCAAGGTGGGGCCTCACCAATACCAGGTATCAATACCCTGTGTTACACAAGGCAAAGATGCTACGGCAACCATCGGTAACTGGAAGACCCTGCCTGCCCCATACAGGGCACCCCTTCCTGTAGCAGGGCCGTGGCCATCCTTTCCGACATGACGGGCTGACAGGGGGTAACACCAGACAGCCCCGAGGGCCCTCCACCACCACCACGGTTCCCTCAGGGCCTCTACGGCCTGGCCCGCGCCTTTCAGGCGCCCTGAGCCCCAACCGCCGCCGCCCCGGGCGCACCGTCTGCCGGGCAGGGCCCTGCTCCCCGCCGCTCCCCGCCGCTCCGAAGAACCTGCTCAGCACCAGCTGCTGCCCCCCGCCGCCGCCGCCGCCGCGTTCCCGCCGCTGCCCTCGCGGCATGGCGATGGCGGCGGCGATGGCCGGGCCACGGGCCCGCGGGCACCGGCACCACCTTCCTGCGCCGGATGCGACGGCAGGCGCGGGCGCGGGGCGGAGCGGCGGGCGAAGTGTCCCCGCCTGCCGGTGCGGTCCCTCACGCCGTCCCGCCTCAGCTCCTCGGCTTCCACCGCCCCCTCACGCCGCCCCGCCCCGCCCCGCCCCGCCTCTGCGAAGTCCCGTGCGGCGGGTCGGTGGTGGTGGGCGTCATGGTGCGCTCGCTCAACTCCATCGTGGCTGTCTGCCAGAACATGGGCATCGGGAAGGACGGCAGCCTGCCCTGGCCGCCGCTGAGGTACGGCGGGTCTGGCCGGCCTTCTTCCCGCCGGGAGGGGGGAGAGGGAGGGAGCGCCGGCGGACTACAACTCCCAGCGTGCAGCGCGGTGGGCTCCCCGCTGGTGAGGGCGTGCGGGGCCGCGCGTTGCCCACTGGGAGTTGTAGTCGGGGAGGGACGATGCTCACTAGGGCGGGAAAGTGACCGCGGTGGCGGTCGGTGGGGCCGCGGCCGGGGCAATGGCTACCGGGCCCCGCCGCCGTGTCTGGGAGCCCTAAGGGACTCCGGGAGGCACCGTTTTCAGGGTCCCAGCCGTAGGTTAGCTGTGCTGCAGGCAGAACCGCGGCCAAAGATCTCCCTTCAGGCCGGGGCCCGACCAGCCTCTCCTCCCTGGGCAGTGGCGGCACTTGCGTTATATTTTCTCAATTAGAGAAATGTAACTTATTCCTAAACCACGTTGTAACAGTCTTCTTGTTTTCTTGCCAGGAATGAGTACAAGTACTTCCAGAGAATGACGAGCACATCGCATGTGGAAGGTAACGTCCTGCTGTGCCTCGCCTCATGAAAATCGGTTTGTGTGGTGTCAGTCATGGAAAAGCGTGGTAACTTCACTTTTCCCTGACTTAAAAGTCTCGCTTCTGCAAGCAGCCTGCCCTCCCCCACCTCCCCAAGCCTCACCAGTATTTTACCCGTTTGCAAATACCTCGTCTGCAGTTTGTTTCAGTTTACCTAAAGAGACTGGAGGTGAATGGGATGTTTCTGGGCCGCAGGTGATTTGTGAATAAAAAGAATTTCAAAGCCCTGTTTCCCTAACAGAGCAGAAAAGTTCACCTACCTGTGTCTTTACCTACAACTCCACCCCTGACGAAATTAAAAATCAAAAGCTTTTTATATGCTGATTAATTAGCTGAGGGTTTGGTTTTTTCCAGGTCATATTAGCTTATCTAACTTGTTTGCTGTAGCTCAACCTTGGCCATTTGTTCCACCCCTTTGACCCTTGTGACAGTAATTTCGCTTGATTTTCTGAGTGTTGAGCCATCCTAATATGCCAGAAAACCCTGATTGTACTGATAATTGTACAACAACAATACTGCAGCCGTACGCAGGCTGTCCACATACAGCAACGTGCAACTGAGCAGGTAACATGCAGCAATCAGGCCTGGTGAGACCTTTGCAGCAAGGTACTCTCATGAACCAGGATAAAGGTCTTTAGACACTGCTAATAAGCAAATGGAGCATTGGTTCTCTGATGTGATCTAGTAGACCTGCTTCTCAGATGGAAGCAGGGAGGACAGCTGTGAACAAATACTATTTTCTTTTCTCTAAATTCTCTCCTGCTGTGTAGCAGTGTGGAAAACTTCCTGCTACCTTTTGGGACTTTCAACCTCTGTGTTTATTTCTCTCCATTTGCTCATAAAGAGAAACCCTCTTCTTAGCAGGACATATGTAAGAGATAATCAGGCTAGGAATGTTGGGTTTGGTCAGAAATGGTACTTAGCACTGAATTCTGGAATATGATTGATCGTCTGTTGTGCTTCTGCTTTCATTTCATCTGGCTGGTTTTTATCCTAAAAGTTATCCTTTTACCTGGTGATTTTTTTTTATGTTTATTTTTTTAGATAACGCTCAGAGCTGGCAATTATTCCTGATCATGTAACTGGAATGGTGGAAAATGCAAACACGAAGTCATTTCGTGTATGCTGCTCAGATTTATAAGGAGAACAATTACGTTTTTTCACACGAAGAGAACTCTTTTGAGGGTGTGAGTTGGTCTCACACACAAAGATAAATTTGGCCCCCATCACTATAGCAGAGGCAATGTCTGTGTAATGTGTGTAACGGGCAGTGGCATGCCTCTTTTGATTTTCTTTAAATTATATGTTCATAGGTGTACATGAGTCTCCTTTGGTGTCAACTGCCTGCAAAGGCTTTGAGGCAACAAACATGTTCTTTTATGCACATGACTAATTTTAACATCGTGGCCTAAGCTTGTACTTTTGTTAACTGCTGAAATGGAGTTTGGAAGGGGGAAGGAAAGTCCAGCAGTGTCACTAAACAACCAAAACAAATTGGGACAGTTTAAATAAGTGTTTTCTCTCTTACTCAGGTAAACAGAATGCACTGATAATGGGTAAAAAAACCTGGTTCTCCATTCCTGAGAAGAATCGTCCATTAAAAGACAGGATTAATATAGTGCTCAGCCGGGAGCTCAAGTATGTATGATCACTAATAGACCTGTAAAACAAATAGCAAGCCTGCACCTAAAAATATGTGTAGAAGTATATCCTAAAGTAATTCTAAATGTGACATACCTGGATAGGAAACATTTCTGCTATTGGTTCTGAGTGATAGCACTACTTTACCTTTAATTTTTTTACCTTTAATTATTATTTTTATTTCTTTTATTTTTTAATTAATTCACAAGATAATTGTCATTACCTTGGATCACAAGTGTTAGTTTCAGCTCTGCGCACAGACCATCTGACAATTGGCAGAAGTCTTTCTGACTCGTGTATTTAACTGTATTTCTGTAGTTCCTAGTTAGATTGGTAGCTCTTATTCGCTTTTTTGAAGTTTATTTTTATTAGCCTTTAAGAAAAAGAACTATCCCTTTTCAGAGCTCTTTTCTCAAATGCATCACCCACAGTCATCCAAATACTCGTAAAGAAAAATGTCCACTTACCATTTTTTTGGCTTTGTAGGATGTTGGTGGATTTTGTGCTGAATATGGAGACTCGGGTAATAGTGACTTTTTGACTAGGGTTATTGAATGAAATATATATTTCATTTTATAGATATCTATATTTCTTGGCTACGCTTTTTTAAAAACATTATATATAAAAATTCAGACCTGTAATTTATAATGCCTTTTAAGTCACAGTTATGATTAAACTGTGATTTATTAAACACTTCTGCAGTCAGATGTGAATTCTAACATAGTTTAGCAATAATTGGCATTTCAAAGTAATTAACTAATGTGAAACATTTAGTCATTTGTGAATTCAGCAATTGTTAGACAATCAATCACTGTTTGATTATCAAGATGAATGGTCCTTTAATTATTTGGTAATAAAACTTTTTGCTTTTTCTAGGGAACCCCCAAAAGGAGCACATTATCTTTCCAAAAGTCTGGATGATGCTTTAGCTCTTTTGGATTCTCCAGAGTTAAAAAGTAAAGTAGACATGGTTTGGATTGTTGGAGGCACTTCTGTTTACAAGGTACATTTAGAGTACTCCTAAATTACTCATTTTCTACCATGGGATGAGGATGGCTCAAGTTCCTGTTAATTCTGCTTTGGAAAATGCTTTTCTTTCATGTGAGGCAGCAAATTCGATTACAACAGAATAAGTCTTGGAGAGTAAACTTTCAACTGACAAGTTTAAAATCTGCCCTAGTAACCAAATGTTGCTCTTGCCAGTGGTCTGGTGTCATACAGTCATTTTGCTTTGGAGAGTTTTTTTTAAATCTCTATAAATTGTTAGGTTTTTACAGCAAGACAGTCATTGTTATACTTTACTGAGGTAGTAGGCTGATTCTGCAGAGGATGTGGGGAAAAAAGGAAAAACGATCCAGCATTTTTAGCCAGAATATGCCAGTTTATACAGGTATGCAGGTAAGAAAAGAGGATTTAGAGAGAGCTGGCAGGTGATGGTGTCATCAATAAGAGGAGATAATCATACAATAGATGACATACAACAGAACTGACTCTGCTTTCCCATCCAGCAACCAGGAGTCCCCACTGCTTCCACTCACCAGGTTTCCCTTGGTGTCTGGGGTGTCTCGGTATTCAGGTGTCCATTTGCGTGCCAGAAAAGCAGCGCGTGCCACTTTCTTCTCAGGACCATCTTTGCACAGACAAAGCCCTGTATAAACTGCCCTGTTTTCCCACAAATGCAATAGTCCTCCTGTCCTTAACTAAGATACTCGCCATGCAACATGAAGGTCTGCAGAAAAACCCATCTTCTTGCTGCCCTGTGTTTCCTCAGCCATCTTCCGTCCTTCCTCCAAACCTTTCCTCTCATTTTCCGTGTATACACACTTAAAGTTCATTCAGCTCTCCGTGGCTCCACCTACATCCCTGGAGTTGTCCTTTCAGCCCCTACACAGTCAGAGTTCTGCCCTTTAACTCCCAATTGGTTTTGTCTTCTTTTGCTAAGTTCTCATATAATGTGCACTTATTGTCACACGCAAAAGATTATGGCCATCAACCCTTGTTCTTTTCATATCAATCCGGAGAATATGGAATAAGGACAGCTGTAAGCAGTCCTTCTTCTGATTTAAAAAAAAAATCTTAATTGAGAATTGTAAACCAATTTTTTTTGTTTCATATAGAAGAAGAAAAAAGTTCTGCTGTCCTGTAGTCATTACAAGTACGCTGGAAATGCACTCCACTTCTTGTTTGGCAGTTGGACTTCAGGTGTGTGATGAAAATGCCATCATGCTCCTGGTAGAAAATTAGGGCTGATAATACGCTTTGTATACGGGGTGGGAAAATACGTGTTCTGATATTTCTTGCCTTTGCAGTTTGTGTGTTTCATGAACCTTTTCTCTGTGTCTTTTACAGTGAAAAAAGCAAAGTAGAAAGTAGTTAGATATTGCTAAGGTTGTAAGAAAAATAAGATGCATATGCAAATAGCCTGTAAAACACTTGTTCCTCTCTTTTTCTTTTTTTTAAAATTTATGTTTTATAATCACTTTTGCATGTGGTTAAGTCCACCATATATTTGGTATCCAAATGCATTCGGCCTACAGTGAAGTATTATCATATAGAGGTAACCCGTTTTTCACTCTCAGCCATTACAATGCCTACTTCTGGGCAGTAAGTAGCAAGGTTGTTTCTGGAGACAGATGCTCTCCAGATAGATAGTGCGTAACCGCCCAACATGAGCAGGAGACTGGATTTGGCTTCTGCCCATAGTTCTGCAGGATGTGTAGTATGAGCAGAAGCACTTACCCTTTCGGTGCAATGGCCACACACTCAGCTAGTGCTGCAAAGAGCAATTATTTTTACTTATTCTTCCAGGAGCGTATGCACTGTAGACTTCTATTTTAACTATTTTTCCAGTGTCTGGCTGATAGTTTGTGCAAAACAATGCCATTTTTTAGACTATTGCTCTCCAATATTAGATTATAAATGGGCAGTTTTGACCAAGGGTACTTTTTGCAACGTATTGCTTGTGCTGATCAGCATAAAGGAGTATGTCTTAAACTCTCAAGTGGTTTCAAGCATGTACTCAGGACATTTCAAAGGAATCTGTAGTTCATTAGGGAGAAATCTGACAGCCTGGCTTACGCTTATCCAGAAAGTTGTGCTGAGGTGGAGCAACCACCCAGGGGCCTGAGTGCCAAAGGGCACTCCTTGGGATGCAGGTCTTCAGCCTGTCTCTCTTCCTGGCAGGTTGCTCAGGGACATTGTGGATGTCCCATCCATGGAGGCATCCAAGACCAGGCTGGGTGGGGATTTTAGCAACCTCGTCTGGTGGGAGGTGTCCCTGCCCATGGCAGGGGGCTTGGACCTCGGTGATCTTTAAGGTCCCTTCCAACCAGAACCATTCTGTGATTCAATCTCAAGTACTGGTGGCTGCTATGCCCTGCCCAGCCTCCAAGAACTGTAGCAAGCAAAGGTGCTGGAGCACCAGAGTGGTAGTTCAGGATGAATTCTGCCCTCAGCAACAGAGAGGCAAGGGATGGGGTGGAGGTAAGGGGCTGCTGCTGTTTACAGCAGAGCTTATGGCTCTCTTGCCCACCACCCCTAAGTTCTCAAGGACACAGTTCTCTCCAGGGTGGTGGGAGTATTGGCATAAGCTCATTTCTGCCTGAAGTCCTGTGAAAGACAGAGGAAAGTGAGCTCTGAACAGGGTGCCCATCCAAGTCCTCATGTAGGTTACATTCATGCTGTGTTCAGTAGCATCCTTGGGGGAATCTTCATCTCAGCCTTGACCTGTGCAACAGGAAAAGGCAGAGCAGCTGGACATGGTAGGCATTTTGGTGGGGACAGGGAGAGCTGCATAGAATATTGGTATTGGGAAGTGAGAGCAGGAAAGATCAGAAACAGCTCCCACAGTCCACTGAGGGCTGGAAGATCTTGTGCAGCCTGCACCTTCTTAAACTTGACTTGACACCAATCACCTCATCAGGTTTGTAATCTGATATAGGCACAAGGTAGTACTGTTGCCTCCAGGAAAGCTGTTGGACTTCTCACAGCATAGGTTTACAAGTTTAATTTCTTTGGATCTCAGTGTGATGCTGAACTGGATCTTCTGCACTTTTCTAGATCTCCTGAGCTCCGGAAGGAGTTGGTGTTGGTATTGATTGTATGGATGAGAAAAGAGGAGCATAGCAGCCCAGCAGTGGTCAGTAGGTCACAGCAATTACGAAGCCGTTATGCGTCATGAGAGGCACTCCATGATTTTGCGTGAGCACTTGATGTTTTAAGAGCCGTCTGCTGGCTCCCGAGTGCTTGTTGTTTGCTGGAAAACTTGTGGTGGTGACTCACTCATTGGTTCTGGTCCCTGAGTTCCTGTTAGCTGTTGGAGCTCATCAGACATGTTCCTGGACCAGATTCTCTAGCTTGGTTTCATCCCCAAGAAATTTAATTCATGCACACCAAGATTGGTCCCCAGTAGAAATAAAGCATGAGTGGGGGCAACTGGAAGATTAATTTCAAAACCACATTTCTGTTCTGAGTTAATGTAGATGAACTCTGTGTGGAGGTATTGTCTCATAATTGAGAGGTTCAGGTCTTGGCTTTGACTTGGAAAAATGATACTACCTGGAGATCCCAAGGGAGTCTACTCAGTATAAATTACGTTTCTTTCAACTGGATTTAAACTGGGTGTTTTAAACTAGTTAAAAACAACATTCAGATTTTACTAGGAATAAGAACTGTAAGTCCAGCACATGCCCAAATATTAAACAGGGACTTAAAAAAAAACCAAACCAAAACCAGGTGTAGATTTACGTATGTGAATGGTATGGTCTTATATGTTGTTTGTTGGCTGTTTATTATAAATCTTGCTTTGTAAAAATAACCAAGCACAAATCCCTAACAGTGAACCTGCCGGTGGGGAAAAAAACAAAACAAAACAAAACAAAACCACTCTACCAAAAACCTCAAAAGACCTAGCAACAAAACTTTAAAAAAAAAGTGAAAAATTTATGACTCAGGTCCTCATAACCAAGGCCTCTTTAGTAACACCAAAGCAGGCTATATGTCAAACAGTTTTTCACCTTGATAAAACAGTTTTTCCTACAGCATCTTGAACATTTAAAATTGTCTCTTCTAATTTATATGTTCCTACTCGGCTTGTTGCTTTCTCAATGCCACAGAAGCAAACAATGACACTCAAGGTCACATTGCTTAAGTACAGAATTGTATTCATGTATTAAATTTGGAGAAGAAACTTGTAATTTCATAACAGAACAAAAAGTTCTTTCATAAGAAGTTTTGTTGTTTTTGCTGTTTACTTAATATCTAGGCTGGCCGTAACAGAAAATAGATGTTGGTGATAAATAGTGTTTGGGGAGATTCTTCAACAAAGAGGCTTGAGCTGGAAAATTAAACTTCCAGTAATCTCCAAGGGAAAAATTTATCTAATATTCATGCTCAGGTGTCTTCCTATGTATTAGTATTTGACATATTGTGTTTGGTAATCTACCCCCTTTCATTCTTCAAGATTATTGAATTATGAAGTTGCTATTCATATTTAGTGCGGCAAGTCTCTTGCAGCTAGCTGATTAATTACCCTCTTAAATAGAGTTTCTTGAGTAAGCATATAAGCTTCACTGGGTTCTGAATGCCCTGAGTGGGTTGTGAATGCCACATTTGCTAAGCTTCAAATCTTTGCTGTACCATAAGTATCACTTCTTTAAAAAGAGAAAAGTATTAACAATTTGAGTCACTGGTTTTATTGTGATTTTTTTTTTCAAGCATGCCAAAACTTTACTAATACTAATATACTAAAATGTGGCTTTCAAAGATTACATTTTAGTATGTCTGAATTCCCTGTAAACTATAAAAGAAATAATAGTAATTTTTCTACCTTCCCTGCATATAAGACAAAGTGATTTTGAGCTGCAGCTACTGGAATGGTTTTAAGCTGCCTACCTATTGCAATATTGACGCGTATGTTACTGTGTTTTTGAAGCGTCGTGTTCAATCTGAGGTGTGACCAAGGACTGAGGTTCACCTACAAGGGAGACAGCTCATTTTCCCACGTTTGCGGGCTCCGCTCTTGCAGGTCCCGGTGCTGTTTCTGCCTTCGAACCCTGCTCCCAAAGAACCTGCTGCAAAGAGGAGGCTCCTCTGAGCTGCCTGACGCTGGTGACGTGGAGGACGTCACGCTGCAGGCCCGAAGCATTGTACTGCTCTGCCCTTCATCCCTGTAATGTTGCAGAATCCTTCTCTACAGGAGAATTTTCCCATGGGTAGTTGTGTAGTTTTGTGTAGTTGTCTGAAAAAAGTCATGGGAATGGGAAGACAATTTTCCTCTATTCCTATGATCTTCTAGGTGTTTTGAGAAAGGGTGTGAGCACTCTTAATGCAATTCCGTATTGTCTCTTTTATATAAAAGTGGCAGGGTCACAGCATTAGAGCTGACAGCACTGTCCTCCCCATAGAGATTCATGTTTTCTAAAGATGACTATTGTAGTTATGACTCCAGCGTCCAATACTTCTAGCTCTTACCTAGTTATAAATAAAACTAGAGTAAATATTAGCAGTGGGCTAGTAGATCAACTAAAAAAAAATCTGTTAAAAGTTCAAGAATTTTCTTTAATTTAGCATCTTTATACTTTCACAGACTTCAGAGGGTCATATCCAGCCTTTCCAGTATAGTCTGCAAAATAAATTCAGGAGATTTTTAATGTGGAAAGAAAGGTGTAATACTGTTGTTACTCCTAAACAAGCTTTTTTGTGTGCTCATTCTTGTGAACAAACATATTGATTTGACATTCCTCTGGGAAAAAATAATGACTAAAACAGGTTAATAGATGAGTCAGTTGCAGACAGAAATCATGCAGCTATGAAAGGTTGCTGCTTTTTAAGTTCTTTTTCAAAGATGCTTGCAGAGATCATAGAGGAGAAGATCTAAAAGACTCCCCTTTAAGACTAACACAGGGAAAAGTGTGGTGACTAAAGTGCATCTGTTTCTGCAAGGACAGAATGAGCAGGTTTTTCGATAACTGTCATAGAAGATTTCTGTTGCACTTGTCTTTGTCCCTGGCAGAGAACGGGTGGTGGGAGCTACCACAGTGTCTCCTCCCTCACCAGGCTTAGCCTTCATGGTGTGGGAGGGAAGGAATTTTGAGGGTGTTGATTCTCCTGGTTGTCACCACAAATCTCCTAATAGCCCAGGTTTAACTTAGGTGAGTCCTCTTACCTTGGTAAGATCTAGAAGTTTGTGAGATCTTCAGCTGTGAGATTTTTTTAATGTATAAAATATGTTTTTTTAATACTCTTGCAGCTTCAAAATGCGGCTTGCCTGTATGATCCAATACACACTTTAAGGGTTGAAAAACAGAATGGAAATGAACAGACTGTCTATTTTGAAATTTTCTCTTTTGTAGTGTTCTCATATTTTGTTTGGATTGGCAATGTTGTCTGGGAAGACACTTGAAAAAGAAGTGCCTCACATAGTTACTTTGGCTGTTTTACTTATTTTATGTAATCGGTAGAAGATGAGAAAGCAGAAGCAGTGCGTGTGTGTGTGTCCCCTTCTAAAACCTGTGCATCTTTAAATGAGTAGAAATAATTGGTCCCTCCTACAGCAATTGGTGGCAATGCCCAGTAGTTTACGGTGGTTTGGTGATTAGATCTTTCAAAGATTAATTTTCCATGCAACACTTCTGAAACGTCTTGTAATGCACAGCTATTTGTTGCAGAGCTCCAGGGCTGTTTTAACCTGTGCTCTACAGACAGAAACTAATTCAAGGCAACGGTCCTGCACGTGTGGGCATAATCTGATCTTGCACAGCTGTCAGTCCAATGCAGCTGGAAATTATGGGGAAGATGATCCTTAGGCCGTCTCTTTTTTTGCTTTATGCTTCAGAGGCAGGCTTGATGAGGTTTCCCTGGAAGTGAGCAAAAAGGCAAGGGTATGCTAAGATCTTTTCACAGGGTTATGAAGGTATATATGAGTTCTCCGAGTCTTACAAAGGACTCTGGTTTGCATAGAGGGTTGATGTACCTGGGACAACAGGAGAGATTCTGCCACCTCCCCTTTCCTGTCCTCCTTCTCTTGTGGAAAGTCATCACTGCTTGAGGAGTGGTTCTGGTGTTTCTGAGAGATCAACAGTCACGGTTTTAGTAGGCTGTGCTTTAATGTGGACCAAAAATCAGCACTGCTTTTCCCTGTTGTCTCAGGCTGCAATATCTTAAAAGATTTAGTAGCGCTAGACAAGGAGGTGAGCCTGTGTGGAGAACAAACACATGTGCAACTCCCAAGGGAAACCGGTGCAGGTACAAATACTGTCCTAGGATAACTAAATTAAGAGGGAAAAAAACAGTAAATTAAAATCATAGCAAGAATGACTTAGACCCAGTGTGGCAATGGAGTGAGGGTAACATAATAGCCATGGAGAGAGAATTCAAATTTACAGAAGCATGAGCACAGAAACATCATTTTGTTTAAAAATCTCCTCCTCTTGCCCTGGTACAATTATTTCCAGCAAGTCCTCTCTTGATATCTGTCTTTTCCATCACATATATTATCCTCACATTTACCAAATATGCAAAACCAAAAAAGCAGTACTGATCTCTTACTTATTGGAAATTACTTGTCTATTGAATATTGTGCTAACTTCCCACAGTATTGCCTGATCACTAAAATATGTTTAGTTACTGCACATTCTGTTTAAATATTCAAGATTATTTATGTCTATACCTTCATATTATGTATGTGTTACTTTACTTTAAAGTCATACTCACCCTATTCTGTTCAAAAAATAAATATGCATAATGTATATTTCCTTGATTAAATTTAGAGTTAAGTATGTCAGCATTCTGTCAAATCAGCACTACGAATCCTCTAACTTCTGTACCTGTAAAAGGTGGTGAAACTGATAGTGTGGGCTGGACAGGGCAAGAGTGAATTGAATGTCAGTGAGGAGCTACCTTAATCCTCAGGCAAATGCCAGAGCCATGATAAATCTCCTTCCCCATCCTGCCAGGTCCATAGCAGTAGTTCACAGAGGCAGTGTGGGAGTCCCGTCCTCTCTAAGCAGGTTCCTTTAGAGACTCCACATGTGAAAGGTTTCATGTTTGATACAAAATTTACTCATTTCTAGTTTTCTGAAGTTACTGCCAGGGAATATGGAGGACCAGGTGCTCCCAAAGGGATGGGAGCTGGGACCCATGGGCAATAACCTGACTGACAGTCAGACATAGCCCTGGGATGACTACATGGGGCCATCGGCACAGGCCAAGGCCAGGTCAGGATGCCAGCCCGAGCCATGATTCAGTATGTATTTGAATCCTGAAACAAGTGAAAATGACACTGAGCAGAGTAGAGCAACTGAAATATAAAACTGAATCACTTTATGAAGTGTTTCTTCTTGCCTGACGCCATAATATGCTCACTGTCATGACACTGGCCATTCCCAGCTGCTGAGGAGGAATGTGTGGGTTGAAACCAGCTCAAGACTGTTGCTCTTCTGCCAGTTCTTTTGTTGTTGTTGTTGTTTTTTGGTATTCATGGGGCACCTGCACACACAGACCCCCAGAATTCAGGAAGCATTGGCACTTCTTTTTTTCTAACTTGGGAACAAATAGTTTCACAGCTGGTTGGTTCACTCAACTCATTTAGCTAGAACAGAGGTCACCCTGCGGTCCACTTCGTGCTCAGTTCAGCTTTCTTTGCAATATCTGTGGTCAGTCACTCCATGTGCTCTTCCGTGACCTGTCTTGGTGGTACAGAGTCCTTGCTGAAGCTCAGTTCCCGTAGAGCTGGATAGGAAGTTGATTTATTCCCTTGCTACAAACCAAAAGTATCTCTGTTTACAGAACACGGTATGTTTTTATTTGTGTAGCAGATCATTCTGTCATTTTGCAGCTGTATGTTTCTCCTCTTACCTCCCACACTTATTTTAAGAAATTAAAAATAGGATACTTATATACAAACTAGATAAACACCAGTTCAATGCTGTTGGATGCTGGTGTGCTGTGACTTACGCCTTCCATTTTTAAACCATTCTTTAGCAATAGAGCAGCTTTTCTAGAAGCTAACTTCTCAGCAGTGATACCAATTAATTTTATTGGATTAAATTTGCTATTACTTGGTTCCTCTACTTGTCAAAGTAGTACCTAATAGTATGCCGCATGGTGAATCACCTTTAACAAAAAGCATTGCTCATTGCCAATTTAAAGGAAAGGGAGAAACAGCCATAAGCTGCTCAAAAATATATTGTAACAAAGCACCAGTAGAGCTTTTAATGGGTTATTTTAATGTCAATAAAGTCTGGAAGAGGTGCCTTTTCAGTCTGATCTGGAGACAAAATGTCTTTTTTTAACTCCTGAGTTTGTGTGAATTTGTTAGTGAGGAACTCACCTAACGGGTGTCTTCATAACTTTTTTCATTCCAGGAGCCTGGAAACTTTCTTTCTTGTTGTTTTTATATAACTTTCAATGCATATTATCACTTTGCCATAATCCTGAAATCAAACTTTAATGTTAAACTGATAGATAATTTGATCACTGGAACTGCAGACTAAAAATACATAATAAATCTTTAGCAGTGATATTAATTAAATATTGGAACAAATTACCTTGAGGTACAGGCCTCTCCCACCACTTAAAGCTCCCTGTCTTCCAAAGAGGTAGAATTCAGAAATGGCTTCTTGAGACTGGGCCATTCTGCTCCTTTCTTCTCACAGGAGTACTCATTATTTTATCTTAATTTCTGTTAGATGCCCCAAGCTCTGAGAGTAGGTTTTGCTGCCACTTACCAAGTGGAACTGGCACAAGATGAAATCATGCCTTTAGAAAGTGCTTTTGGGCAGAGTCCTAAAGAGGGGATTCAGAGTTCAATTTTCACTGCATTGCTTAAAACCCAATATATATATATAAAATAGCAACTGAATTTTCAGTTTTAGATAACATATTTGGTGTGCAATGTGCAAGTAGAAAATATGCTAAGACTCTTATCTCTTGGTTCTTTTTGAATGCTGCCATGGTGATGTCTGGTGCAGGCAGAACAGGAACTTGGGGGGTTGGCAAAGAAAGCTGATGTTCCAAATAAGACTTACACTTGATATTATCTTACAGACTTCAAAGAGGATTATAAAACAAGAATATTAAAAATGTTAATAAACAAAACTACTTCATGCATGGTTGAGCTGTTTTACAGGGAATAACTCAATTTTAATAATTTCTACTGTTTTTAAAGGCAGCAATGGAGAAGCCAATTAATCATCGATTGTTTGTGACAAGAATTTTGCAGGAATTTGAAAGTGACACATTCTTTCCAGAAATCAACTACAAAGACTACAAACTTCTCACAGGGTAAGTATCAAGATGCATAGTGGTCTTGTGTTCAGATGGAAGACTTAATAATCTACGTTGAATGTTTAAGGGTCCTATTAAAGCCATGTTCTCTTTTGAGTTGGAGGTGCTTTTCACTGTATTTTTCCCCAGAGTCATATTTTTCTTAGAACCTGGAATTGCACCACACTCCGCACAGAGAGGGTGTTGGAACTTGTTGTGTTCTTGAACCTTCCTATCATCTTTACAGTAAAGAATTGCTTTTGCCAGTTTGCTTGAAAAATAGCTTTCTTGATGCTTCTCATTTTAGAATTACTCAAATATTTACTAAACTTCATAACTCTCAGTATGTTGTTATTCAATGGTATTTAACCCCTTTGATAAATTGCTGAAGACAAATTAAATGGGTTTGAGCAGGGAGGGTTGAGCCTTTATACATTTCTAGGTTACTTTCTGCTATTCACTGTGGTTTCTTCTGTGTGATCCTTGTCATATTCCAGTCATACTTTTGTGACCTCTCCAAGGAGATTACACCCAACAGGCAGTAGGGAGGCAGCAAAAATTCAAACATCTGCCTCGAGAACTAGCAAGGAAAGGACCTCTTCCTCTTCTTGCTTCTCCCGTTTTGGTTCCCAGCTGGTTGCAGACCAGCAGCGGAAGAAATAGAAAGTATGGCAAGTCAAGCTCTCTGCGCAGGGCACAGGAATGGATTAGCGCTGAAGTGGGAGAGAATAGGCAGGGGCAGGAAAGAAGGATGCAGGAGAGATGAACAAGGTGAGTGGGGAGGAGGAGTCACCTTTTTCAACTCTTAACACATTCTGAACTGCACTCAACATGAACCCACTTCAGTATCCTGATGTCTGACCCAAAACTCCCCTCTCTCCCTCTTGGCTGTTTCTCAGTTCTACATTGTTTTGGGCCAGTGCACTGAAATCAGAAGTTGGCCTTAAAACATGAGTTTATAAAATAGCAGATAATTCCCTCACTAACGTGGAAACCTCATAGAGTCAAACCTAGCAAATAAAAATTAAAATTTCTTTCTCCCTCAAAGTCAACATTGCAGATAAAAAGTCCTCACTCTGTCACAGGGAGCTGAAGAGATTTTTCAAAGTGTCTATTAATAAAACTATTTTAGTAAATGTGGAATATAGAGGAACACTTTGAATGGCAGCAGTCAGCTGCTTTAAGAAGCTGTAGCGGACTTGTAAGAAACCTTTATCTTACCATTTCCTCTAAACCATCTGAGCAAAGCAAGAACACCCAAAAGTGTTCTGTAGCTTTTCTACTTTTGCAGACATTTCAAATAACGTGTTGGAGGCTTTAATAAAAATGCTGGGGTTTTCTGATTGAGCCAAAAAAGTGGTGGGTTTTTTTGCATCAAAGTATGCTTTCTTGATTTAGAAAGGTGTGCTTACAAGTTGCTGATAGTAGTTAACATGATTCCTACAAATAGTTTGTACTTAATATGTCTATTGTAAGGATGGTATTTTTATCTCCTTTTTCAAACAACTCTCTTTTCTAATTTATTGGATAAATTACGGGTGACTTATAATGATATTTTTACCTACTTGTTGGCTTTTGCTTTGTCTTCTCCCCACTGTAGGTACCCAGGTGTCCCTGCTGATATCCAAGAAGAGAATGGCATCCAGTACAAATTTGAAGTGTATGAAAAAGCTGTCTTGGCACAATAAATGAGGTTTTTGGTACTTCTGTGTAAGGGCAGACGTTTTAAATCATGAAGTACTTTTACTTTTTATTTGACTTAAATCACTGAGTACAAATACGTATTAAATTATTGAGAGAAAATCCCGCTTGATAGTACAATACCTCAGTAGTGAATGATTCCAAAGAACACACCCCACACTCTGAATGTACCCCTCGCAGTGGAAATATGAGGGTGGTCGACAGCATGAAGGAGGTAGCTCTAAGGAATGCTGCAGCTAGGGTTGCATGAGACCTTGTCTTCCTCTTTATAGTCCATGGCAGCACCCCTGACAACTCCGTGAGTAATGAAAGGCATTAGACTGGGTCAGAACTTTTCTACCTAAACAAAGGCTTTGAGTATCTACTGGTTCAGAACGTCCAACACTAAGAAAGCATCAGAACTCCTGAGTTTGACTGGGATGGTATACACTTTTGTAACAGTCCTTAAAACATGCTGGTGTGGAGGGAAAGGTAAGCAGGCATAGCAAGAGAAGTGGTGCCTGGAAATCTCGGGCAGCAGTTGAAGCATACATTGATCCTTCCTGGAAGTCCTCTTGTCATCCTAACCGTCCCAGGTACACAGCCTACTTCAGGCCTTTTGGCTGACAACACTGACCTACAAATTAATCTGAGAAAGAATTTTTAACGTTTCCATTAACTTCACACCCGTGTAAAGGCTTGCTGTTCTTACAGAAAGTTGCTATGTCAGTTTGACCGTGACCACTTTGCAGCACAGGAACATAAACGTTGCTGTCTTAACAGAAGCTGTGTTCTTGTGTCCCTTCTAAATGTTGTCAGTGCAGATGCAGAGTGTTAATTTGTCAGTGTGAGTTCGAATAGTCTGTGTCGCGTACAAATACGGATTATAAGCAGGTAGTGGGGTCCCGTTTCCACTTTCATTAAATATAGCCAGTATAATAATGTTTTGCCTTACTGTTCCCTAAAAATAGCAAGATACTGGTAGTACAGTGACGCTGTGATTCTAACGGCGTACAATGCCAGGTGTTGACCAAAGATTGTTATTGACAGTATTACCACAGCGTGACCAGCAACATTAGTGTGTTGCCTTGCCCTGGCCGTGGGGAGTTTGTCAGACGGCAGAGGTCACCGTATAGGGAGGAGCTGGGACATACCCTGCCCGTCTCTGCTTCCCGGGGCTGCTGCTGCCACCCGGAGAGTGGGAGGGAGCCCTGCCTCCCCTTCACTGCAGATCAGTCTGGGGCCAGAGGAGTGAAAAAAACAGTTGTGAAAACAACAAAACAAAACAAAAAAAAAAAAACAAAAAAACCCCAAACCTCAAAACTCTGCTGACTGTTTCCCCAAGGCATTTTAAAAGCATTGTCTTACGAGGCAGTATTGTGGGAGGTTCAAGTAATAGTGCTTGTCCTTTAGTGTCACGCAGGCCCGGTTCTGACATCAGGGAGGGTGGCACTGGCCATCAGCAGATTTTGCATGTTTTAACTGTACGGAGGAGTGTAACAGCACCCGGTTTTCTAAAGTTAAACCTTAATTTCCTTGCTTTTGAAAAACCAAACCTCTTTGATAAGAGAAAAACATTTATAATTATCATCTGTGAACACCGCTTGAATTTTCCATGGCAATTTTGCAACATTTAACTCATGAAAAAAGGTAAATTTGGCAGCATCTTTTTTGGGTTGTCTCTTTTCTCTACGTTCCTTTCGAATTCTTGAAAATGTAAGTACTTCCCTGTGTTGATCTTCTTCCACATGTGCTGACTTTACATCGTTTGACAAAGATTAAAGCAACAAAGTTATATTTGCTTGGGCAATACAGCAAAAAGTCTCCTGTGTTGTAGTTTGCCAACACATTGTGGAAGGGAAGGAAAAAGACTGTTACCAAGGGGATGGTATTTTTTTAAAGACTGTAAGTCACAGTGACCCTGACAAGAGAAAGTAATCTCCCCAAAGCATTTAATATGTACCAGTTAGTACCAAAAAGCGGGTCGCTGTTGAGAGCTGCGCACAGGTACTCTGCAGAGTACTGCGTTTAATGGCAAGTGACATTTGTTAAAAGTGGAAGCAAAGACTTCATGCGATGCTGGATTTACACTGTGCTGCTGATGCCAACGTATGTTAGAGAGTTTCTGCCTCAGCATACATTTGCAGGAGATAGATACGGTTCCCTGGGGCCAAAATGTTTTGTAGCACCACTTTGGTTGGAAAGAACTTTTAACTTGGATGCAAACAAGCCTACTGGGAACATAAATAGTTACTCTGACTCTTTGTGGACTGACTTAGCCCTCTCCAGATTTAACTAACTATGTTCATTTGTCAAATTCCACAACAAATTAAGTCAATTTATGATTCGTGGAGATGAGAACTTTTGAAACAACACAGCAGTTTCCTACTGGAAACTTTTCAGAATGCATTAATGACGCATTTTTTTCAGTGTGCCACTCTGCCAAAAACATGAGGTTTTGTTTGTTTGGGGTTTTGTTTTAATAAAAGCACTGCATTTGGACAGCACCTTTTGCATCAGAGCTTTTCAAGATGCCGTACAGATTCCAATCAAGAATTGGGAAGATGCATTTGGTGGCGGTGAAGTTGGGTCCCAGAGAAGTATGTTGATCCTAATTCCGGGTGTACCAGCCTCTGCAAGGTTAGATGCTTCCTCCTTCAAGAAGATGAATAGGCAGAAGGGTGATGAGTCTGTGTGTTCAGGAATTACATACAAGGACTGTTTGCTGACAAATGTATTGTTTCCAGAGGGCAGTTACTTTTTTGTGTTTTTTTTAAGTCTGTGCTCTGAGATTGTCCAAAAACTGAGAAAAAAAAAAAGCAGGTTGCTCTCTTTTAAAGGCCGGAGTTACCAGGGGGAGTTTGTAAGGGGCCCTTTTCGAAGGCGATGCTTTGCTGAGTGACAGGTCGGTTTGAAAAAGCAACAGATAGAAAATAAGTTTTCTGTTCACCTAAATTGCACCTGTTGCACCTGGCAGCTCCCCGTTTGTATTTCCCAAAGGAAAATATAAATATTGTATCCTACAGCTTGAAGGGAAAAATCCTTTGTTCCAAATACAACTTTTCCACGTTTTGTTTACTCCCGTACCTTACTGATGTATGATTCTGTGAAATGCTGTAGGTTCTCATTATGTCTAGTACAGGGGGAAATGTCGTGTTTTTCCCCAGTTCCATGCAGCTAAGTGCAATGAATAGCATAATGAGTGACAATATAATTACCAATCACCAAGAAAAGTATAGTACAGATATAATTTATTCCCCCTCATTCAAGCTTTCCCAGGAACAAAGTGTTCTAAACAGATTAAAAATTTAATTTCTAAGGATAATACTAGTTTTAACAAGATAGCTAAAAACAGAGGGTCTGCATAAGAAGTGAAAAACAAACCATTAATGTTTCTGCTGCTTGTCTGTTTTTCATTTTCTCTCTTGCCTGACAGTGGACATCAGTTTCCATTGGGCAGTAGAAAGCTGATGTTTTCAGTAGCTCACCAGTAGCGTTATGGCCGCAGTGTATTCAAGGACAGAATCGGGAACATTCCGACAACTCTCTGTCGTGGAGAGCAATCCATGGAGAAGAAAGGTACACTTGACATAATGTGGGTTTCCTAATTTAGCGAACAGAATATTATTGGTATATATACAGAACACCAGGGGGAAAACAGGAAAGGGAAAATGACAGTGATTAGTTTATGCATGTTACCTGAGGAGAGCATCAAGAGTACTTGACATGAGATCTTAATTGGGGCCGGGCAACCATGTTGTCTTCATCAGGCTACAGCTAATTTGCCAAGGGCTCAAACCTAAACCCAAACTAATTCTGAGTAGTTTAAAAGCTGTGCTAACAGAAGAGGAAGATCTGAGCAGGCAGCAGCTGATTGGGAGAGGGGAGAAGCTGTGGGAAGGATTGTTCGTTAATCAGTGCAGAAAATGAGGTGACTAGGTGACAAATGAGGTGGCAAAGCTTGGTTAAGTATGAAACTGGGAGATACTTTCCTCGTTACTGAGTTGTGCATTAGCTGTCTCTGCTTGCCCAGGAGGGCTGTGGGAAGGAAGGCTACCAAGTCAGGGTGGGCTTACCAAAAAAATCACAAAAATCTTCTGAAGTGGCAGGTCCTGGAACAAAAGAGTGGAAATGGAGAAAGAGAGGTGAGAAGAGGAAACTGATGTTTCCTAGAAGGATAACACAGTTTTTTGTGTGAGTTTGTCCTGTAACTGTAACTACTAACTGCCGCTGGGTGTAACACTTGTAAGGTGCTGTGACAAAATTTCATTCGTGAAGGATTTTCAGGATCTGAACCTCTGCGTGACTGCCTTTGTCAGCGATGCTGAAATCCACAGCTATGATTCCTGTCCTGAAGCGCCTGCGTGACATCTGAAAGCAAGAGTACCACCCCCAAGCGTCCAGTAGCCCAAGCATTGTCCCTGGGGTGATGGTCTCCTGCTTCCCTTGGTGGCCAGCATATGCTTCTGGGACTGCATATGGGAAACCTGCTGATTTTTCTTGGTCTTCAATTAAAAAGACTTGCTTTCTTCTAGCTCTGGGATGATCCTGGGTTGTTCTCTCCTCTGTGCTTTTGTCTGCAGATCATTCTGTCTCCTTTTGCATAACATCAAAGCGAAATTTGTACAAGAAGTCTTTTATGAGATTAATTATGCGGTTGGAAAAAGAACAGACAAGCTCTCAGAGTCCTACTCTGGTTACATTCTCAAGACCTTTTCCAGGTGACTTGAACAAGGGCTTATATGCCAAAACTTGCCTGTCTATCTCCAATTAAATTGGGTGGTTTGATAAAGTAGATTATCCTGACATACAAATCTTGGTTTGCTCATATCTTTTAATGGTCCCGGCTTCAGCATTTGTGTGTCACCTTCAGTTCTCAAGCTGTGGTCCTCTCAGTTCTGTCTCTTCAGCTGTGCTGTTGGATTGGAAATTTACAGAAATTCAGAGAATTGTTCTGATCAAAAAAAGTAGGTATTTGAAATAGAATCCTCTTAAGTATGTGCTTATGTCTGACTAAGTGATAGTAAGTGTTTTTTCCTGAAATTGGGCCATATATTTTGCCTGGTTAAGGAAAGCTTTAGGTATGAAATTAAATATTTTGCTAAATGATGTCTGCTATGAAAAACTAGACAGAGAGAAAAAGTAAATACAGAACTTGAGAGGACAGGAAATGGTCGGTACACCATTATTCACCGAAGCCTAAATCAATGTCTTTTCCTTCAGCAATTCAGTTTAATGAGCTCCTAATACCAAGCAGAATCTTTTTCAATAAACAAGCCATTATATAGAAGTCACTTTGGCTATAAATTGCGTCATTGATTTAATTGAGAAGGACACTTGCACAAAACCAGAGCGTTTGCTCCTTAGAAGTAACATGCTTTTAATGTCCATCCTTCCTCTGAACTCACAGTTCTCCACACAAAGCCCCTGCTGGGAACACTCACCCTCGTTTCAGACAGCTGTATGAGCTGATGGATTACCAGTCCTTGGCTAGAGATCCCTGCTCCACCTCTCAGCTGGCTGGAGGGATCATGCCTATTCCACCAGAGCCCGATGGTTTCCTTTAAATATCCCATGAAGAGCGATTTCAGCCAAACAAAGAGGGTTTGCCTGAAAGGAAAAGGAAAAACTTGAGTGATCCTTCCTGCTACTGGTACTACCTACTACTAGGTAATACCTAGTGAGGGAGAGTGGTGGAGCAGGAGGAGTGATGTCATCTCTCGCTTCAGCGGGATCTGGGTGAGCAGCTTTAGAACCTGGAGTAATTGGACATGAGCTGTCTGTGGATACGCTCCTCGGAGGAGCACACCTCCCAGACTCCAGAACTTGTGCTTGGAGGGTCCCTGCTCCAAACCATGCGTAGGACATCTCACTGGGTTGCTGCATCGCATTCCCACTCTTGCAGTAAGTGAAAACAGAAAAGAGACAAATATTAAATACACCTCCCATGTGAGAGTAAATAACTTAAAATAGGTTGGGCCAACTCAGCCACTGAATTCCACTGAGGCTTGTGCAGCTGTACTAAGGAGCACTTCAGAAGTTTTTGAACTTTTCAATGCTGTATCAGTAGGTTATTAAACATGACAAAAAAAAAGCTCCTGAAAACTATTTCTTGTGAAATCAGCTTGAAAAAATGCTTTATTTTCCCAAGTGCAAGACGGGGGTTTTAATTGCCATAACTCATCTTGCTGGGTTTTGTTCAGAAAGGTTAAGATTTAGATCTGTTCCCATCAAGAGTCCTAGGTGGAAAACCTCATCAATGTAACATAGCTAAGTCTAGAAAGAATTAATTTTCCTAATTAATTTTAAATTAAATTTTTCTCATGTTTCTTCATTTGTTAATCATATAAAAAGGCAACCCATTCTTCTAGAGTTCTTTACTCACTAAGTACTTTTGTGCATATTGCTTTTTTAGTCAGTCAAAATTGATTTCTTCCAAGCATTGAGTCTAAGTGTCCTTCATCAAATTATGGTTTTCTTTCAGATGGGATCATGTAGATTCTCTTCATTTTTGTCACACAGCAGTTACACCATTGTTTACTGAACAATTCACTCTATGTATATTTCTAGTATGTAATTCATCTTCCTTTTGAAACAACTACAGTGCACAAAGGGTACAGGCAGCTTTCTGCTGTAGTCTAAATAATGATTGCTTTCATTCAGTGCATTATTTATCCTCATATGAACGAAATCCATATCCTTCAATTTATGGCAGAATAACGGCTTCGCCTGCTCAAAAAAAAAAAAAAAAAATCAGCCAGGGAAAAAAAAAAAGATTTGTAGCAAA
>JAOXNO010000020.1:76100308-76111961 GCA_028565335.1 Limnodromus scolopaceus | reverse complement strand
GGTTGGGCTGGGTGGGGTGGCTGGCGGTATGGGATGGTGGTGGGGTGTTTGTCTGGCCAAGCGGTTCCCTCGGGGGGCCCCCTCTCAGTTCAAACACCGGTCCCTTCCTTCCCGGTGGATTTTTGAGGGAAAAGGCTTCAACGTGCTTACTCTTCTAGCCTGCGTTTATATTTTTCAGGTGTGTTCTCCGTAACTTCTCTGTGGAGATGTTGCATGTCCCTGCTTTTTTTTTTTTTTTTTTTCCAGATCTCCCTCAGGAAAAAGGCTAGAGCTGTTAGGTTACACGTCAGGATGGTGTGAGACAGGCGCGAGCAACAACATTGACCTTAATGTAGAGCCCCAGTGAAAACTTCCCTCTCTTAGGGCTCCCCACCGTGCTCCAGCCACTCTCCGGCAGTAATTATTGAGGTAAAAAAGACCTCCAAATGAGCAGGAGTACTCAGAAAGATGATAAATGCAGTGACAGGAGAAGGGTGCTTAATGAGCTGCCTGGACCTCTCCAAACTTTCTTCAAGAGTACATGGCAGATCGTAAGTGAGAAGAAGGGTGAGAAATGCACAGATCCTGACCACCCTGCAGTTAACCTTGGGAGAACAGCGAGGCTGAAGGGAGGGGGGCTTCACTGTGGAAAGTTACACTTTACAGGCTAGGTTTCCAAAACTGGACTGGATTCTGGCAACTCTGGGTGAAGGTGGGGAAGTTTTGGCTGTTAGAATAGTAACTTTTTAATCAAAAGTTACTCTCGTAACTCCGATACCACTCTCGTGGTAAATTTCAATGTGTTTATGATAGTGTAGGAAATCAAGAGTTCTTGTTATGCTGACTGAGAGGACTTACAGGGGGTTAACTGTGGATATGAGGAATCACAAAAAATACTTAAAGTGTTAAGTTATTTAAGTGTGTAAGCACGTCTTTTTTTCAGAGATGAGAATTGATGACTTGCATTTACTGGAATGAGTTTAGACTCTCAATGCTACTGTGAAAGCTTGTTTGTGTAACTCGGTGCTGAGGCACAAAGCGCAGAATATTTGGCTTTCACATTGAAAAAGCGAGGAGTATCTTGCAAGAACATTGATTCGTAGCACTCCATTACTTGATGAAAATGTTGTTTATGTTTATGCTTGTTTATACATTGTAACATTGATTAGCTTTTTCCCCCTCAATTTTGTGATTATTTCCACTGTCAGATGTAACAAAACACTGTGAGAGTTTCTCCTTGTAATTAAATACTATTTATAAATCAAGAAGCAAGGGATGGAAGAAGAAGTGCTAAAACTTTTTAAATTTTTGTGGCTTTTCCCACTACGATAGCAGCAGAATTTGTGTCAGAATAGGACTCTGGGTTATCACTCTTATATTTGCCAGCCTGACCTCAGGATAGGACCCAGCACAAATCCACTACAGCAGTTATCTGCTTCTTGGAAACAAATCATCATCGGCTTCAGAAATTGCTTTTCATGCTACAAGGTGCTTTGTACTATTTCATCTCAGAGCACTTTCCAGGATGATACCTTTTTGCAAATAAAATGAAGCTCTTCCTAGACACACAGAGTGTTCCAGGAGTGTTGTTTGTACAAGAACACCAGAAATTTGTGGATGATCCGAAAGACCAGTTCATGATTCAATGTCAAATGCCAGGTTGCCTAGTTCCTTGTGCTTTAAACTGCTATTTTGGCACAAGTTTACCTCCACAGCCGAAAAGCAGCTGTGTCAGTCCTGACATCTCAGTAACACTTGCAGTGATTATGACATTGCAGTTAATTAGATTTAGTATAATCCCAATGTGTTCAGTGTCAATCTGTGATGAATTATCGAATAAATTACTCTTTGAGGTAATTGCTTGAACTGTGATCTTTCACTTCAAAATAGCTAGATGTGGGGGTTTTTTTGGAGCAGGTTGTACTCCAGATAATCATGTTTATCTTCGTCCAGCGTTCAGGAATGTATTCTGCATTATATTGTTTTGGCTACAAACCTGTAACAGTGCCTTTTAATCATATAGCATCTGATTCTGAAGTTTTTATGGATTTTTATTCCCTGCTTTATATTTATTTCTCCACTTTCCTTTGTCCCCACGCTGCCCTTTTTTCCTTTGCAGTGCAAAGTGTAGATCAACCGATAAATAACGTGCTGGATCTTGGCAGCACTGGTTCTTGTGCTCCTTTTTTCAGGGATTAGCCAGGCTGCTTTCAGACCTGACAGTCCCAGCCCGTGTACGTAATGATTAGTTTGGATTCTGAAATGAAATTTATTAGTACCTACGAGCCCTGGTGAGACCTTGGGCACGCTGGAGCTGCTGAGCTGCCTGCACAAAAACATCTTGGGCTTTCTCCAGCCTGGGTTCACACAACACCCTTGGCAACACAATCTACTCCAAACTTTCAAACTTTTAACTACTGTGTTAGACTAACCTTCCTCTGCCCTCTCATTAACAGTCCTGGTAAAGTCTACGGAGGCAGTGAATTTAAGCAATTAAGCGTTAGATCAGATGTCAGAAAAACAATCTCGTTTTTAGCACTGACCTGCTGCATGACTTCAAGTAGCATTATTCTAGTTCAGTGCCTGCTTAATGTTTCCTGCTCTTTTTGGCCATAAAAAGTATTTCTACAGATGAAGAAACAGTAAGAAGTGCTGTATGCCATCACTTAAGTAAAGGAAGCAGTTAAGCAAGCAGTTAAGTATCAGAAGAGCTTTAGGTAAATATGAAATAAATGTAAAATCACTAATAACTTCCAGGTAGGTCAAAGCCAAGCGAGAACGCAATCAGAATTCCAGCACGTGTGCTACCTAAAAGGCATTTCTCTTTAGTTTGTTTCTGGAAGCCTAAATGCACAAATTAATGGGATACTTTTATAAAAGACTTGATAATAATCTTGAATATATTACTTGTCAAAAATAAGCATTTCATAATAATGATTTGCACATCAATGAAAGCCGAGGTAGACACTACTGAATCATGTAGTTTCAGTATAATGGAATGAATCCTTAAAGTAATTTCAACGCAATTACTTTTTAAAAATGTTTTATTAAGACAGAGGGGAAGGAAAAAAAAACCCAATCAAAAAACAACCACTGGTCAAAAGAAGAGGATAGTACCACAGCGGTGCACCTCCCCCACCAAGCAGTGACCAGAAGTGGGATGCTCAGTCTCATGAGGATGGACAGAGATGTTCTGGCCCTCTTTCATCCTCCTTAATTGCTCGGAGCAGGGCTGCAGTCACAGACACAGTGCACAGGCTCTGGGAGGGCTGTAAGCCCAGAAATAAACGCTACCAAAGGTGAACTGGTTTGTCTAATGGGTTTGTCTCTTGGTTTTTTTCCCTTGACATACCAAATATTGTGAGGTATCTCACCCAAACACATGCCACGCGTGGCCATTACTACATTATGATTCTATGATTCTATGCTACCAAACGACAACTATATTGAATAATAGTTAAATACGTAATTAACACACTGCAGGCATGAAGCCCCCTAGCTAACAGGTCTCGCTGGGACTGGTAAGCCACGCAACGTCACGGCTTAGCAAAAGCACCTGTAGCTGCAGAGCTTGATGCTATGAAGGGAAATAAATGGGGGAGGAGGAAATCTGTAATAAAAATGTCACGTCTGTTTCAACTGACTTCTTTTTGTTTGTTGGACTTTTGGAACAAGCTAAATTGGTATCATTCTTTGATTTTGGAATTCAAAGTAAAACTCCAAAATCGATGGAAAAGAGAGTGAAATTACTGCTTTTCACTTCTTCAACAGGACATTACTAAGTGCTTTCGTTGGAAAATAAAAATAAACCTCTGTTAATTTCTGTTGCAGTTAAACTAATTAAAAATTTTTATTTCTCTAGAAATACACTGTAAATGAACAAATGTAATTTTCATATCCATGTCTAATCTTGTCTTGGAATTGTATAGCTCTGCCAACTGTGAAATATTGATTTTTTTTTTCTCTAAAAATTTTCTCTACACATGGGTAAGTGAGCACATAGAACACATAAATAAAAGAAATTTAATTGTATTAGTCACATGTATGCAGGTGTACATTCATACAAGACCTTTCGCTATTTATACCACGTTAAGCTCTTAATTTTTTTTTGTGTGAAACCCCCAGATGTTCTTTAATGTTATCAAATGTTTTCTTTTGTTTTAGAGCTGATAGTGCCTGCCCAGGTACCGGACTCCTCTCAGCCCACTGGTCCCCACGATGAGTGGTTCAAGCTGTGCATCGCTTCCTTTATGCTTCTTCACTCAGACTAGCAGGTTTTCAAAGGAGCATAAGGAAGGTAGTCTACTTCCACAAATGTAATTATTGTTATAAAATACAGTGATATTTATCTTCCACCGATTTAAGTTTCTTCTTAGATAAAAAATATTTTTACTGTGCTTGCTTTTCTTATTTGAAGATGCATGAACTTTCTTTTACTCATTAATTTCTAGATTTTTAGCATTGTCATTTTATGAGAAAGAATGAGTGAGTGTGACACTATCTTACATCAATGAAAAAAGTGCTGCAGGATTCACTTATTTCTTGCTCTTTGGGTGTATTGAATGTAAAGCAAGTAGAGTGTGGAGAATCAGACTTTTTTCGCAGCTTATTTGGCAGAGTGTGACAAAAGGGAGAACCGTCAAAAAAAAAAGTGACAGTCATGGTTTAAACTCCTATAAATGTTATAACTCCATCCAGATAGTATTTTAAGTTTTTAATGCATTTCTTGAAGTCTAGGAGGTGGGAATACCAATTCCCACACAATGTGGAAGACAGTTCTATTTTGTTTTGGGTTTTTTTTTTCCCCTTCATACTCTTTTCGCAAAGTACGAGGGTATTTACAGGAACACTTTGTACAGTTAAACCCTCTTTTTCCTATTTTCTTTTTTTCCTGGTGTGTGTCCCTGCTTTCTCTGAAGCCCAGGTGTCGTTTCCAGCCGCTAGGAAGGTGTAAGTGAGACAAGTGTGATGACGGAATCGGTGGAGTTGCCGACGGAGGGGAATTCCCTGATCAGAGCCGTCTACCAGAGCCGCCTTCGCCTCACCAGGCTCTTACTGGAGGGCGGCGCCTACATCAACGAGAGCAATGACAGAGGTGAAACCCCCTTAATGATTGCTTGTAGGACAAAACATGTGGACGCCCAGAGCGTCAGCAAGGCAAAGATGGTTAAATACCTGCTGGAGAACAAGGCTGACCCGAACATACAGGACAAAGCTGGAAAGACAGCCTTGATGCACGCCTGTTTGGAGAAAGCAGGTCCCGAGGTGGTGTCTCTGCTGCTGAAAAGCGGGGCTGACCCAAGCCTGCAGGATCACTCCGGCTGCTCTGCACTTGTGTATGCAATAAACTCTGGGGATAAGGAGACCCTGAAAGTTCTTCTCAATGCCTGCAGGGCGCGGGGAAAAGAAGTCATCATCATCACAACGGACAAGTCCCCCTCGGGAAGGCAGAAAACGAAACAGTACCTAAACGTGCCTCCTGCAGACCTTGAGGAGTGCCATTCCCCGACTGCTTGCACTTCCCCATCGGAAATAGAACTGAAAACATCTCCATCCCTGCTTACAAGTTCAAATGAAACTAAAAAAGCACTGTTCAGCTTTAAAGATCTGGATCATCCACGGAGCGTGGACAGCTCGTCTCAAACAGTCTCACCGACGAGAAGATCCAGCTCAACAAAAACAGGGTCCAAGCTGGCACTAGTGCAGCGGCTACAGTCTGAGCCTTGGGTAAAGAGCTCTCCATCACTGTTTCACCAGAGTAAAATTGCCTCTTTACAAGAAGAACTTCAGGATATTACTCCAGAAGAAGAGCTCTCTTTTAAAATCAATGGCCTGGCCTTATCAAAGAGATTCATCACCAGGCACCAAAGTATTGACATAAAAGACACTGCTCATTTATTGAAAACCTTTGATCAAACTGGATCCAGGAAATTATCATATGATGAGGTAAACTCTCAGACTCCTTATGTTGAAGACAAGCATAACCCCAGTGGGATTCCTATGGGTAAGGATGCCAGTTCAGGACAAATCAGCTTCATTTCAAACCTCAGCAGTATTATCCAGAAAAGAAATTTAGGAGCAAATCACTACAGCTCTGATTCTCAGTTAACTACTAGTCTAAGCCCTGCTGCCGCAGAAGACATTAAGTCAGTGATAGGAAAGAAGAAGATTCTTTCCCCATCTCACACTGTGTTAAGTTCTAGAGAAGTAATGGAGAGCATGCCTGCTGTTATTCTGAGCAGGAGAAATCAAGCTTTTCTAGAAAGGCGGGGTTCAGGAGCCTTATTGTTGGATCACACAGCTCAGACACGACCAGGTTTTCTTCCGCCACTGAATGTGAGTCCTCACCCCCCAGTTCCAGATATTACTTTCATAAACAGGGTTTCTGGGATGATTTCTTGTGGACAAAGCCACTTAGTACCAGCAGCACCCGCTTTCCCTAGGGAGACCAAAAATACAAGAATGCTACTGAGGAGGCAGTCATTACAGACGGAGCAGATTAAGCAACTAGTGAATTTTTAACAGGGGATTAACGAGTTACAAAGTCTTTACAATGTGTACATATTTACTGCACTACCGAATTGTGATGATACATATCGCAAAAGATAGTAGGTCTGTGATGTCAGGCGCTCTGCCTTGGTATGTGTTAAATAGCTTAGAGACTACACCAAAAGATATACTTAAAACTAATGATGCTGCTTTATTGAAACTGAGAAATATTTATTACACTGTTTTCATGACGTTTTCAACTTCAGCACTGAAATCTTACCTGTGACAGGCTGAACGCACAACGGGTCTCAGGCACTGCAGTTCTCGTTTTAGGTTGGAAATGCTGTCCCTCCTACGTTTCCCCAAACACCTGCTCTTTCTGCACCTAGAAGGGTGGTACACGTGGGATTTGGGAACTCGAAACATTCGGCTGTGATGCTGGATGCCAGACCGACACTCTCCCGACTTGTGCCGTATCCAGAAATCCCACCCACAGCCAGTGTGCACGCCGGGTGGGCAGTGGCAGGTCTGCACAGTCGCATCCTCTGACTTTAGTGGCTTCACCGCACATAAATGGACAATACACAGAGTCAGTAAAGCTCATGTTGCAGAGCTGTGCCCAGGAAATCCCAGTTGAAGACTGGGAAGCCTGCCTTTAGACGCCTTGCTGCCCACTGGAAGTCGGTGTGATACCCAGAGCACTGGAGAGCTCAAGTTCAGCAGCGTGATGCCTGGAGGCCGAGTCAAGAAGCCACCACAGTGAGCAACAACTCCTGAACGACTTCCTGTAAACTGACCAAGCCCTGCTTGTGGTGTCAGTGAGGTGCATCAGTCAACTTGGGCTTCTCAAGCTACTCGGCTGCTGGAATCTGCTCATTTAGAAGAGGAAGGGTTGGGGATGGTAGAGGCTGCATCTAAACCAGGGTCTGCTACTTTCTGTAGTTCCAGACTTTCAAAACACAGATCTCCAGCGCATGCAGGAGCTCTTTCTCCCCAGTCACAGGCCTGGGTTTCTTATCAAGAGGGGATACAGCTGGTGGGACAACACCCAGATGTTGTCTTGATCAGCGAGGACACTTCACACACATGCTTGGGAGCAAGGAAGAGAGCTCTGTCTTGCTCAGACAGACCTAGAAGGAATCCAACAGCTACGGTACTCACCTGGGAGATGGAAGTCCTCCTTTTGCCTGATTTGAAGCAGAGGACTGAATTTCTTACAGATGAGAAACATGGCTTTGCCTCCAAGCTGTTGTGTATTTTTAAGTATCTCTATGTAAAACCTGTTTTTCCTTCCCATGTCATGTTCTGTGATTCCAAGGATCTACTTTGTCTTTGTGCACATTCCACAGATGGTTGGTTTCTGGCATTTTATAACTCATCTTCTGAAGGTGATTGAGAAATATTGAATGTGTTCTGTTTTGTCATAATTTACAGAAATTAGTTGTATTGAAATTGTGTCTGTATAATGTGAATTTCTGTATACTGAAATGAGATGCTTTTTTTTTTTTTTTTTTTTTGGAAATACACAGTGGGTACTGTCTGCCTTCTTGCAGTTTCAGTCAAAATTCACCCGGTCTGACACCATTGCCTAACAAATAACTGCAATGTTACGTAGCTTTGCCCTTAGTACAAGGCAATGTCAAGTGGATGATAAGCATACAGTCTCTGTAAATACCTTTTTATGTAAAAATATAAGGATGTCCAAAAGTTTATAACGTGCATATTTTGAAGAAGGGACCATTTGACATCTGGGAGGTACAAGGGTATGGTTTACATCTCCACGCAGCGGAGTTGTGTATCAAGCGCTGGTCTGAAACTACAAATTTAAATGTAGAAATCAATTTTGTGACACAGAATCTGTGCAGTCTCTGGTAATGGCTGCCAGAAGGCAGATGCTCTGACCGTTGGTTCTCTGTCCAGGCTCTCAAAGGTAGCTAGAATAAGCACAGATGCGAATCTGTATCACCACTGTCAAAATTCATTCTTCCCCACCAAATACAGGTCTGGAAGGCCGTGGTGTCCTTTGTCCTCCTGCGGTCACGGCTCTGCTACCTGGTGACAGCTGGGAAGGCCCACAGTGAGCGATGGCATTTGACGTCCCCAGACGTGATTGTCACGCTTGTTTAGCTTCTCACCCCTCAAGAACCATCAGTGCCAGTCACAAAAATGAGTGCTGGCAAACCCATTACTGGTTTGTTTTTTATTTAATTGGAGATGGACTCTTCATCTGCTGAAAGATTCTTGGTCATTTATGGATTGGCTGGGAAACCCTGGTCTCGACATGAACACAAATAAGAAGTGTTCACTATGGTAGAAAAAAAAATAAAATACAAACCCAACACCTGAGTTTGCACATTAAGCATCCAAAACTGAGAAAATTCCCAAAGTGAAGTTGTTAACATTTTAAGAGCTATCAAATACTGGTGGAAACACGGTGGAGGTGATGGAGTATTTGGTTCCATTCAGGTTCTGTCTTACTTCAGGAGATGTTGCTGGGTCAGCATCTGCATATGCCAGGTAGAAACAAGGATTACATGGAAATCTTTCTATGACAGACAAGTTGTGGAATAACTTGTGTCAATATTAAATTGTTAACTGGTCCCTACAAACGCCACATACAGACGCAACAGAATTTTCAAGTATTTTTATTATATTATAAATGGAAATGGCAATTTGTAGTCAGTTCATAATGAAGTTAATTGTTTGAAGATAACAGTGCATCTTTTAAAAAATATAAATTATTTTTTAGAAAAAAAATCAGCCAGCAGATCAGGGGTTCAGTGTCTTTGCTGAAAGCGTAAAGCCCAATTTCTGCTGTATGGATTTTAAAACTAATTACAGATATGGGATTACTGATCCCTCAACTGAAATGGTAATTTTTTTTATGAAATGCTCAGACGACGGGGGGAAATGGCAAATGTCTTGAAAAGTGGAGTTCTTCTGTAGCATTGCCAGTGTTTTGTGCTTACTTTTGACGCAGATGTGAAAGGTTAACATTAATGTTTATTGTTGCATCGATGTTAAAAGTGACCTTCAAAGGAAAAAACAATTCATTTTTGTTCTCTTGATGTTGTTACGGTGCAAAAATAAAAGTTATTTTTTTCCCCAATTCAGGGAGTATGGAAATAGAGGCATCCTTTTATTCGACTGCTTAGGAGACGCTGAGTCACTGCCAAAGGTACTCGCTCACAAGTGTTTCTCAGGCTGTCTCTACACAGGAAAATCGGAGCAGCTAATTAGATTTAATCCAAGGTAGCTAAATTTGCACAAAGCATTGTGTGAGAGGGGAGGGGCGCTCTCTGCCCGCGGTTCCACTTCAGAGGAGATGCACTTCTGCCGTCTTTGAAGTCTTAATCCTCGTCATTTTCCGGTCATCCGTCGTGTCAGCAAGCCCTGAATTTCTAATATTAAATTCCTCCCCGAAACATTAAAAGTTTACAGACAACAAAATACCTTTCAGGTGCTCTTTGTGCATCTGGGTAGAGAAGAAGACTCCACAGGCTGGAACTTTTTCCTTGCTACTTTTCTTTTAAGAGCCGTGGCTTCCCATCTGGGGCAGGACCACCCCTTCTCGCACCCCACAGGGAGAAATTGGTGAAGCTCGTCCACGCTAACTTATAAAAACATTGATGGCATAAAATCCTTAAACATTTAAACGCTGTGAGACGGGGGTGACATCTCTGCGGGGAGGCACTCCTGCCAACGTGAGTTACGTCTCCCGGTAACACAGGCTGCCGAGGGGATGATTGAATTTTGAATCGACGTGGTAAGTTTACAAAAGGTGAAAAACACCTTTTTTTCCTGTTGGTTTTCCTTTTCTCTGCGAAACGCTGTGAAAGTGTACAGTGAAAAAGTCACTCCTAGACAAATGGCGGTGGCCTCACAAAAACGGCCATCCTCTGAAAATCTTCGTATTTCGGTTTAAGAAACTTAAGAGCAGCAAGCCACCGCACAGGAATGCTGCAAAAAAGCAGTTTTCAGGGCAGTGTTGAAGGTGCGGTGGTCAAAGGACAGCCTCCAAAATATCCTTCCCCGCAATTTTTGCTTTAAGAAGAGAAGGATTTGGAGTTGCTTTGTTTTGATTTTTGTCTTTTACAATTACGCAGCACTTCCAAAAGAATACTGCCGTAATTTGATGCAGCAACACAAGGAAAAAAGTAAGCTAAGACAGTCATTAAATTCCTCTTTTTTTTTCCCCCCTCACCAATCCTTAATAAGAACTTCATCTTTCTGCATCTGGTATGCTGTACAGCTAATTAATTTTCCAACTAAAACCATAAATAAATGGATTCTTGCATTAGTCAGCCATTATTCCATTAGCTGGCAAGTTTGTTGATGTAACAAGAGCGTGGCTCGTTACAGAAAGGCCAACGTTAGTCATCGCCAACCACCCCACTAAAAACATTAACACTGTAGTCATAAAAGGGACAAGCTCTTTTTTTTTTTTTTTAAATGAATGTTGATATCCAGAATTAGAGGGAGGAACGCCTGTTTTAAAACATTTCCCAGCATCTCCCAGCTGCACGTTTTTTTACCTTCAAGGAGATCAGGCTTGGTAAGGATAAATCTTAGAAAACTTGGAGAGGGGTTGTTGGTTTATTTTTTTTTTTCAGAGTGAAGGCAATAAAATTCCAATTTTTGTGACTGGTTGTTCTGATAAAATACCCAGCTGTTGATCTTTTCTAAAAAAGAAAATAGATCGTACACTCTGCGCAAATTAACCTTATTGTAAAATAATATATATAAAATATATCTATGCACAATTCCTGTTCTTCAGGGGACTCCTGTTACCCGAGACAGGCGTCTCCTTGGCCGGTGGTGGGTGTAGCTGCCTGAAGGCGAGCGCAGAGCTGGTGGGACTGTCCTTGGCTGTAGCGTTTCACACCCTTAAAAGAAAAGCTGGCTTCTTTTTCCCAGTGCAGCGTGGGTTGCAGAACCCCGGGACTTTGACCAGGGACCAAGGCACTCTGTCATTTGTACAGGTTTTTTTTGGTTTTTTTTTCACTTAAATTCCTTGCAAGTATCTGTCCAAGCTCAAGACAGAAGAAAGTAAAAGTTGGCAATAACCAAACTACAGGAGTTACAGAAGGATTACTTAAGGCTCCCTCTCCAACCCTATCCATCCTCTGTGGTAGTATGTGCTGTGTGGCAGGTGAAATGTGTCATTAAATCATAAAAAAAAAAA
>JAOXNO010000020.1:76076300-76092511 GCA_028565335.1 Limnodromus scolopaceus | reverse complement strand
GATTCACTACCTGTAACAAGTAATTTTAAAAGAGGCTTTTGGAATTTTCTTATTTTAAAGAAATGAAGTGACCACTTCTGTACATCAACAAAATGTCAGAACTGAAGGAATTAAAAAACTGAAGGGATAATATAGTAGAAAAAAAATTTTCAATGTAGTGGGGCTAAGTATGTACATGTAACTGCTATATTTAATATAAACAACTATGTGCCTTTGTAATAAAGATAGCTAAAAATAAAGGCCATCAGACTTACCTATCCGACTGCTGCATTAACCAGCACAGCTCAGATACTGACTGTCGAACTAACGCTGCTCTTACAGGGAAAGTTACAGGCTGGGAAAGTGCACTGCATATCTGAGCCATTTCTTTCACCATCACCCAATCATAGCCTGCAATAAAGACCATTTGATTAAAAAGAATTCTTCACAAATACAATCTCTCTAAAGACTCGATAAATTCTTGAATGGCTAGGTTGTGTAATAATACAAGAGCAAACATGGGGTTTGTGAAAATGACAACTCTGCAATGAAATCACTAAATCATTATAAAAAAAAAGGTCATTGTCCCAGAGGAGAAAAGCAATACTAATATGGAAAAATAAACTTGTTTTGAAAATCTTTACTTCCATTAATTACAGTGTTATTCTACATATAGTACAGAATGTGACATGTTCTAATGCCCAAGACATTGCATCTTTGTCTCTAAAAACCAGTGTTACCAGTGACTTCAACATGGACTAGTTTTAACTTGACAGTGAGCCTTTAAATACAGAAACATTTAGGAAAAAAATTGAATGAATGCAACAGAAGACTTTAAATTACAGAGAAACAAAGCATGTAAAACATTTTGTACTTAAAAAAATGTTAAAATCAAGCAACCTGAAACACTTCAAGTGCCTGCTGTTGAGATTTTTACAAGCCCTAGAGCTAGTTAAAACAGTATCTAATATTCTCTTATTTCTACAGGCTACGAAAATCTTAATTTCAATAACAACAGTTAGTAGTTTTTTTCCTTAAGTACTCATATGCCATGTTGTGACTGAAAAGACTTAAAGCATTAAATCTTAAAAAAAGCAGATTTTGTTGGGCAAAGAGCAACTTGCAGTCTAAATCAGTCACATAAACTCTTTTTCTTCTGTCTTATCTACAGATATTTCTGTATTATATTATCTACAGTATTTCCAGTACATTATTTCCAGCAACCTTTTACTACACTGAAAATACTCTGGACAGTGTACTATATAGTTTAATAAAGTTACAGTATAACATAAAACAAAATCCTCATAACACAGTATTAAATCTTGCTAACGAACAATCAGTGATTTGGAAAGGGGCATAATTTTGCCGTTGTAGTCACAGACAGTATTCCTGGGGCCTATAACACTGCACACAAATGCACCTGCACTGGAGTAAAACACCCTAACGAAGCAGCTATGAGAATTATGAGAGGAATTCTGTGAAAAAGACCCTAAGCTAATGGCTACGTGTTCAAGATCTGAATTCAAGGTAGGGATTAACAATAAGAAACTTCAATTAGATTCTCAAAACTGAGATTGTAAAAAGTTACTAAAATCAATAAACTGGAAAATTTATTGCAAAAATTCAATTATTCAACAGAAATGAAATGTTAAAAACAATGCTGACCCACAATTTGATTTCAGTTATCTACTGCAAAAGCACATTGATAGGGTTTTAAATTTCCAGCTAATCTATTTCTCTTCAGTAAACATGCCTGAATTCCAATTACCAAACCAATCCTCATAGGATTCAGGGAGTGGAGTACCTGAAACAGGGTGTAAGCAATTTGTACCTCAAAATTCCTCAATATGTGCAAACGACTTGAAGAACAAAATACCGTTAACAACAAAAATAACATTTTTTATATGGTTCTGCTACAACTCAAGCATTGAACTAATTGCTATAAAACACTATCAAATATAGACCAACAAAGAAAATAATTCTTCTAACATGAACTATTATTTTCAAAATGACCAGGTGGCATATAGTTTATTTTGAATCAATTATGAAATTAATTTGGAGAAACCAGACTATGCAGTGTAAGCATTGAATGCACAATCTTTACCTTCATTGTGTTTGCCAGGGTGCCAGCCAGTTGTCCACCCCAGAGATAAGGTGACATCTGGGAAAAATGAAGTGACAGTGTCGAGGAACCCTTCTGCATCCACCACAGCACTCTTTCCATTAGGTCCCCGTAGGATGTCTGCGTTGATCCAAACGGGTCGCCTCAGATGATGCTTCACGTCGTTAAGAAGCTCCAAGGAAGGCTGTACGGCTTCTAGACTGTGCCAGTAACACACGGGTGAGATGAGACACCTCACTCTGGTTGAACATGGGAAACGTACAGTATATATATACATGGATATGTTAATGAAACTGTCCCTGTAAGCCAGAGAACAAATGTTGAGGACCCTCTCTACCATAAGGTCACTATTACTGCTGGCATAAAGTAGCATGAAGCCTCTTGTCTCCCTGCTGTCCAACAGGAACTGCTTCATGGCTCTTGCCTCCTGGCTCTTCTAACTCAGGACCTGTTAAGACTTTGATGTAACTGAACTCTTTGGAAGGATTTTGATTAGGGAAGCCACTGCAGGCTCCAACACTTTTGATAGTGGTTGTTCCCACAGCTCAAAAGCGTGGCCTACTAGTGGCAGCATGAAGAAGTCTGCTCGTTAGATGTTCATTCTACAGCTTATTATTAAGTATGAGAGGTAGTCACTTGAGCAACCAATGCAGCACCACTTGAAAGCATTTAACAAAATATCTGAAGTCACATATTCCTACTGTTCTCCCAAATCAAAAGAAAAAGCGTAACTAGAAGGCAAACAATAACCTCTCTCTATCCACCAAAACTTCTGAGGCAGCATTGTGGATGGAAAGGAAATGTGGAATAATGGGGAAAAGGAATGAATGCAAAAAAAATACGTTATTTTTTTCTTTCACAGCAAATTAATTAACATTCTATGTAACATTCAGGAATTAAAAATCATCATGGTTAGAGCTCTGATTTCCTCACAAATAGCAAGGACCTGTGTTTTTGAAAGGTTTTTGACCTAAGTTGTGAAAAACTCTGAATAAGACATCTTCCAGCTTTTCCTCAAAATCTTGCAGCGACCTGATACAGAGCTGAGCCAACAGAAAATTCTTCGTTATGTTTTGCAGGGTTACTTTCCCCATTCAACATCCTAAACTGGTCCCTCCGGGTGTCCCAGGAGCACCAGGAAAAGCAAGGGGAAGAGAAGGCGCTGCGAAGAGCAAGGAGAGGATGACAACTGCTAGAACTTACACGGATACGAGCCACAGGCTACGTGCTCCAGGGCTGCCCGTTTGGGCAACAACGATGATGGTTAATTGCCACCATCTTTTCCCAATTCCAAGGCCGTTCTAAACCCCGGCCCTTAAACGAGCGCTGACACTTGCCTTAGGAGCAGAGAGTGAGTTCAGGGACGTAAAGTGGTGAACAGCTATTCTCATTGTTTAGTGGGGATGGTTCTGTACCAAGTTATTTCCTAACCTGGCTCATGATGAGGGCAGACGAACCGTGTCAGGATTTGTGGCCACAAACGGGAATGGCAGCCAGATGCTCCATCAGGTTATCTCTAAAGCCAAAAAGCACCCTGCGCTGCCGGCGTTATTTCCTGTGAAAAGTCATTCTATGCATTCTAACTTTTGTGTTGTTGAGAAAGCTGCATGGTGGCAGGAAATCCTCTCAACATGTTCAGTCAGCACTAGCTCAAGTCTTTGTAGAGAAAAGCTAGTGATGGCTTGAGTTAACATTATTGGCTTGAGTATTTCTCATACTGTCTGAGGCCAGAATAGATGACATTTTACCATATACAAGGGAGTGTGAAAGCCAGTGGAACGCCTGTCTTATTACTATAAAGTACAAGATAATGTAAATAGAAAAAAGTCCAAAGCAGCATCTCCTGAAACAAACAAAAAAGCTCCCAGACAGCACTGCTTTTATTGCGCAGCACTTGGGAAATTCAAATGTATTCCTGACTCTGTGCTGAATGACTCTGGCATTTTTGAAGTGGGACTCTGAAGCCCTTTTGCAGAATACATTCATTCCTGTAGACAAAGCCAGCAGGAAATGTGATTATGTGGTCAATCAAGTGGACAGCGTAGAAATATACAAAATATTTATTTTCAAGTGCTGTTGAAATAATCTTCAAAACTTCAGCAATGGTATCCGAAGAAATACTATTCAAAAGAACACCATAATCCGTATCACTCATTTGACTACATCTGCACTGAGTGCCTGTGGTTTTTAAATGCTTTTATACAATTAGACTTTCCTAATGCGACATAATTTAAAAAGCTTTTTTTAAATCACTGCACTTGGCTGGGAATTCCTTGTGGAAAAATAAGAGGCAGATGTTTTTAAATTAATTTAAACAATAATTAAAATGAAAAAAAAAAAAAAACAGACCACACTAAGCCCCAACAAAAACTAAACCCAAACAAATGTCTGCTTCTCTTGTCCTTCCCATTCTCTGTCCAGGCAGACGTTCACAGGTTCTGTTAACAATAAAAGGATTAGGTCTGCCCACATTTTTTGTGTTTTCATGAACTTCCACATGAAAACTGCGATGGTGTTACACAGAACAACAGGTACAAATCACATTTTAGAACTACCTAGCATTTTTTTGCATTTCTATAGCTTACTTGGGCATTGATGAAACTTGTTTTAATGTGGAGGTGGATTTTCCATCTGTGGCAAAAATACACATTGTACATGCAAATTCAGACAAAAACTAAAGTTAGGAGTTGCAGAAATGTCTGTCTGAAAATCACAGCTCACTTTGAACCCAATTTCAAACTTTTCAAGGCAATCTCATGAGGTTTTCAGGTGTATTTTCCATTAAAGACAATGAAACTGCTAATGCTTAAAATTCCAAATGAACCTCTGAAAATTTAACGAATAAGTTAGGGCAAAGAAATTGAATGTACTTGTAACACACATGTAACTACACAAAAAGACAGACAACTTTTTTTGTATTATAAAACATGCTGAAAAAATCTAATACCACATCGTATTTGGTCTGAGATCAGACATTCAATGCAGTACACCCAATTCTTGAATCGAGACACTCCCAACAGATTGATAGCATCAGAGCAGATCAGGAAACAGAATTCCTCTCCTTCAGAGGAGGCGGGGGGAAGCTCTGGGAAAATAAAGATATTCATGCTGCTATGGGATGACGTTTCTATATTATTATGAACTCCAGCAGACCTGGAACAGAAGTTGGCTTTTCAGCAAGCTTTTCAGCAGCTCTGTGAAAAACCTTGACACCTGGAATGTGTCCAGAATGGCACCAGGAAAACTGGATGACAACAGGAGAGACGAGTGTGCTGCCAGGCAGAGATCCAGGCGCTCAGCCCCGTGTGGGAGCCACTGCCTGACTTCCCAGTTGGAAGGTTGTCTTTCCCAATTTCTCTGCACAAGAAGAAAACTCATACGAGTTTCCCAGATAGGAGGTGCTACCACTTCAGTTTTCCCAGTGAGAAAAACTTTGCTCAATAGTAACTCTGTAACAAAATTATTGAATATAAAATAATAATGTGTAGTTTAAAACAATTTTAAAGCTTTTATTCTTGAAATGCATTTAGTTATATTGATTATGTTTTACTGCATTTTCCGTTCATGAGGGAATGCATTACACTAAATTGCACAACAGGAAAAAGTTTGATCTAACACTGCCAAAAGATAGTCCTACCTGTAAAACTGTTAATTCAGTCAGAGCACAAAGAATATAAAAATCTGTTTGTCTTGAGATACCTCTTAAAATCCAGCTTGATGCCTTTATTCGTGCTGACAATCTCTTTTAACCATTCCTGCAATGTGATGTCACTGTCTGTTTCAGGTGGATGAGCCATGATAGGGTCTCCATTTCCTCCCAAGCCACCACGAAGAAGAACGTCTGCTTCTATCATGTGAACATCACCTGCCCATGTGAAAAGTGAATGCTCTAACAGAAGCAAGTCCAAAAGTTTCAGGGTCCACTTCAGAGTCGCTATTACAGGGCAAGTCTTTCTACACTGGACTGTGCATGCTCACTCCACAAAGATCACCCAGTACGAGCTGGCGTCTGTGAGGCAAGAGATGCATTTTTTTGGCACTCTAGTCACTGAACTCTAGAAATCTACAAGTATGTGAAAATTTATTTTTGTAGATACGTTTGGCCAAGTAATCACATTTTTTTCCCCAGAAGAACAGCAAAATGAATATCCAAAATGTGATTCCAATCTGGCTAAATTTCAAATCTCTTCCTCTTAAAACAGGGTTCTAGATAGAGCCTTCTAAAGAAAAGGTGACTAGAAGATTTTAACAGTGGGAGAGACAGAGTACTCCCCTTCTCTCATTCTCAAAACTGACCTACCCATCTCAGCCAAAACTTAAAAAACCAAGTCAGCCAGCCTGCCAGAAACATCTGCCAGGAGAATGGTAGCTGAAGCACAAGATGAGTGGCAATCTTAGGATTGCTCCAAGCTCCTGAAAACAGCTTGCTACAAGGAGAAGCATTGAAGAGTCTGGGGAGCGCTACCATCTTTGCAGAGATATCAACATATAGTTAGTTAAACTGAAATAGTAATAAAAAAGATAATAATTACACAGTCAATAGAAAGCAAATTACCTAAATAAATTTCACATTTCCCCAATATTCACATAAATTAAACTGAAATTCACTAAAGTAAACTGCTCACAAATAACCTGAAACACTTCAATCATCTTGAACAAAATAGGGAGGAAAAGCAGTAATAAAAATCTCCTGTTGAATCCAAGAAATATTACCCAGTGTGTGACAACATTACACAATTTCAAACCGTCCTAAAAAGCCCTAAAGGGAGAAGATCCATCCATATAGGGCCAAAACTACCTGGGAATCCTTAACTGCTTCAGGGACAAGTTTTGCAGCACAGCCCTGACAAAGACGTCACAAGCAGCCATCTTCACCATGCTGTAGCTGCTGCTCACGGACAGGGACCTGGGGCAAAACCAGTATGGCAGGTCCTGATGAGGTTTTGCTCAACTGCCCATTTAACAGCACTGGGATTGAACCTCATCCGACGGAGGGAGGGAAGGAGACAAGGAGGGGTGGAAGGAGGAAAGGGAGGAGGGAGGGAAGGAGGGATGGACGGACAGGCTTTTAAGCAGGTCATTTCCATTTTCTGTTTTCCAGAGCAGATCCACAAACGGAGGTGTCAGCAGACTGGACAGGGTGACCTACCAAGAGATCACAGAATGATACGGGTCTGGAAGGGACCTCTGGAGATCATCTAATGCAATCCCCCCTGCCAGAGCAGGTCCACCCAGAGCAGGTTGCACAGGAACGTGTCCAGGTGGGGTTTGAACGTCTCCAGAGATGGAGACTCCACCACCTCCCTGGGCAGCCTGTTCCAGGGCTCTGCCACCCTCAAACTAAAGAAGTTCCTCCTCATGTTTAGATGGAACTTTCTATGTTCAAGTTTGTGCCCATGACCTCTTGTCCTGTCGCTGGGCACCACTGAAAAAAGACTGGCCCCCAAAAAAGATGAAAACAGTAAAGATGACGAGAGGTGAAACAGGAAAGAACAGGACCAACTTGACCACTGCTGCCCAGGCAGGCCCATCAGGGAGTTACAGTCAACCTCACCGGAGAAACCAGTTTTACCTGCAGCAGGTTTTGTGTTCCCCTGCGCCAACACACAAACCGAATGAGGCTCCAGCCAAGCTTAGTCAGTGTGTGTGAAACCAAGACTCCTTAACCGTGGCTCTGCTCTGCTGGGTAGGGGATGAAAGCCTTTGCTAGCGTGAAGGTCTGACCTGAGAGAGGGCCTGCACGCCTGGACGCTGGGTGTCTTTTTTTACAACTAAACCAGTTTGTCAAATAGAAAGGTACCGCCTCCACACCTTGTCCTGCCGGCCGTCGCGACGCCGGCCCGGCGGCTAGCAGGGGCTGATGGCCGTCCTGGGCTGGGCCTCGCCTGGAAGACAAACCGTGACGGCCTCCCGGCACAACCAGGCCCCCTCCTTCAGGCTCCCTCCCTCAGCCCCCCGCGTCGGGGCCGAGGCGGCCGCCCGGCGGCAGGGCAGGCCGGCAGCGGCTCACACTTACTTCTGGCGGCCTCCCCGGCCCGGGCCTTGCTGTTGGCGGCGTGGAACCACCTGATGGCCGCCCCGTCCCTCGCTGCGATGCGCCGCCGCCTCAGGAAGTGATCCACCGCCGCCTCGCTCCAGGCGCCTGCGGCGGCGCCAAGGGAGACCTCCCCTCAGCACCGCCGCTCGGCGGGACCGGACGGCGGAGGAGGGGAAGGGGGGAAAGCCCGGTCCCCGCCGCGCGGCTCTTACCCTGCGCCTCGTCCGCCATCTCCTCGCCGGGGACCGCCCCGCTGAGGCGGGCGGAGCGGCGCCGGCGGCCGGGCTGGTCGGGCAGCCGAGGGCCTTGGGTACCGGCCGCTGAGGCGATGGCTGCGGGGAGCGTTTCCGCGGGAAGCGGAACGGGCGGGGAAGCTCCGGCCGAGCGGCGCCGCCATGATCCCATCCCGGCCGGGCAGCACCGCCACGGTCCCCCGCCCCGGGACTGCGGCGGGAAAGGGACTGCCAGGAGCATCGTAGAGTGGTTTGGGGTGGAAGGAGGGACCTTAAAGACCATCGAGTTCCAAGCCGCTGCCATGGGCAGGGACACCTCCCACCAGACCAGGTTGCTCAAAGCCCCATCCTTGAACACCTCCAAGGGATGGGGCAGCCACAGCTTCTGTGGGCAACCTGCTCCAGTGTCTCACCACCCTGTAAAAAATTCCTTCCTGGTATCTAGTCTAGATCTCTCCTCTTCCAGTTTGAAGCCATCACCCCTCATCACTTGCAAAAAGTCCCACCCCAGTTTGCTTGTACCCCCCCTGACACTGGAAGGGGCTGTAAGGTCTCCCCAGAACCTTCTCTACTCCAGGCTGAACAACCCCAACTCTCTCGGCCTCTCCCCACGGCAGAGGTGCTGCAGGCCTCTGAGCATTGTTGCGGCCTCCTCTGGACCTGTCCTAGAAAAGGTCTGAGTCCAGAATCCCCAAAATGCTATAAAGACCAGACACATACACAATAGAGCTCTTTTTTTTTTTTTTTTTTTTTTTAAATAACAGTGATAAAATATCAAGCATTTTAGTTAACTTTCCTATTGATCATTACTTAAAGGAGTTAGTAGAGGGCGAGTGGCAGCTGTTCCTTTGGTTACCCCCACGGACCAACCCACGCAGTTCAGGGTCCAACAGCCGCCTCCGACCCCACCACAGTTCCTTTGCTACTGTTCAACCCTTCGCTGTTGTTCCTCCACTGTCCGGTTGCACCTTGTTTTCAAGCCAGGACACATTTTGTTCCTACTGTGCAGGGGTACAGTCTTCAGCTCTTCTCCAGGGCTGCCGTTTCTCTGAAGAAGTTACCTTAATGAGCTCAAACGCAGCCCCAGTCTCCTCTAGGTGTAAGATCTTGAAGCCTGAACCCTTATAGAACCGGCATTTTAAAGCACAGGTAACAGCAGAGTAGATTAGGTTAAGTTACAAATTGTTTTTGATACAAAAACATAAAATATCCCCTATTAGCATCAAGAAGGCATCCAAGTTGTAATAGTCTCATGAAATGGTACCAGCATTTTTGCTGAACACAATATAGATGCTGTATGTGTTTAGTTTTGGTTCAGTTCTTGATAAACAGTTGTGTGACAGTTACCAAACCCCGATTATGGTTTGCTGAACCTTGGTACAAATTGCATGCATCAGAAGTACATAAATAGATCTTAATGACCCAGTATCAAAAATACATACTATACATGAACCTCAGGTATGCTAAAAATCAATCTGTTCATGAAAATTCACACTTAATACATCAATTCTCCCTGAAAGTAAAGGTGGCTACTAATAGGTGGCAAAAGCAGTAGACAGGAGCAGAAAAGATATTGCAGAATTCTGGTCTGACTTATTGCTACATGTAGATTACATCAAGGGTAATCTGTTTTTTTTTATTAAGCCTTGAAAGGTCAAATTGTATCAGGACTTCTGAACACAGACTAAAGAAAAAAATAGCAGTATTTATAAAAATAGCATCCATTTAAGTTAGAGAAATCCTTATAAATACAAGAAAGAAATCAGTTATTCTATAAAAAAAATTAACTCAGAGCATATGTTCCTGAAGCACCAGCATAATACCCTAGTCTTAAAAGACTTGAACTACAATGTCTTCATGAATATACCCACAGAATTCTTCCTTGTGCTGACCATAAGCAAGCGTCAGGTGTACACTTGTAACCGACACATGGAGTTTGCAGTCAGCTACAGATCTCATGTTTGAATCTCAAATGGCAAGAAAACAGTTTTGTGCCAGCTTCTACTTCAGTGTTTTAGCTCATCCGCACATGCAAAGCACATGCTGTAGACAGAGATTAGATCTAACCACAGCGATTTTTAGCAAAGCATTTAGCTGAAGTTAAGAGGCAAGATAGTATGGCTTGAAGTTACACTACATATAGAAAATGCTACAGCTGCATAAGAGGTAACAAAACCTGCCCTCTTTTGCACCAGTATTAAGTGTAAACTTTCAGAACTTTAGGAAACATTACAAACTACAATTCTTTTGTGGTAGAGTAACCAGAGAGGATCTGAGGGTTTTAAAAAACAGTCTAAAAATCTATCAAAACATAACAGGTTTAGAAAGTTCAATATTTTTAGTGTTTGTAGCATTACAACTTTGGTGTTCAGATCTAGCAAATCAGTATATTGCCTGTAATCAGCCTCATCAAAACAGATGTTCTATAATGAAAAATATTAATTCCATTTTCAATGGTAGACTTGTGGGATCTGACATCCCACCATGGATCACAGGAATCAGAGCACTGTCTAGCTCATTCAGATAGCTCTGTGGAAGAAGGTGACCTTCAGATCCGGCTAAGTACTCGACCTAGAAGGGAAACACATTAATGTTAATATTATTTTACGTTAACAAGACAATGCAAAAGTGTAGTATCTTGGTAAAATAGCACTCCAGCTGGCATGAACTGGCAAAATAACATTCAAACACTGGGAACTGGATGGGCTTTGAGGCCAACCATGAATGATTAGGCTTGCCATCAAGAAGTATGCATCATTCCCCCTGGGTTAACAGGGCCACACACCTTCTGCGTCCCAGACTGCTTCAGTCTTACGTGCAGAAGTCATCTGTATCCTACTATCATAGTTACTATTAATTTCAAAATATACTACTGAAAACTAGATTTTCAGGACAGTATTTCCAGCTTGCCAACTTTTCTTTAAAAAAAAAAAAAAAAAAAAAAAAAGGAAGCCTAACACAGAACACTTTTACAGGCAAGGATCTGAAGTGTTCTACAGTTCTGTAATCTTTTGAAGGCCATCACACACTGGAGAGCCTTGCCTTCCCTCTCTTCCATCCTCAGCTGGGCAGACACGTTCTTTTCTGCTGTACAGATTTTGGTGCAAATATCCCTTACTGAACTACACCAGCGAGCAAAACCAACAGAAAACTATGTATTTTGAGAAACGCACCAGAAAATTAGCTCTGTGGTTCTCTAAATTGACTCACCTTTGAGGCAGATAAGTGCCAAAGAGCTAGAACTAGGTAAGGACTGATAGCTCACTGCGAGCAGCTATTTAGGGAATTTGGTCAGATTTAGGACTATTCCTTTCAAGAAAAACTAGTCATTAAGGCAGTTTCCTCATGAAATTTCATCCTCAGTCTGGATCTGGGATAGGGCAAAAAACTAAAAACATTCAAAAAGAGATCCAAGGTCTTTACAAGAAAGAGATTTCAGTTGGAATGTCTGCAATAAAAGTTGAAAGATTACCATATCTGAGTCAACAGAAACTCTTAGGCCTATCTTATTCATCCCGTTATTTTTCAGGGTTTTCAGGTGTCGGCAAAGAGCAGTACTGCAGGCAGCAGCAATCTCTTTAGCAAACTGCTGTGGAACAGGGCTGGATAGTTCATGTTCCTTTAGGAAATAGTATACCTGAAATTACAGAAAGGATAAGGACAGTCAGCAGCCTGGCTGTATTAAAAAAAATAAGGAAAAGATTAATTCAGTATACACACAATGCATAACAGAGCAAGCTATAATGCTTGCTTGCTGGCAAAGTATTCTAGTATTTCATATACTCAATCAAAATACTTAAGTGGCCATGGAAATATCTGGATTATATCTTTATAGAGTCATTAACTTTCAGTCTTTTTCAGAGGAGAAAAATGAAAAGCATGTAAACTTATCAAAAAGCTACAGAGAGCGTTCGGGCTACCAGTATGGCTCGATGTCCAATAAGTTAGTTTCTTTAGTAGTATCACTTAATATGATCACTTTACCACTTAACTATTCTAAAAAGTAGCAAAAAGGCTCAGGAACAATATAATTTACTAACTTCAGTACACTTCATAACTTTTCCGTCTCTTTCAAAGTCTCTGCTTTGTGGTACTTTTTCACTCCGAGTTCCTTCCATTGATTTTCCATCGACTGGGCTTAAAATTCTATGGAAGATAATAGAATGGTTAATAACTAAAACAACATTTTGTGATTTAGATTGAATAACTTGTATAAAGTAATGTTTAGGCATTCTTAAAGGCTATTTAAAACAGCTTTACAACAAAATGTAATATAGGACTTGCACCATGAAAACACAGATGCTACAAAGAAGAAATATCCTAAATAGGGAACAATCAACACTTAATAAAAACCTAATCTTACAGGTTTAAGAAGCTGTAAACCATCTTGGGTAAAGACACTGTTTTAAGCGGTCAGAGAAGCCACAGAAAAAAGGCAGACTAAGCCAAAGCCATGGCCTGAGAAACAACTTAAGATGAGACAAGTCTTGATTTTGTGATGTATAGTTAAAGTTTGAAGCTACGTAAGCATTCAAATCACAACAAGATGTCTTGCATCTCATTTTGCTTTGCTGAATGCTGGCATTCCAAGCAGTGAATGGCCAAGGGCAGTTCTATGCAATTCTGAGCCCCCCTGATAAGGAAGCTTAAAAGGATTAATTGCATCCTCACACAAACTGATTACTGATTCGATAGAGGACTTTCAAAGGAAACCCAGGGTTCATGCACTTTTCCTGCTAACTTCCTGAACAGACGAAGTTGTGTTAGATTTTGGTGAACAACATGCAAAACTGTTCTGTTGGTGACATCTAGAGGATTTCAGGCAGTTTACTGTTCTATCCCCTTACAGGTTTCAGTATCAAGTACTTTCTTACAATAAAAATACCTTAGATTCATTTCAAGAAATTAAAATTGGATATTTGAAAATGGGGAACAAGAATTCTCCAAGATGTTTTGCTTTGATAATACATTTACCTTTCGTTTCTTTTCTCTTCATTTTCTACCCAGCAAATATCTACATATTCTTTTACGTCTCCTGTGTCTGTTTTGCCACAAGTTATTTTGAAGTCCTTCTTGTCTCTTAATGCCTGACGTAGGCTTTCCATTGTTTCTGGTGTTATTTGCACCATTAGTCCATCTACAAGAAAACCAGTTAGAATTCCAACTTATTTACAGAAAGAGTAGCACAGCTTTTCAGTAGAATCTTGACTTAAATTCTAGTGGGACCAACCATTTCCTACAGCTTGTTAATAACGGCACATCAAATGGACTCCACCCCCCAGCTACAGCATTAAATGTTACATGAAAGGGGAAGTGATGAAAACCTTTATTCTCAACAGCAGTAAGACTGAAAGATCAACCTTAGAAGTTTTTTTGCATTTATGTGCTAATATATGTATTTCATCAACATGGCAATGAAAACAGTTCCGTACATTGGCAGCTGTCAAGGAAAGACTTGCATTGACTAAAGCAAAATATGTTAAAAAAAAAGTTAGTGTGTTTTAAGACAAGTAGATGAGGTAGCATGTATTTTCATACAGCATTTGTCTGCAACAGGTTTTCTACAAAGTTGAAAATTCTGAAAAGAAAAAGTTTAGCTTACTGAAGAATAAAGATCTTGCACAAAACTGCTGCTTTTTTTTTTTATGTTAAGGTATCTTAAGAAGAAACCACATAGGACAAAATTCTTACCTTCAACTATACTGGATTTAGCTAAAAATCCTGAAGATGTTTTTAAGGCTCCATTAAACACCACAAAACTTGCACCTGTAACTAGAAAAAGTAGGAACAAAGTGAGTACCACTTTGTAACACTCAAGGTTGTCATTATTAACATTTAATTTGCATTCTTTTTTAAAAAGGCAGTAAAAAAAGGTACTACTATACTGAAAGTGCTAACAGAAATCCCTTACTGACAGGATGATATGCCAAAACTCTCTAGAGAAGAATTTTTTCCAGTCAGACCTTGGCAAAAAAGACAGGCTTTGTTAACTTATTTTCTGAGTGCATACAATATCCTTTAAAGACACTGGCAGCAAGCCACCAGAGGCAAACCAAAAAATCTCCAAGTACAAAGAGGACACATAGCTGAAGAAAGAGTAGTGTGAGTTTTTAGACATGCCACTCGACTTTTAAATTTAACTTATTTACAGAAGATATTCCTGATGTTTGTATCATTTTCAGTGCACTAAAAGCAATTGGAGGAAAAGATGACATAAGTCATAAGACACAAGACATAAGAATTTCCATGCTACAAAACTTTGCATAAATTTGTTACACACAGTGCTTCAAACAAGAACCCCCTAAGTAGCTATGCTTAATGAAGCACAGAACATCGTTTCAAGTTGACACTGGAGGTGGTGAGAGTACAGGCATATCAATGTGGAATTCCTCCCCAACTCACGGGCCTTGTTGGGAAGCGTGACTCACACTCGTCAGCCCAGACGTGCTGCCACGCCGCACAGCTGTATCACTTTCAGGACACAGAAGGTACCTCCGCACCCCTCTCTGTACAGGTGGTTGTATCAGTTTGCTGGGGTGTTGTACAGAGATACTCACTTTGACTGTATTTCCATACACTTGGTTACTAAGACTATTTGTTTACATATGTAAATATATTGTAAATAAATATATATTATATATATAAATACATATGTAAATAAATAATAAATAGTATTAAATTTAGATTTTGAAATATGTAAAGAACCTGTCTGCAAATAAAAGTTATATTAATAACATTCTGGAAACAAAGAGGAAAAAATTATTCATTTACCCTTAATGTGACATTTGTAAAAGGTAGCTAAGTGTCAACATACACCAGCAACATTTTATTTTGCATTTAAATTGCTTTGCTGCTTGAACGCTGACCATTTTGTCTCAACAGCTTACCGGGAATACGCCTTATTCTTACAGCCTAGAAGTGAACTTACATTTCTGCTTTTGAAATACGATTTTTCTCCATAAGCCACATTAGACAAGCTTACCTTTCCTGGGATGTCCAGTAGCACTGATTGCTTGTGTGTGATAGACACCATGCTTATTCTGCACACACACTAAGTGAGAATCTGCTTCAGTATTAAAACTTGCTCCAATACTAATTACATGTTCATTAGAAGAATTTATCACCTTCATTACCTGTCAATACAAAATTTGTCGTTAAACTGACAAATCTCACTTTGGAATATTCATTTTAAAGACAAGATATTAGAAAAATCCACGTCTCAAGATAAATACCAAGAATTATTCACATAGTCAATTCCAAAGAGTTTGCACAACACAATCTGCCATGACGAGGTGGACGAACACCAAGCACGATCAGAAATGCTACTTCAGTCTGAGTACCTGCCACTGGACAATGCGGAATAGCAGTTGTAGGGATTTTGTTGGTCCAAAGGCTAAAATATGCATTAAGCCTCATGCAGTTTAATGTTATGTTGTTTTTTTTTTTTTTTTTAAAGCAGAAATAAACAAATTGTAACAAAAACTACACTGGCAAGAAAGACTTTTTTTTTTTTTAGCAAACCACCATCACCAGGAAATGTGTAAAGACAATTCTTGAAAATACAGGCTAAAAGATTTTGAAGAAAGGGCTGATTTTTTCAGCATTTAATAGTTACCCTAAGGCTCAGCATTCCACCCGTCATTATCCAACTTCCAACACACCCATGAAGAAGGAATTGTGCTTCCATGCCCTCCCCCCATCACATGCTTACAGTTCAGAGTCCACTGCACAGCAAATAGCAAAGTCACCTACAGAGCTGCTACCAAGTGGAGAATTCACTTGCAGAACCGCCTGGAAACTGACTGTAGAATAAAAAATATTGCAGCCTTCAAGAATCAAC
>JAOXNO010000020.1:76057546-76076156 GCA_028565335.1 Limnodromus scolopaceus | reverse complement strand
TACAGCTTCTACCCATTTCCACATGAACAAACAGGTTGTCTATGGTATGCAAAGTATACTGATAATTTCTAAGGTCCTGTAACAGACAAAGTTTTTACATTAGCAGACAATAAGTATCCTTTTCTTACCTCTTATATTACCTAAAGTACTTTACATACATCTCTAAGACTTCTAAAGAGTAATGACATTAAGGGTGGCTAAAGACTTAGTGATAACCTTTTTTCCTACTACGATGTAGGTGAAGGGTACCTTAGTGAATATATAAACACATATATAGCACTGACAAGATAGCTGTAACTATTTATCAGTGGGTTATTTAGACTATGGCTACAGACAGCATTAAGGGTAAGTTCTAACTATTAGAAGAAGGTTACTGGTCAGGAATATAGCTTTACTGAAGTTTACATCAAATTACTTGATTAACAGAGAAACAACTTCCCCAGTGAATAGCATAAATTCCAGACTTGACTCACTCTGGTGATTTTGCCAAAGCCCAAAATTCTTCACATAAAACAGATCAGTTGATTGTGTTAAGGTTATGTTTGCGTGACAAAGTCGTTACTGTTACAGTTAGACCACAGCATCTGCCTGTAAACTCTTTTTTTCAGATTAAAACAATGTCAAGTTTAAGACTAGAATTCTTACACCACACCAATGCTTGGAAGAGAAAAATGCAACTGGACAATTATTACTACCAGCTTAAACGTAAATGTCAACATTTTTCTCATTCATTTAAACCCACTTCTTACTACCAGAACTAATGTGTAAGGATGTAATGTGAAAGATACAGCTTTCCTAACTCACATATAAATATTCTTTGGTAAGAAAGTTTTAAGTCAGGTATGGAGAACCAATATATCTGCCCTTTGCCAAAAATGACTCTGCTTTCAAGAAGCAGAGTTTTGAGGGTATTTTACACAATCTAAATTACAACAAGAAAGGAAGAGAATGAAACATTTACTCACAACAAGCAGATTCATAATTGTGTGTCCTATCTCTCCGAAGAGTGGTTTCCGGTGCCTGAAACTTACTACAGCAGTTGGATATGCTAGGATGGGGGAAGAAAAAAACCAAAAAGGTCATGTTTACCTACCAACAACTGTTAGATTCGCTAATCCAAGTATTTCTTTTTATTTTCAGCTATAGCCTATGTTCCTTAATATCTGACCAGCCAAAGGAAGTAGAGGCCCTGTCTGATTCTTTGTCATGGACTGACCTTCAGCCCACTGCACGGTTTCCCCAACCACGGTTAAATCCTACTGCAATGTCATTGCATGGAACCACCCTCCCATGGCAGGAATTGCGTGGCAGAGACTTGTTGCTGCTTTCATATGCTTTGCCAGCTACGTTTCTTGCAACAGTTAATCTGGGCAGAAACATCCCGGGTTCAGTCTCTGGGTCATCAGCTGTGGGAAGGGTTGCAAGGCTTTGTAGTTGCTTGAATAAGAATACCATACAGGTTAATATCTGCTTCTACATTAATGCTGTAATACAAAGTGAAGCACCACTGAGTACTGATAAGCAAGAGTAGAGTGAGTGAGGATGTTCATAAGAAGTAACACGCTTTGAAGTCCCATGGCTGCAATGGGAAACACAGGCAGATGGAGACTAAGGCCATGAGATGCAGGAGACCACAGTATGAAGGCGTTTGAAAACAAAACAGGTAGCATAGCAAAGTCAGGATTGTTAGGTCAAAGATGCAAAATTGGTTGAAGCGGGAAAAAAAAAAAAGGAGACAAGTAGTTTGGCAAGAGAAATAAGAATGACAAAGAAGCTACCATCCACATCAACATACAGTCAGAAGCCTGGCCAACAGAAACCCAGTATTGACTCCAGAAATCCATGAACAATGTAGTGATACATATTTATGGACTGGAACCTTCTAGAGTGGTAGGCTTATTTATCAAAAATGCATACACAGCAGGAAAGCTGTATATCATATATTTTTGAAATCCATTCCACTTAAGCAACTGCTGCACCTTATCTGAACTCCTGCTCTCCAGACCACAAGCAGCAGTGCAACAGGAAATAAAACAGCACCTGTATTGCTAAATTAAATGTCTGCGTTACTCAAACAAGTACACAAGCAACTCTAAAAGGCATTTAGGAGAGTATCTACTTTCAGATCTTGCTCAAGCTAGCTTCATCTATTCTTCAAGGCAACAGGGATCTGTGCAAACGCCTTCCTTTGGTGAGTCTGGATCAGAGTCAGCTCAGTGTACATCTCGCCGGCAGAGCGGAAAAAGCTGACATCAGCCTGCAACAGACGCTGGATGGTGATTCCCACACCGAGGTTGTGCCACTGCACAACCTGCTGTGGTGTGCACACTTACATGCTCTTCATCACCTCACTTTGAAAGAATGTCTCCTGCATTTTTACAGGCCTAGAGACTTCAAATGTATTAATAAGTTATCCTTATAAGTAATGAATACTGTTTTTCATTTTATGAAGCAGTAATATTTTGCCAATATACTAATTTTAAGTAATTTAGTTCAAAAAACCCCAACTTGTCAGAGTTGTAAATGGGGCTTGTGAACTTCCCTTCAAACCTTTCTCCTATAACAACAAAAATCAGACATTTTGATAGTTTACTACTATCAGTTTTGCTTTCTTAGCTTCCTTGGAATCTAGGAAAAGTAAAACAAAATAATCAAGGTAGTCTAGCAGCACAATATAAATTCCCAAGTGTCTCAATAGGTGGCTTCCCATCTATGAAACTTTAGCCTCACACAGGTATAACATAAAATACTGTGAAGATGATTTTAAATATTTTGCTTGTCTAAAAACCTTCGATTTTCCAAAGGGAATTTTATACAGCTATTTAAAGTGTTAAAACTTACCCCCATATTCTGCTCCCAATCTCAACATCAAACGGATTGGAAAAACTTTTGCCCATGGTATTTCCATCTTATGGATGAGAATGCCACAAAGAAAAGGGCTATCTGGTAGAATTTGATCATCAAGTTTCTGAAAAATTGGTGAAACAAACAGGAATCCTCCATGCTCTTTGTTACCGAGAAAGTTTTCAGTAAAAGTAATGTTTTCCATGTTTTTTATTAACCTTCCTGTAGAAAGAGGAACAGAGAGTCTTTGCAGCATCTGGAGAAGTAATACATTGGTGTCAAGAAAACTAACCAGTGGTCTTCCACAGACTTGTAAGCCATTTGGTGTATCTCATACCTTCCTGAAGGTGTGACAGACATCTAAACCCATAGACTAAGTGTTCAATATTTATTAGCTAAATGAACTTGTACATGAAACTAGGTTTTTGCAGAAAATACCAAACCCCCTGAAGTGTACAGTGTCCTGGCACACACCAATTGATTAACAGAATTTCTATTAACAGAACTCAAACATTTATATATGTAAGAGTGTAGTACTTCTACAAATCAAGTTCCAGATGTCCTAAACCATACGCTCAAGGATTTATACCCAGAATCTCCAATGTAATATGACTGAACAACAACAAAAAACCTGCAAAAAGGATGTTAGCAGAAGTACATGAAACAAAGAAACACATTTTTTAAATTTCTGTTGTTTATTTAGAGCCCAAGGCTAACACCGCAAGATTTTTCAACAGAATCATTAGATACCTACAGATACTTCAAGCAAAATTACTTATCTACTTTCAGCTTTAAAGACCAGCAAGAAGATACTATAAAGTGAAATTTAGACATTAAAATTACATACCTTTCATTGCATCCTTATAGATGTCAATAAATAATTTGAATATTTCACTAGGAAAAATCTCTTCATCTGGCAAACACTGCAAGAGAATGACAATTTCTGCCTGACCCAAACCATGTAGTCCATTTGTTGAGAAATACCAGCACTTTTCTGAAGAATCTGTAATTAAAAAAAGTAGATATCACAAGTAATGTTGTTTTACAGCCGGAAAAAGAAAGACGGATTTAATGGAAAAGATAATGTGCACTACTTACATGTTATTAGCTTGACGTTCACAAGCAAGTTTGTGTTTAGGATAAAAGTTAATGGATTAGGACCTCCTTCCACAAGAAGCAGAGTGACCTGCTGATGAGAGGGATGTTCTTCCACTAGAGGATCTAAATAAATTAACACCCAATTTAGTTCAACGCGTCAGCCAACTACCTAAAACAAGAATTACAGATCACAGCATATGAAAGACTGTCCCATCCTCCTATCTTAAAGAGGGTAGCAATTACTCTCAAGCTTAGAATTGCTACAGATCAAGCAATGAATAGCTGGCCCACCCTAAGATTCAAGGAACATAGGAAAAAAATAAAGGTGCAAATATATGAAAAAAGGTGCAAACAAGGGCTACCATTCTTTTCCTAATTACTGACAATTTGTGTATGCTGTTTCCTCATCCATACACTGGTACTTTTAGTTAACATCACTGAGCACAGTCACTACTGTAACAAATTTAAGTCACGAAGTACTCTTTTTGTAACATACTGATACTGTTAATAAAGAACGTTCAATTATCCACAATCCAATGTGCAGCAAATAAATAAGAGATTAGAATTGTATTAAAGTACAAATCATATATACACAAGTTCATGTTTTAAAAACTTGCATGAGGTGATTAAATATTAAAAATTTTTCTCAAATGTTACCTTTTCCTTTTTCACCCACTGCAAGCAAAAGGGGTGGCAGTTTATCACCATCAGGAACAAGGCTGATCTCTTTACGGACACAGTTTTCAACACCACATAGTGCTCTGTAACTTGAAGGACTGAAAGGCATATCACTTGTAGTCTGATCAACTGAATTGGAACTAATCTTCTCAGCTTCCACAGTAGATGGATGCTCTTTAGTTTCTAGAGTTACAGATGTGTAACTATGTACCATCTCACTCTGGCCTGGAACAGCCTGCTGTGCATCATCTGAACAAGCAGAAGGACAAAATTCCTCTATTCTTGTAATAGTATCAATTTCTTCCTTAGGTTTTGGATTTACATCAGTTAATGTGTTATTTTCCTCTGGGTTTGCAGCCTATGAAGAACAAAAAAAAAAATATCTACACTCTTGTATCACAACAAGCTAAAATTTCATTACTAGCATTCTAAGAGCAAAAGGAGAAATAAATCTATCACAGATATTGAGAATACATTTCCTATAAAGAAGAAGGCAGCCACCAAATCTTTTCTGGATCATCTTTCTCCCCCCCCATCTTTATGTTAGTCCCTATTTTAGGGAAAGATGCATGATTAATTTATTTGTTTGGTAACACAAAATTCTTATCAGAGCACTGCAGTTTAGTCATTTTTGCATAAAACAGTCCAATGTAACACAATCAACAATAAACAAGTACCACTCCAGGAATCGGCTTAGTATTACTGCTTCCCCACTCATAGCTACTGAACATTGTCATCGTTGTAATTTGCGATCATTTGGATCAGCAAGTGTATTTCTATTTCTACACTATGTACAAATACCTGAGTCTAGCATTTTACAGTCTGATTAATTTTTAGGAGTCAAACCTATGCTGCTTCCCCAGCAATGTGGATATGACTATGAGCATAGGCACGTTAGGATATGAGCTGCCATCAGAAAACAAAAACAAAAACCAAATTGAGAGGTGTGCTATCATCTTTGAAGTATGTTAGACTTGCACCCATCTCAGTAGGGAAGACTTTGCATTGCAACAAGGAAAAAACCTAACAATCCTGCGCTTGTTCAGTGATAATTCTCCTGGTATGCCATCAGCTTCCAGCAAATCCTCTGTTTTGAGAATACACAACAGGGGGGAAAAAAAAAATCAACCCCAAAAAACAGAACCCACAAACACACAGACAAAAACATGACTAAATTGGCGTCTAATAGACTTCTCCCCCATGAATTTCCTTGCTGGTATTTCATATCACTGTACACTTTTAACCTCCACAGCATCCTGCGGCAGCGTGTTCAGGATCATGTGTTACCTACTAAAGTACACCCTTTGCTTTAGAGCTCCAGTGTGGTGGTTTTGTTTTGAGCTTCTGAAGCTGCATAGAAGAACCATCAACAAACTCTTTCACACTCACTGTGTCCATGCTGCTTTTAATTTCAGACATTGATCATCTTTTGCAAGGGAAAATATTCTGCTCTTTCCCCAAAATGGAAGCTAGGCTATACCTTTTGATTACTAAAATAGGTAGAGCAAGAGCTGACAGGTATATTCAAGCTCTGGGAGCAGCACTGATGCATTTAGTGTCATAATAATGTTCCACTTCACTTTTTTTTTTAATCATTCCTGTTTGCCCCATCCCTGGAAACATTCAAGGTCAGGCCAGACCAGGCTCTGAGCAACCTGACCTAGTTGAAGATGCCCCTGCTCACTGCAGGGGGGTTGGACTAGATGGCCTTTAAAGGTTCCTTGAACCCAAACCATTCTAGGATTCTATACCACCCATTTACTTCCTTTCTTAACAACTGCTTAAATACTTTCTTCAGGTTGATTGCTGATCCTAAATTCTCCTTTCCTGATAAGTGATACAGAAATAAATCTTAATAAGCCCAGCCAATGTCATGCATACCTTATTCTGCATTTAAGAAGGTAACAGCATCTGTGATTTTAGCATCTGGTTCATTAGCATCGGGAATCTACCTGCCTTCACTGTTTGAATAATTTTACCTTTTTTATCATCTGTGAGTACACTGAACAGCACAGAGTCCAGGACAGACAACTGTGGGTTGTCTGTGAGTCTCAAATCTTCATCCCTTTACCACTTAATTCGCAACTTTATGAATTGGAAGGAGATTGTTTTCATTCATCTTATTGATGGGTAATTTCTTTTCAACAGTTCTTTATAAGCCTTTCTAGAAATACAGGTTCATCAACAATACCAGCATTACCCATTGCTCGCTTCTTTACAGACTAACAGAATGAGATGCATGATCACCCCTATTAAAAAAAAAACCTTAGCATTTTCTTGCTGTTACTCTGAATGGAACCTCAGGTCTGAAGTTTCTAGGCATGCCAGATTCACCTGCAACTTCCTGGAGTCTCTCCTTGTTCAAATGAAGTCACACCCTACATGAATTAAAACTGATTTACATGCTATACACTTGGCAACTGTTCAGATCCTCCATATACAAATAATAATGATTTGGTTGTTAGCTTCATTAATTTGTTTTAAAGACTCAGGGATGCTGTTAGAATCATAGAATTCATGTTACCACTTCAGAAAGTGCTTCAGAGATACGTTTTATTTTAAAAAGGCTTCAGCTGATTAATCTCTCCAAATCATTGTACAGCAGACTTATACCACTTATTTGGACTGTTACTGTCTAGTGCAACTAGTTCAACACCATGAATACGTACAATTACAAAAAAAAAAAAAAGCCAAGCCCTCTTTCAATTCAGCATTAGTTGACAAGAGAAGGAATGAGTAGATATTGCTGCACCCTAAGATATAGTATTCTAGGGCATCAAACAACTTCTGGTTAGTCTAATCCAACAGGCAAACTACAGCAAGCCATTGGAAAAAAACCCACAAACTTCTTCTATAAGCATTTTGGTAATGAGGTTTCAAAACTATGGCCGAGTTAACTGTTACAAGAGTAATCAAAAGCCATGTAGAAAAAAGAAAAACCAGTTTTGAAAAAATTTCTGCCATACTGTTTTTGCAGTTTACATACACCCCAAAACAAATGGTTTCCTTTGAAGTAGGGTCTACAGAATATTTCAATACAAGAACTTCACAGCTACTCCCAAAGAAATAATCAAATATTGGGTTAAATTCCAAAATCTGTGAAGCTAAAGTCATATTATGGTACATAAGGGTCACTATCAATAGCAAACAAAGGTATTTCAAGAGGTAATTCATGCACCTACACGCACTTCTTAATTCATACCATATGCATCTCTGGCAAGTCAGGGTTTACTGGACTTGATTCCTGTGACGACCTCTTTGCTCCAGATGAAAGTTTCGTTGTATCTGCCACTTCACCATTTGGCAAAATACCATCTGCAAACCAAACTCTCCTCTGTTCTTTGGGGCACAGACCTAGGACAGGTTAAGAAAACAACACTGACTTCACATTACTGTACTGGTCTAACAGCTGAAAGGGATAAAAATTAAGCTCCTTCACTCCCCAAACATATAATGTGTTTACAAAGCACAGGCAGACAGTTTTGATACCAGCCAGTCTCCCATCAGGCAAACACACACACACACAAAAAAAATCTCATATCAAGCAATATAAACAGAGAGGACAATGGAAAAAAAAACCCAAAAACATTCACATTTCATAAACGGAGACTTAAGACAGACTTGGCCAAGCTCATACACGACATCAAGACTGGGAACTAAAAGTAACTTGCCAGTGTCCCAGTTCACAGAGTTTCCATTTCCCACAAAAAATACCAGTATACCAAGTATGTATCCATGATGCGATAACCAACTCTTTTCAAAGAGATCCTCAAAGTGTTAGATATATTGTACTATATTTAGCATACCTTCAATACCAGGTTGTTTAAGTACTGAGATAGGTAACAATGCAGAAGGTGAAGGAGAGCTAGCACTACCAGATATCTGGGCTTCCTCCAAAGGCGGAACAGCAGAATACTCCTCGGAGGAGATACTGGAATTTGGGACAGGACCAGTTGGACTCATCATCCTTTCAAATGCCTGTGCTAAAAAAATACAGGTAGCTTTTAAGATCTCACAATTTCATTCTCACAAAAATTTTGTTTACAATGCAATATAATAGGTGGGGTTTTTTTGCAAGTGCAGTGCGCAATTGGTGAGATAGTTATGAAAAACGAACACTCAAGCTATCGTACAGAAGAAAGACTTCTTGATTTTCTACCTGCACATTTGCCCAATTTGTTTCTAACACAGAAACAGACCTCCTTGTACATCTTGCTACTGTTGCAATGACTACATTGAACAATACAATCCCTGTACCTTGGTGCAAATACATGTATCACATTTATCAAGTCAAATTCCATTCCGGTGGCATATTAAAAATCTGATACGTTTTCAACTTGTTATTTAAATATTAATAATTAGGACCTTAATTTTCTCCTGATGTTTCCATAAGCATCCATGCTTAACCTTTTCTTAACTGAAAGCTATCTTATTATTTAATTACTGTAACACTGTTAAGTGACCTGCAAAGATACCAGGACAGAAAGCTACATAAAACGGGCAAATAACATGTGAGAACAAGTTGGGGTATGGTCTTTAAACATACAGAAGGGTACTGTGGAGGGACAATCACTTTTGCTAGACTCCTGCCACTGATGACCCAAGAGAATAACTTTATACTTAGTCCTATGAAGTTCAAACCTATTTTTTTTTAATAAAAAATAACCAGCCTGCTACTCAAAGTTTAAAATAAGAACTGAAATCCAACTAAGAGGTACAATTACTCTCTTATTCTCTCCATCTCAGAAATAGAAAACTAACTAAAATAGTGAAGCCCCCTAAAAAGAACAAAGATTAAAGAGATGCTAGCTGTACTTACTGTACCTTTAACAATTAATGCAATTACTCAAAAAAAAACCTTTTTACCTTTATTAATGTCATCGTAACAGCCAGTACAGACTCTTGCTTCCTTCTCCATGTATTGTAGCTTGCACTTCCGTTTGCAACAACTGCCACAAAAAACCTGAACCAGAAAAAGATTGAATTAAATATTATATACAAAATCCCAGTATGTCCTGAATTAAGTTCCTATTTTTACTCCTTTTACTAAAAGAGACTGCATTATATAAAGTATGTATACACAATTTTCTAAGTAGGGAAGGAGAAAAGCAGCTTTAGCATATGTATTTTACAATACATTTCTGTTTAGAGAGGAGGAAAATTACTAGACTGAAAAGTCTTTTACTGCATCCAGCTCTGGAGTCCAGCACAGGAATGACACGGACCTGGTGGAGCCCAGAGGAAGGCCACAAAAAATTGGTCAGAGGGCTGGAACACCTCCGCTATGAGAACAGACTGAGAGTTAGGGTTGTTCAGCCTGGAGAAGGCTCCAGGTAGACTTTATTGTGGCCTTTCAGTACATAAAGGGGGCTTGTAAGAAAGATGGGGACAGGCTTTTTATGAGGGCCTGTAGTGACAGAAAAAGGGGCAAAGGTTTTCAACTGAAAGCAGGTAGATTTAGACTGGCCATAAGGAATAATTTTTTTTTACAACGAGGGTGATAACACACTGTAACAGGTTGCCCAGAGAAGCTGTGGATGCTCCATTGCTGGCAGTACTCAAGGTCAAGTTGGACAGGGCTCTGAGCAACCTGATCTAGTGAGAACTGTCCCTGCCCACAGCAGGAAGATTGGACTACGTGATTTTTATAGGTTGTTTCCAACCCAAACTATTCTACAATGCTATCATTAAAAATCTTAAAAGCTCCACAATTTGGGCCAAACTATGAAGTCTGCGCAGTCTGCTTTTGATTGGGGTTCCTCCTTGTTCCCCAGAAGCACAATCTATTCATACCATAAGTTTTTAAAATTTTTTCAGGTATTTCTTTAGGACTAAAGCAATCCTTAGATGTTTACAAACCACCCTTCCACATAGGGCCAGGACCACCCAAATTACACAGCTAAGCAATCAGGTCTTACCAATACTCCCTCGGATTCAGCTATGAAACAGAGCAGCATCTGAAATTTCTTGCTGGGACTGGATCTAATTACATACAGCCAGGAGCCCGTAAAATAGCTAAGACTGGATTTTATTTTTCAAGATCATAGCTGGAAGCAGCTGGTGTAAAATTATGCACAGCGATTACAACACTCTTCCAAGAAATACACTAAACTCTCTGCAGCCTAATATTCAAGCCTGTATCTTAATCTCTCATGAAGAAACCTTCAGAAAAAAAAAAAAAATCCACAACCAAAACCCACAATATGTACAGAACAAAAAGAAGCAACACGGTGAATACAAATGACAACTTATTACAGTAAATTTTTTATCTGGAGTGATAAAAAGAATTCCAGGTTGCACCTATTCTCAAATTCACTCCTACTGCTGTTAATCCCATAACTGCTATTACATTAAACAACAGTGAAAGGAATAGCAACTGAACTCGAGAATTGGGTCAGATTTGCTTATACTGGTTTACTACTATCTCTGAAAATAACTGTTGCAGTCTCCCATTGGGATTCAGGAAATGGCTAAAATGATCTTGTCTCATACCAGCAAAGAGCCATTTCTTTTCCACTGATCTTGCAGCACTCTGTGCTCCACCAAGTCTCTCCATAACAAGTGTTATCGGTTTGTCCTGAAATTCCAAGCTGACTCTTCTACCTCACGGAAAACTGAGCCAGAGCTCACTGCTTCCCAACCTATTTACTAATGCTGACTCAGCAACTACGTTGGCCAAGTTCTGTCAGAAAGAATAAGCAAAGTTGCCTTCATGTTACTAACTCCCTTCAGCAAAGTATTTTAAAAGCTTGCTGAAGACTGCTTTAAACAAATAGAATATGCTCTTCTACTACAACAGGATATATCTCCCGTCTACTTTGAAGCAGAGATGGGGGAAAAAAGTGCACTGCTTTAGCCTGGACTACACCTGCACAATGCCATTCAAAGAACTGCATCTCTAGTAAAGCCATTTTCTGCAAGAGTTCCGGTGAATATCTGGTGCTTTTCTCACTTTCCCCTTATGTTCTTTCAAGGATGATCGGCAAGTTTTCAAAGAGTCACACCGTTTTTAACTATGTGCAGTCAGTATTAGCCTTTACAAAAGGTATCTTTTAAAGCCTCAGTCTGACAGAAACCTCGTATTGCTGACCAGACAGAGTTAAATGGAAGGAACACTAAAAGTCTTCTGCTACTCCTAATTACCTCCAGGAAAACAAAGTGGATTAAAGAAAAGGAAAAAACCACAAATCAAACAGTAGTGACAGACAGAAAAAATAAGTTATTTACAAGTGAAGTCCTTTAAGCAGATAAAGGCACTGTAAAACAGTAATACTTGATTGGTGCAATATAAGCTCAAAAAAGAAACTATTCCAGTTGGTTCTGCATTAGTGTCACAGGCAGACCAACTGAAAATGCACATGGTCAGAACATAACTAGTGAAGATTAACTGCTAATCAGTTACAATCCACCTTAGGGCTTCGAATGCTAAGCAGTACAATGCTTTGCAACTGGTGTTCTCCTCTTACTCTTGGTGCCACTGGGGCCCACAACAGAGGAGGCAGCTAAATCCTAATGCACCAGAGACAAGACGTGAAGACAAACTAAGAGACAGGTAATGTAACAGGGGAAAGGAGATGAAGATGCTGAGGCTGCTGAGCCACGACATTGATTCTGGCTGTGCTAAGCAGAGGAAGGGTAGCACAGCAAGAGACAAACACCTAAATAAAGAAACTGAGAAGTTGTTGGGCCTCACAAGTGCTCCAGATGGGAGAGAAGGCAGGGACCACTAACCTCACACTTTCCTCCTGCACAGAAACCAGAATTCACAAGTGTTGCCATTTTCACTGACAAAAAAAGCTGTAGGACCAGATGAACACTATACAGCTGTCTTCCAGAATAGTCCACAGAGAACAACTGTGAATTCCTACCAGTTTCTCCTTATGTCCAAGTGGTTGAAAACACAACTGCCCAAAACACGTCCAAAAAGAGTGTTTAGTTTGTCTGTTTCAAGACAAAAAGCTACTATTAAAAAAAAGTCTTACGAGGCAGAAAGTTAAGCAATTGTACATTCAGAAAAGCTATGATGGAGTTACAACTGCAGAGCACTCCAGTATCCATAAAGTTTAGATAATCTACACTGCCTTCACTCATTTGCCAATGAACATGTATTGTGGTGCTCTGTTGTGGTTTCAGACAGGACAGAGTTAACTCTTTTACTAACAGCTGGGATAGGGCTATGTTTTGGATTTGGGATGAGAAATATTTTCAACAGCGCACTGGTGATTTTAGTTGTTGATAGGCAACTACTCCTCACACTGCCCTGCCAGCCAGCAGGCTGGGGCTGCACTCAAAGCTGGAAGGGGGCACAGGTGGGACAGCTGATCCCAGCTGACCAAAGGGGTATTCTGCACCATATGACAACATGCTCAGTATATAAAGCTGGGGGAAGAAGGAGAAAGGGGAGGATGTTTGGAAGGATGGCATTTGTCTTCCCAAGTAACCATTAGGTGTGATAGAGCCCCACTTTCCTGGGGATGGCTGAACACCTGCCTGCTGATGGGAAGCAGTGAATTAATTCCTTGTTTTGCTTTGCCTGTGTGCATGGCTTTTGCTTTGCTTATTAAGCTGTCTTTATCTCAACTCATGAGTTTTCTCACTTCTCATTCTCTTCTCAGTCCCAACCAGGGAGAGTGAGTGACTGACTGACTGCGTGGTCCTATCTGCTGATTGTGGTTAAACCACAATGCACTCCTTCTAGTTACACTGTTCTTCTGCCAAAACCCCCCCTCTGTTAACACACAGGATTAGCAACACTAACAGCTGATGGCTGTAAACACGACTGTGTAGTGAAGGGTGTTTTTATCCCTATCTATAGACAAGGCACAAAAAATTTTGCAGTGAATGTAAACAGGAACTTGAAGTCGTCAGTCTTATGACTAAAACGAAAGCCACTCTGAAGAACTGTTTTAAACTGTTACGAAACTTCAGCAAGATATTCTGCCAAGTGATTTAAGTTCAGTGACTTCTAAGTTGTCACAGTGAGTTCTTCATTTTTTTAGCACCCAAATTCAGACCTACACTTCAGTTCACACTTACTGCAGTTGAAGAAAATGGGTACTATGCTATGAATACAGAGCACTAGAAAAGTCATCCTGGGAAGAAGTTACCAAGCCTCACCAGATGCCTCTCAACACTAGGGATGCAGAAAGTTAGTAAGTACTGACATTAATCTTTGCTCTATCTCCTCATCCCTAAAGGTAACAGAGGAACATTGAAGAACAAGTTAATTAGTATTGCTAATATCTCCATTTATGTGCTAGTAGAAGCGTAAGCCGCAGTAGCCCAGAAGGGAATTCTGGAATAAGGATAAGGTGTGACATTATTTATTCACTGCAGAAGACTACTGGCTGAAAAAAAGTTCTACAGATTACTTGCTCTGTTGGTGAGTACCACGCTCCACATAGAAGTAGCGTAATTTTCCCCCGGGATGACTCTCTGGAAAATTACACATTTAAACACACACGAGAACAGATTTAGGCTATAAATCCTTTGCATTGGTACAGCTGTTACAGCTCCTGAAAGAATGCAATCCTTCCAGATTCATGGACAGTATATTTAACAGCTCAAATAACCACTTACCTGAATTCTGATCATCATCACCACCTCAGTTTTTTTAAGCTTAAATACTTATGCTTAACTCAAAAACTGAGTAAAAAGCTGACTCACTATGACCATTATGAAGCAGTCAGCTGCTATCATCTTCCTTGTTCTATGCAAAACACATTAGTCTAGCCAGTAGTGGAAGATAAAAAAAGAACATTCTCCCTACTTCTCTTTAATTATTTTCATAAAAAAGTCATATGTTTCATAATTAATATCAGTCTTTTCCAACAGTCTTTAAGTTTCTGTGATGGAAAAATAACATTTTTTTTTTAAATAAAATACTTTGAGCTAGACAAATTCTGTCAATATTCTCTCCCTTCTGTATTTTGGTTATCCCTAAATCAGAATTCATTTGCTTTCAGCAACTCAGGACCCCTCTCCAACAACTTACCTTTCCACATGCACGACAGTGGTGTCGTCTTTTTGTAAACGTGAACTTGACTTGGCAGTTCATGCAGTTGGGTGCCTCTGAATCAGGAACCCACAACGGCTGTTTTCGTGAGAGAGCTGCAGGTATTTTAAGTGTTTCTGCGTTTTCAGATGTTTGATTTCCTCCAGCTTCAGAGCTACTTTCCCCAGAGTGTACAGGTTCAGAATTTTTATCAATATTTACACTGGTGCCCGAGAGGGGGGCTTCTGCGCCAACGGAAGTGGCTTCCTGGTTTTCTCTCTCAAGTCCATCTGTTCTGTTCAGTTGTCTCTGACGAACGTCTCTTTGGGAAAGGCCATGCAATTGCTTTGGTCTTGCACCTTCAGCATAGACATTAGAAACTAGTGCTTTACTATCACTCTCAGTTGTGTCCTGAATGCAAGACACATTCTCTTCTGTTCCAGACTCCGATTCATTGGCAGTAAGAGATACTTTAAGGTTACTGTTAATGCTAGTTATCTCCTCTAGTTTTGCTTGCGTATGTTCTTCAGTGACTTCTGTGAAATCCATGTTGTTCATATTTGTTAAATTCCCTCCATCTGCATCAGCTTCCATTAAGTTACTATCATTGTCTGAAGACTTCAACACACTGGACTGAAGACTTTGTCCATACAAGAACTCATCAAGCTCAACATCGCTTATTAGAGCATCACTTTTAAAAACATTCTCCTCAACGGTAAAGTCAGCCATAACTGGGCTCATACTTTCATTGTAATAAGAGTCTCTATCAACACCATATGGCTCAGCTTCATATTCTAGAAAAGCAGAAGCAAAAGCTTTGATTTGCTGAGAATCACTGTCATCAATTACATTTTCAGTATCGCGTTTCTCTTCATCTGTACTCTTTTCCACAATACTTTTGTTGATTTTAGTTGTATATCCTTCCTGTTCATGCAAGTCAGCGTTTTCACAGGATTCCCTACTGGAGAGATCAGTTTTAGACTTTCCAGCATGAACAGTTACAATATCACTAATAACCTCCGCCATTTCATTTTGAGGTAGAGGATTAACTTTTTCTTCTGTTACAGCTAATGAACCACATATGGATACAGGAAGTGGAAGACACGACAAGGAGGTCTGGACATCCTCAACTGAAATACATGAAGCTGAAACACTGTTCAGTATTTCTTTGCTATTAAGTTCTTCACCACCTACATTCTCTTCTGAGATTTGCTGTTCCAACTCTACTTTAGCTCCCGTTTGACATGAGGAGCCTGGTAAAACACAATTTCCAGGTAATGCCGTAGGGCTTTCGTGCAACTCAGGCCTCTTTGGCAGATCTGAAGGCATGGATTCAACATTACTCTCATCTTTTGAGTCCACCTTTTCTATGGCATTTCTTCCATGTATCTCTTTGCTTACGGCAGAGCATGCACCTTCATCTTGTGGTTCACAAGGAAGTTTTTCACATGCTTTCTCATCTTTGGGACTGCATGTATTTGAACTCTGTGATGTTACAGGGACACATGCAGTATTAAGGCGAGCTGTTTGTTCAAGCTGATCAAATACTTCACTGCACTTCACAGATCCTGTCCCGTGTTGATCATCAGATGGATCTGAGATCTCTGCTGTAGCATAACTGTCTGATTTTAAAGCTAAATGATTGATCTCCTCTGTTTTAAGAAGTCCTGAATCTTGTAGCACTGAGTCCCCATCACTCTGCTGTGTACTTGAAACACCGCTGCAATCTGGTGATGCCACATGGGTAGGAACAGGTATGCAAGATATACCAAAGCCAATCAAACCTTCACTGCACTGGAAGTCATCAGCCTGCAACTTTTTAGTATCTTCATGAGTAGCCACTGAATGGATTAAGGTACCTGTGTCATTAACAAGATCACACACAGGTATACTACACCTTCCCAGGTTTGAAGCCTGTATTTCATTTAAGGAACCACTGTCCACAGTGGACAAGAGATCAGGTCCAGCAACACTCTTCTCATTTTGTGGTGAGTAACTCAGAAGGGCCTCACTTGTTCCAATGTGACTGGCTAGAGGGGTTTCTTCTGATGATGTACAATTGCTAGCATCCTCTTGCAATTTTGGTGTTGGGTTTACATTGTGTAAGCAATCCAGAACTGAAGAAAGCGAATGGTGTTTTGGGTCATATGGATTAGGAGGTGTCCTATAGCAGTCATATTCATCTGTTTTAAGCAAAAAGAGATTGAAAGCAAAGTTTATAAAACTCCTCTCTTTCCACAGTGCACGCCCTCTATATCCCATCTATTCATCAATACAAACTTTTACTTAGAATGTGTTACTTTCAAATTCCACAGTAACAGTCAACTGACCAGCATCATTATGCTGGAGAACAAGGTAGCACAGGAACTAACCTGTATTCTGTTCAAATTCATCAAGTAGTTTGTCCAAGTCACAGACTGCAGCTTTAAAGTAACTGTCCATTCTAGTTACAGTTTTAGTGAAGTTTTAGACTTCTTAAATCTGAAAAGAAAAACACAGTGTTTCATTCACAGCGTTTGCTGTTTACAAAGTCAAAGTGTTATTATTGGAAGACAACTTCTATGTATGAAGCATTTCTTAATTTTAATAGCATTTTCTTCTCTCCCCATGTAAACAAAATATTAAGTACAAACAGGGCTGTTAGCCTCTATGTACTCTAAATAGTATATACAGTATACTCAGTACACTATGCATAATACACTCAAAAATTCACCTCAAATGCTGCCTTGTTAAAACCAAACACATTTGAAAGCACATACTATGGCATTATAATTCCAGGAAGTTTAAAACCAGAAGGGATACTGGGATCTTTTAGTTTGATCCCCTACACATTTTATACCACACACTTCACAGGCAAAAACCCCATACAGGTCACCACTACCCTCGCAACACAAGTGAACTCTTTAAATAAATGATGCCTTCATAATGCCAAACATTTCATGCTTTAAACTGCAGTAGAAAGCATAAAAAGAATCCTTCTGTTGGCAGAAGTGCCAGCAATAAAAACACCTCCTTCAGGAGTTCAAACCTGTCAAGAACTCCAACGTTGAGCACATGAACATGAGACTTAAAGAAACAGACTGTCCTAGTTCCCAAGCTATCCAACCAATCAACCTCAACTACTTTCAGCTACGACCAAATATATATCAGGAACTATAAAGCAGATAACCAGCTGAAGCACTGAAGCATGGCACAGTCATCTTAACACAGAGCGGCGACACATTTAAGCAGGTTGAGGTCAGTACTCCTCCCCCATGAGGATCAACGAGCTGCTTTTAAATCCTCCTCTTAAATCCTCCTCCAAGGCCAGGGGAAAAAGAAAAAAAAAAATCCAGCTCATCGTCTCTATCCTACTTAAAACACAAAACCCATTCACCTTCTCCAAGTCCCAAACTGAATATATTTTCTTTTTAAAGTATCTTTTTAGAGACTTACCAACTCATCAGAAAGCTATTTATTAAATACATTCTCTACTGCAAAACATCCCATTTCATTTGTTTAATGAAGATTTCCAGCCACTCAATGTTATGCCTTTTTTGGTCACTCTGAATTTCTTTCTAATTCCTCATCTGTTTCACATCTGAACACCCTTACCGTGCAATTACCTAAAACACATAATCAAGATGTTATTTACACTTCCCTTAAGCAAACTGAACAGATGCAGATGCCTTTAGTCTAACATCTGGGAACCAAACCTACGGAGGTCTGTGCCGTTTTCCTTCTACGCTTATCAGTGCATTTGGTCTCTGCACTGGCTGACTTTGCAGGCCACCCCATTCAACGTTCTTTGACCATCTAGAAACTGTCTCTTCTCAAGGCTTAGATCCCAAAGAAATACTTCAATCCTCCCATATCACTTATGCCACTCTACAGCTGCGGATCTAGATTCTATGCCTTCCTTACTCTACTGAGGTGTAGGGTTTCACTGAATTTCACTGAATTTTTAGAGTTGGAAGGGACCATGGAGATCATCTAGTCCAACTCCCCTGCTGAAGC
>JAOXNO010000020.1:76031490-76049598 GCA_028565335.1 Limnodromus scolopaceus | reverse complement strand
CCTTCTTTGGAGATTTTCAAGACCCGCCTGGATGCCGTCCTGAGTAACATGCTCTAGCTCTGGGCAATCCTGCTTCACCAGGGGAGTTGGACTAGATGATCTCTATGGTCCCTTCCAACTCTAAAAATTCAGTGAAATTTAGTGAAAACTTCTTTATGGTGAGGGTGACAGAGCCCTGGAACAGGCTGCCCAGGGAGGGTGTGGAGTCTTCTTCTCTGGAAATCTTCCAGACCTGCCTGGATGCAGTCCTGAGTGATGTGCTCTGGGCAACCCTGCTTTGGCAGCGGAGTTGGACTAGACGACCTCTAGAGATCTCTTCCAACTCTGACAACTCCGTGATTCCGTGAAATAACTTTATCAGCTAAGAACAGGGCAGCCTACATATATCCACAGTTACATTCGCTCCCCTCAGGACTTACAATGAACAACTTAAAAATACTAACCAAATCTATTAACATCTTCAGGATCTCATGAGGATTGTCCAGCTCCTCGACTTTCCTGCAGTCCCCATCCGATGAGAGCAGGCTGGACAGTTTCTGTCCCAGACTGTTCTTGTTCCCTTGGAACTTGACACGTCCTAAAGAAAACAAAAGCAGGTGAACTGTGGAACTTAGGAAGAGAAAACCTACTTCAGGGTAAAACTGGATTCCGAACAATCTCCTCTAAAACGTCAATGCAAGCTACACCACCTCCTGCTGTACATAACACGGCAGCACCACCCTTAGCGTCACTTAGAGGCTAAACAGACCTTTCATCATTTATAGGGGCAAACTGAAAATACTTTTTGCCGTATGCAAAATACACTTTAACACTCTACAAGTAAACAATAATTTGTGGTAATTTGTTTTTGAACAGTAGGTAGCCTGAAAAAAAAGGGGTTTTGACACAAGCTGTTGAAAAGTTTCTAAGATTTCTAAAAAGATTAACAGACATTAAAATTATGAAATGTATGTTTCAGGATAAAGAGGTGGGAAACAATGACATTGGTGTAGGGGAAACAAATACTCAAGACGTGTTGTTTCACTATTACATCCTGAGGCTGCTTAAAGAATCTAGAAACCCACCAAGCTTCTAAGCCTGGCACCTCCAGGTCAACGGTTAACACCAATGTACCTTGAACTGCCGTTCCTAAATTCTGCAATGGTTTTGACCATGAAATAAGCACTTGAATACCTCTCCTTATCCTTTTTCTTAAAGAAGAAAAGGGTAATAAGAATTCTTCTCTTCTAGAGTGCTTTGTAACACACGGATGACCATGTGCAGTGTAAGAAGAGTAAAAAATCCTGATGTAGGTATACATACGTAATAATAAACTGTACTGTGTTTAGTATTTCAATGAAAACTCAGCATGTATTTTTGCTTTCTTCCTCCTTCCCTAACTCTTACATAGAGATCATTTGAAGAAAACCAGCACATTAAATTGCTGATAGAATCTAAGATGACCAGGCTAAACTTGCCAGATGTTAGGGTTTTTGTGCTGTTTTCATAATAAACATATTTTAATATCCACAATGTTATTGTCATCCTGGAGAAGAGCTTATTTGTTCTAGCATGTTTTTACTCAGATAATACAGTTTGTAATTGTGTAATAAAAAAGGGCTACACTAAAAGCCTAGACTAGCCTAGCTCCAATATCCTACAGTAGTATTTATATTTTCCATGTATATATAGACACCCTACCCTACACATGCAAAGCTTCCAGTAGAAACTCTTCAACTACATTACACACTATTTAAAGTATTTACAGTTTTGATATTACTTTCTTCTTTTTTTTTTTCACTCGTCAGAAGCCTCCGTTAGCAGTTAAACCCAACCATACATTTAATACAGTAAGGTCTGCCCATGCCAGCTAACTTAATTTCTGTTCAACTGTTACGGGTACATAGCATGCCCAGTTACCATCGTCTTTCAGACGTCTCCAGTTCATAAATTTTGTTTCCTTCTTAATCTTTATCACTTCTGCAAGCCTCAGGGCTTGGTCTTTCCTCTGCATTAGCTGCTGCTCAAATGCAATTCTGAAGGCATCTGCCATTACATAAGCTTCATCTTTACTCTTCTTCAGATTTTCAACCTGGTTTTAAGTCAGAGAAAATTTACAGCGTATTAAGCAACCTGGAAGCCACAGCAAGATTTGAAATGTGTATTGAGAGACAGACCGAAGCCATTAACACAGACAACTTTTAAATAAATCTAATCAAAGAAGTAGTAGAAACCAAACTAAGTCCCTTCTTGCCACATTAAGAAATGCATTTTGAAATGTGTACACAAGTCCTTACCCCTGCTTTTCTCTGCATGCACACACCACCACCCATCTACACAGACAAGCTGCCAGCAGAGCCTATTTATCCCTGCACATACAGAAGATCTTGAGGAGCGCATAAATGTCCCATGCTGGTTGGGCCAGCAGCAGAAGGACCAAAAGAATGGTATCTATCTCAGGGATAATAAATTTGGTACAAAAAGGACATGACTACTTATTTTCAAAATCAGTAAGTCAGCTGGAACTTCTGCATGAGGATGGCTGCCACATTTCCAGAGTCAAATATAAGTTCGAAAAAAAAAATTCTATCTAAAAGTATAGAATGTCACTAAATTAAAAACCTTAAGAGCCTGAAAATCACGTTATTGATTTAACGGTGATGTAAATACAGAGTTTTCAGCAAGATCAGCTTCCTGACCTATCTGGGTGAGTGGGCTTGTGGTTGCTGATGTCAATGTGAGGGAGCGGTGGAAGACACTGCCAGGAAGGAAGGGAAAGGGGAATCATCCCCACCAGCGGTAGGCCACGCTCAACTCACACTGTGTCTTTACATTTACAGAGTGTATACATACTTTTAGATTAAAAAAAACACGTGTGGAAGAAAAAAGAATGAGAAGGAATTGTTTTTTTTTCACTAGTAAATCTGATTGGTATCATAATGACAGTTTTATGTCAGCAAAAGCACTACAAACAAACATTACATTATTTCTGTGAAGTTTTCTTGTTTTAAGAGACATTAATTTGTGTAAGCTTCAGCAGAGTGCCTCTGGCTTTATTTGGTTTTGAGCACAAGCATCCCACTGCTTGCTCGTATCTAAGCCAAGCTGCATTACCTCTTGCTTGAGATGCAGAAGTTGCTTTCGGGTTACAGCTGCCATTTTTGCACAGGGACAAGGCTGCCCCCCAGAAGTTTTGCAGGTGCAGGCTCCAAGAACCGCCAGCTTGAAGTCAAAAACAAACCACCAGTTAAATACTGTATCTCCATACACAACGCAGTCCAAGAGATGCCGGATTAGATTTTTTTCTCACTCAAAGCAATAGGCATAGGAGTTAAGAATTGAGATATTAAGAAGGAAAAAATAAGCATGCTGGCTTCAGAAAAATAGCCTGCTGCTCCTTCTGTCCATTCTTTCTCTGCAAGACAGGAATCACGACACATGACAAATTAAAAAAACTGATTAACAGGCATGCAGGGGCTTGTTGTCATTAGCTAAAAATTAGTCCAACAAATCACTTAAATAATCAGTAAGCAAAATTTATCTAGACATTTTGAATATAAACATATCTTTCAACCAGCCATTTTGAAAAACATGGAAGTCATACTTACTTCAAGACCTGTAAAATCTGTAATGTTGCTTTTATTCAAGGACATGTTTTCCTGAACAACCTTCTGTTGTTTCACATCCAGCATGGCAAGAAATTCCAAGCACTGCTGATTCAGGACTACGAAATAAAAGAAGAAAAGCAATTAAGAAGTTTGATGCTCTGATTTCTTAATTTCTGGATTTAACCAAACCGAAATTAAATGGTTCTGTAGTATAAGCATCAGTTCGGGAATGGGATGAAACAATGTAGATCTAGAAACTCAGATTCCAGTTCTCCTTTCTTCTGTGTTCTCCTAGAGGTAATGACCCACTTGCAGAGATACCATTCTCATATGTTACTCTCCCTCAGTTCTAAGAGCTCATCCCTTTGAATGCTTACAACTAAGGCAGCTGGTCTTTTAGAATAGCACAACATCGGGAAAATAATGATGTATGTTAGCTATTTTAAAGCTTTTTGGAAACCAAAAGTAAAGGAAAGGTGTTTGAGCCATCTAACCCAGCCAGACGCCTGCACAACCTGCAGTGGAAAACCTCCACTATAAAGTGGACAGGCTGAACACCTCAAAGTTTGTGGGAATCATTAAGTGGGTATGGTATAAAAGAACTTCTCTGACACAGATTGCCATTGTAGAAGCACTTGGTGGCTCCCCTGGCTGTTGTTGCTGCATTCCAGACAACAACCAGGAGCATGGACCAGTTGCTTCCCTCCACGCCCAAGGTGTCACCATGCCAGTGAGATAAGATAGGTGTATTTCTTTCACACCTGGTCTACTCTTTCAGCTAGACATACCTGAATTTTCCTATCATTTAATGGGTTTTTTTTCAGTTCAAGTGACCGTGTGAGAAGAAAAACAAACACAAAACTATTTAAAGAAGGTATCTGCATATCCACTAACATCAGCTGCCAGTAACAAGAGACTTATCCCAACAGAAAGCTTTCTTCATAGCTAAATCTTGAATTATTCCTGAGAAACAGTATGGAAGAGGAATAGCTGTTAATTACTTACTTGCATTTTCAGCTTTAAGAGTTTTAACTTCTTCTGTTCTCAGTTTCAATGCTTCCTTAAGAGCTGCATTTTCACAATATATCCTGCAGAAGTTAGAACAAGTCTGTTATCTTTTTTTTTTTAAAAAAACAATTTAAATGGGCAATCAAATGAAAAAAAAATTAGCCTGTTAAAACACTGTACCTAGTATTTTAATTTGCTGAGATATTACTGACAAGATTGAAGAAAAAAATCAACGCTGAATAGAGTTGAGTATTCGGTTTGAACAATATATCCACGCAACATTATACAAGCAGTTCCCTCACTTGTAAATTTTCTTATGGAAAAGATTGTAAAATTTTTCCCGTAACAGTATCTGTACCAATAATATGTAGTATGCTGTTAGATCCAAATCCACTAGCCAGGGGCCAATAAGCAACCTAAAGCTTCTCCTAACTCTCTGAAGAAAGTTCTGTGTGTGGGCTTGGTCTGCCTGGCGTGGAACCACGGCTAAGGAAGCAGCCTACGCCAGGCTTGGCTTCTGCGGAGTCACTCCTTCGCTATCCAGGCTGCAGGTGGCTCTGCAGCCAGCAAAACCCAGAATCTCTGCCCTCGTAGAGAGCTTTCTCTGCAGCCCAGATAGTGTGCGCTGCTCAAACAGACTCGCCTTGTTCACGTACACCACACCCTCGCACAACCAATTTAAACGTGTCCAAGTATGTTCAAGTGAATGTTAAGAAAAAGAAAATTGGAAACAAAAAATTAAAAAAATCATTCATGTGGAAGTAGAACGTGCCAACAACTTCAGAGTTTAACAAGAGGTGAATTTAAGTAGCACATTACCAGTAGAAACTCAAAGAAACTTGCATTTATGAACCTCTGGAACACTTGCTAGAAATATCTTACTTCCTTGAAAGAACAAAAATGTTACTGGATGTGTGACAACATAGCCCTGGTCTTACATTTTAGAAAGTAAACTTCCTGTAGTCTTAACGCTGTTCTCAAGAACAGCTGCACTTTCAAGCGCTGAAACCTGAGAACATACAATATGCATTTATAATGTGTTTTTCCTTGAAGTGTTTAAGTATTTCCTTCTTGAGTAGGAAACTGGCAAATGCACCACACTCTAGACTCATGGTTTTGTTTAAAACTAGATAGTAACCTGAATTATTTAACTTGAATAAACAAAGGGAACTACATACTCCTCTCATCCTGCTGACTCAGATATCAGAAAACCTTTTTGCAAAGTGAACTGAGCTCCTGGCTTGCAGTTTTCAGAAGCCACATCTCTTGCTTTTAACAGTTAACAGTAGTTTAGTTGCTCCAGGCTACCTGGCTACACGTCCAGTCACCTGAGCCAGAAAAGCCAAAGGGTTTTTCAAGAGGTATCCCTTGACAAGTATAACTTAGTTAACGGGCGAACAGGTAAACTTCTGGGTTATTTTTTGGTTCTAAGTTTGAAAAATTTACATAAAAATCTCCGGTGAAATAATTGTAACTCTGATGGGTGGGCTTCAGAGATACCATTTCTACATTTGAATAAGTGAGCCTGCTGGCCACATTTTTCAAGGTCTGTTATTGCCTTCTTCGTTTAGTGCCTCTGGCATCTTCTGCTTGCCTAACCACACCTGCTCTCCGTCCAGAGTAACTCTTATTTAAACAAAGAACCAGTTGATCAGCCTCTCTTAAAAGCACTCTGTACGTATGCTTATACCTACAATGCAACAAAATAAAGCAATGATTAACCAGCAAATGGTATTTCCACATGCACACACATACCATTATTTCCTATGCCTCATTTACATTTAAAGTAAATAAGGACAGTCTGACTCCAGATGGCTGACACCATAACGTAACAGGATGAAAATGGAAACTCAGCCTTAGCAAAGCTAGCTTATGTATACACCACAGAATCGAGACTGAATAATTTTAATAGTTTTAATTGAAAAAATACAAGTGTGACTGGCACGAAAATTGAGTTCATCTTTCTAAATCTGGAATAAAATAAGGAAAAACAGAAAAACTCCATAAAACCTGATGTAGCAATCACAGGAAAGACAAAGTGTTCAGTACAATTAAAAAAATCCACAAAGATACACAGTGCAAGTCAAATACCTGTCATATTTTTCTGTCCATGTGTCTTCTATGTTTTTAAATCTATCCTGGTCAAATTCAATTTCCCATTGCAAAATATTTATTTCCTGTGGAAACAAAAACCAAACCTGCAGCAGCTCATCACAAGGCTCCCACTGAAAGGAAGAAGAGGAGCTGCTGCTGATGATGATTTTGGCACTGGCAGAAATCTAGGTGACCAACAACGAGGACAATCTATGACACTGTCAAAAATACATTTGGTACAGACAGCAAGAAGTTTCTGCATCACTGATCTGTGCATTCCAGACTGTGTTGCATGCAGACACATAAGCTTGCAGTGGTTTATGACAAAAACAAACCCAGGCTGTTACATTTCCCTGTCCCCTTACTGTTCTGTGGAAAAGTCACATAGGAAGAGAAACAAAGCATTAAACTCTATTTAATGAGGTAGATCAAGGCCACCTTCCTCCTCCTCCCCATCTTCCCTACGAAAATTGTGCACCCATTTCTTAGACTCGTTGGGAAGTTCCAGCTCAATAACTAAGAAATAGTGCAACTCGCTATGACTGATTGAAACTCACAACAAAGACCAACTGAAAAGTACAGAGAGACCTCTACTAACTTTCAGGTATTATTTGTACACACAATGAAAACATTGAGATCAAAAGAGTTATACATGAACATTTTCTCTTTCTAGTAAAAAGGAATAAAAACGCTTTAAAAAAAAAACAACCCTGGAACTAATAGCCAATTTGTACTGATTTAAATAAGCAGTCTGATAACCCACTATTAATAGTAATGAATGATGTTTTTGCACAGGTGGGAAGGAAACACACACCCTTACCTTTTCTAAAGTTCTCTTTTCTTCCTCAGTTTTTTGAAGCATTGCTTTTGTATGACTAGTGGCTTTATTAAATACTGCCTGCAAAAAAGAAAAAAGTACCATTCTGTCAAATCCTGTTATTAAATTTACTAAATTTGGTTTTAGACAAATTTTCAGTTTTACATCAAGAGAAATTCACATTCTTAAACAGGAGTGTGCAGAATTACAAACACTAGCAACTTGCTTTGAAGTCCCAGTGGTTTCTAATTTCAAGTCACTAAATAGCTACATTGCATAACGAAGTTGTGCTTCAATCCCATAATTTTTTCTATTGAAAAACGTAGCGTCATTTAAAATGAGATGATATCTTCTTTAGGGCTTGTCCACAAAGTCAGCTGTTAAAAAACTGGTTACAGCATACTTATACTTTGATCCAGGTGTAACTTACTAAGAACATCTCAGGGTATAAACTCCAGAACTCAAAAATGGATTATGCAAGTAGGCTAAAAAACAGGAAGTTATTTCAACATAATTAATTTTGATAATGAAAAAAAAATTACAAACTGTGAACAAAAGACTGACCTAACACGTACTGTTAACACTCTAAGACAACAGATGGAGTAGTCAACTGAAAATATCTATGCTTTGCAGCAGAATTTCAAGCACTGGCAAAATCTGTAATTTAGAGGACTGGAAAGGCGGCCATATTTTTCTAAGTTAAAATAGCTAAATCTTCAAAGATCCTCAAAGATAAAATTATGAGAATTTTCTACAACAGTAAAGTCTCCTTAAGTAGCCACAATGGTTCCATGCAGAAAAAGTAGTCAATTGTTGAAGCTGAGTCTGTAGACACTTGTAGACTCAACGATTTAAATTATAGCCCTGGGAAGAACTTATGGTTTGGGGGGTTTTGATGAGGAGTGACAGGAAGATCTTTTCGCTCTTCTTTCCTTTACCACTAGGTACCGAAATGATTTCTGAACAACTCCTACCATGCTCTGCAGAATTCTTAGGGCTTCATCTTTTCCTTCAAGCTGTCTTTGTGCCGCTTCAAGCTCAACTTTCAACATTTCAACTTCCTGAAGCAAAACAAAATAGGTACACTGAGTAAAAGCCAAGCTAATCCTGTTAAAACTCGACTGTAACAGCAATGTAAATTTGCCCTCGTCGGAAAACAAATATGATTCTTCTCTGAGTAACAGCTTGCTTGCGATGAAGAAATGTTAACAGTGCATGTTAGCATAAAATTCTTACAGGAGAGTACTTGTAATAATTATTCTTTCTGTGCTCTTCAAGTGTGTTTGGAAAATAAACCACCAAATACTGTAGTTCTTCCTTGCTAAAGAAGTTGTATATACCCACGCAGGTCTGGAGCTTTAAAATAAGTAAGGAAAACAGACTAGCAGATATACATCCATGCAAATACATGCAGCAGATACAAAAGAGAGTAAATATTACAAATATATACTAAAATATAAATGATACCTTAATGTAACATACTATATATTATACAAAATATCCATACTCTATAGCACAGATACCATGTTAGGACTGTTAGATCAAAACCATTACTTGTCCAGAACAAAAGAAGAACAACAGCAAAACAGATGCCTGCTCTAGGTGCATCCCAATCACCTCTTTATGCAAAATCTTCCCCTTCAGAATAAAAGCTGTTTTTCAATTTCCAGGTGTTAAAAGAAAATTTACTGCTCTGTATACTTATCTTTCTTAACCCCCATGCGGGTCACTCAGTTGTTCACTTGTGGTCATAGAAAACTTTCTTCATTGCTCTTCCCAGCTACTGATACTGAAGTTCTATCTGGGAGCAGTGGTAAATTATCAGTTTTGTCTAACTGATAGTGAGCGAGGTTCCCTGACATTTTAACTTGCTGCACACCGAAGGCTCTTCACACTACGAGAGCATGTAAATGACCTACCCTGAGGTTAAAGAACGCAGTGCAGGTGAAGTGTGCATTTCCACAGCTGAGAACATCCTGCTATTTCTGCCTGGCCTGATGCCAACACATCAACACACTTAACCACAGTGAAGTTAAAATGTAGGAGTTAGCTACCTTTCCACAAAAATGCAGTCAAAATGCAAAGACTGTTCTATTTACAGTTCAGATTTTCAGGCCCAAAGCTTAATTAAAAAAAGAAAACTTGTTAGAAAAGGAGGACAATCCTTTTAATATTCTCGACATCTTTAAAAGTACTCCCCTGCCCCGGAGTATGAAAATCCAGAGTATAAACTGCATCTTGCACTGTGATTTCCTGGCATAAAATTTAATGAGACTTCCAACACTCTCATTTCAAGAACCTGAACCCATCCAAGATTCTGGACATGCTGAGATCTTCACACTGTGCTTTATTTTGCTAAATCACAAGGAAATGCAGATTTCAAGAGCAGCTCTCTTGTGCTCTTGGCAGAGTTACTAACCTCTAGAGCTTCCTGAAGTTGTTGCTTTAGCTCTTCATTTGACACTTCAGCATTAGATTCTGTAAGATTGACAGGAGATAGTAAAAGATGAGATACTAAAATATTTACAAAAGAAAACATGATAATTTTCTTTACCCTGAAAACAGGTAGTGGGCAGAGGTGAATTTTCATCTTTGTGCCTTTTTTTTTCTTCTGGAACCAATATACAGACTTAGGAAATACATAAAATACTAAGCTGGAACACATTGTACCACAGCTAATGAAGTGAAATTTGAAAAAAAGATCAGAGACCTAAAATAAGGACAATTATTTTAGAATTTCCTTTAAAAACACCACAAGAAAATTGCCATCTTGATTGAAAAAATAATTTCACATTTTGGATTCTTTTTGACTGCAACTTTTCAAGAACCAAACTAAACACAACAGTAGCTAGCAGTATTTAGAAGTAGGGGCAATTTTCACGAGACGAAGCTCAAGTACGGTGGTGGAGTATCCCACAGGATCCAATATTCCTCTAAACACTGGTAGCGTTTTTCTTAAATTGAGCCCTGCAGAGAGATGTTAAGATGCAGCCTCCTATGAAATCCAAATCAGGTTCATGTAGGCTTCAGTCATGCATTCCCAGACACTGCTGTGTGAGAGACCTAGATATTTCCCATCATACAGAGACCAGCAGAAGGACAGTGACACCGAGATGAATTACGCCGCTGTCGCAACATCTCACGAAGATGCTGAAACCAATAATGACGTGGCTTTGCTTGCTACGGTGTGCGGAAAGGACAGTGGGGACTTGTTCTAAAGGAGAGAAATAATCAAGTTTGGCAGAAACACTGCAGCCGAAATACTTGAAATGGCTAAAAATGTAAGGCAAAGCATCTGAAGTGTAATGAACAGCACTGCCTATACTTGATGTTACTCACAGCAGTGCTGTCTTCACAAAAAAATAAATGAATGCCCACACTGGGAGAACAGAGATGTGCAGGTTCTAAAAACAACTTCCTAACCTTAAAAGTAAGGCAATTCACAAATTTCAACTAAATAGCAAACAGGATTTTGAATATTTAGCTCTAAGGTTTAGACACAATCTCTAGGAAGACAGATTTAAACAAACCAGGAATGCAGGCAACTCAATTCCATGCATGTGTTTACAGAAAAAGAACGCATAGGATCATAGAATTGTCTAGGTTGGGAGGGATCATTTCAGATCATCTTTCTGGACTTTCCATCTTTCCAGATCATGGACTTTTCAGATCATCGAGTCCAACCATCGACCTAGCACTGACAAAATCACCACTAGACCATGCCCCCCGGCACCACATCTACCTGTCTTTTAAACACCTCCAGGGATGGTGATTCCACCACTTCCCTTGGCAGCCTGTTCCGGCGTTGGACGCAGGATGCTTTCTGCTAAATGCCAAACCGAACATTTTAAAAACATTCATTTTACACTAAGAAGGGCCGCAGAACACTCCTTCTGCCTTCCTCGGTGGCGTTGAGCATCCATCCCCTTGTGCGAGCGGAGCAGCGGACCAGGAGGCTGCGCCAGCCACCCTGCCGGGCTCGCAACGCACACGCACGTTTCTTGGAATCCTTCAGGGATTTCGAAGGCAAACGGTTTGAATTAAACTTGGTGGCGCCTCGTGAAGCGGCTGAACCCTGAGGCAGTTCTGCCACGCAGAGATTTTTCTCACAGCGAATAATTAACTTCCAAATTACTCTTACCGCCGCTATTCTGTCGGGTTGAACCTTTTCTGGATGATCCATCGTAAAGACTGTTCCGTTTTGAACCGGGAAGAGCTGCGGCATCACTTTCTTCCCCTCTCTTTGCTGACAAGAGAGAATTACAAACCTTTCCAGATCCCTTCCTAGGTCTAAATGAATAGGAGTTTTGTAAATTTTCCCCTTCATAAACACCTCCAGGTCTCCTCCCGAGTCCGTTTCCCAAGTCTCCACACGTCATGTCATCCTCTTCTGCTTCCTCCATCTTCACCTCCTGGTTTTGTGTTTTTTTTTTTCCCCCCCCACTACTGAGAGCACTTCACTCACTGGCAATGTGAGCAGTGCCTCCCGCGAAACAAGTGTTTTGCCTAGAAAAACAGAAAAACTCCGTAATTAAAGCAGCAAAACAACATGAAAGTGAAAAATGTGAAGCTGTCGGTGCGTGGCCGCTTCCAATGCGGGTTCGCTCTACTGGAAAACATTGCTCCTGCCGCACAGCAGAGCATTAAAGATTAAAAAAAAATATATAATAAAAACAAAAATCAACAAAAACATTAAAGCGAAACCTCTGGCTGCGGACGCATCTGCCGGCGGGAAGGAAGGGGGGTGGCGGTGGCCAGGGACAGGTGGAAGCGCCTCGGTGACACCCCCTCTCCCCCCCACCCCGTGATATTCCCACGCTCCAGCCCCCTCTTCCCGGTTCCCTCCCGCTGCCGGAGCCCCCGACCCACCTGCCCGCCCGGCCTCGGTGCTGCCGGTCCCGCCCCGGGGCGGGCGGGAGCAGCACGTCCCGCCGCCGGCAGCCGGAACGCCATCCCACAGCTCCCCGGGAGGCCGCAAATAGAATTTTCCATGCAAATAAAAAAAGAGTTTTACTGTTCAAACCCGTGTATATAAAAAGTTTATTAGCAAGCACTTTCTACAGAATCCTGCCAAATGATGTATTTCCTTGATACACTTAGAGTGACAAATGCACAAATATGTTCCACAATCGGATGGCTGAAGGAAAGAGAAAAAGGAGAAAAAACCTTATTGCTTAATATTCTACACAAGCGTAGACAAAGTCGATGTTTCCTGACATCATAATTCCAAAAATCCTGTATAATAATTTTAAAATATCTCTTGTCACGTCACTTCTCTTCCCTCCAAAATAAAGCACCCTCCTTAAACTGTACCACACTCCCCTCACTCTACACTCCACATATTCAGGAATACAGGGGAGTATAGCAGGTTTTAGTTTAAAAATTCAGAAACTGATGAACTCCTCTTCAGGACAGTGTTCTTGCCTTTAGAAAACGCAAGTGCCTCAACTGCCATCAGTTACCAGGATTGCACACTTTTCCTGCGGGGGCAAGGTTTGGTTTTAATTGTAAGCTCCAAAAAATTCTTAATAACTGAAACAAGTTCCTGCTACAAAGGGCAGCCGTGTCATTTTCATCCTTTCATTCAGTGATGATTTTCCACTGTGTCAGTTCTCCTGTGTGTATCTCCCAGAGTGCTTCGGAAGCTGTTGCAAAGCTTTACAACCTGGCCATTCTGAACCACCTTCTACTCCCCAACCACATCAAGTTACAGTTAAATTGATTTTAATTTATCGTGCAAGAACAATGTATGTCGTTTATTAAACCCTCCCATGAAGCGATCCAGCAGAGTTACTTTTTCACCAAATGTCAGTTGTTGTCCTTCATCCATTGCTCAATCCATTGCATAATCTGATCCAAATTTCTCTCTAGGTCTTCTGGAGTGTTGCTGGGTAACTGGTGTACTATTTCCTCTCTATATGACGACATAGCTTCCTCGTAAAGCGTCTGAAAAATTTCGCATTGAATGTTGTCTTCCAGCTTTTTCCCTTTGTAGCCCCTAGAAAACAAGAGCAGTACCAGGAGAGTCTCAGATATGCAGAGAACTATAAATGATTCTATAGAGAATCAGTAGTTTATACCCTAGAAAAATCTCTGATGAAGTCCCACAACAGTACTTCACTCCTTATTTACTCCAGTGACGTACCTGCTTTCAAGTCTGTCATACAGAAATGAATTTTCTGTACGAAGTACAAATACTATATTAAACCACCGTTCAGGGAAAAAATCACAGCCGTGATAATCGATAATAACTCCACCCTCACTCATTTTATCTTCTAGTTCATCAACCACCTACAAAAGAAACCAAACCAGGTGAATTTATCTGAAATTACAGAAAGTAAAAGTACAAAAATGGTGGGGTTTGATGTGGGACTTACCCTATCCTCATCCAAAATCGGACAATCATATTCCTCATCAAAACCTTCATACAGTTCTCCTGCAGCAAAAATAATTTATGGAAGCTCATGAAGTAACAGCAGTTATTAGAATTATTTATATCGTTACATTTATTTCAGAAGGTTGCAAACAAAAGACAGCAAGGAAAGAGAGCAAGGAAGACTTTGCTTACAAATCCATATAAAGATAAGTTTATTTATTACTTAATACAAAGTATACTATGTATACTTAATCACTTAATACAAATTATACTACAATATATACATATTCCATAAATGATTTTTTTAATTAATGCCTCCAAAAGTAGTTCTGTTAAAGGAAATCCCCTGCCTTTTCACTTAGTATAGCATACATGTGCTAGAAACACGTTGTTACACAAAGCAAAAATTTCTAAAGTACTTTGATGGACTGTTCCTATGGCCTACCTTCTTTTGCCATGTCACCCACATTAATATAGGTCATCCCAGTTCTTGACGCAAGCTCTTTTCCAAGCGTGGTTTTCCCAACACCCGGCGTGCCTGAAGAGAAAACCCCATATAGAACGGTTAGAGAGGAGGACGTAAGACCTCTTCAGATAACTTTCTAAGGAGTCAAAAAGGAAACTTTTGTCAGCCAATGATGGTAAGTTCGCATAAGGAAAACGGGGCGAAAAGCTGCATGACAGGGAAAAAAACAAACAGGAGCAAAGTCTAGAGATTAAAAACAAAACCCACGAAGATAACTCACTTTGTGCAACACTGTTATTCTAACCAGGACAGCGCAAAAGTAAAACCTGCCTCGTTTAAAGGCCCAAACTAACACGGAGAAGCCCCAGGTTTTCATACAGAGCTACACGGGCACTCGCACCCCAACCCCCACCCCCCCCGCCGGACTGTGAGGAGAGCTAGAGCCTCCCCACGCCGCCCCAGCCCAGGCCCCGCCCGCACCCCAGCAGCCCCGCCTGGGCCAAGCGGCTCAGGCACCACCGGCACCCTCCAGCCCCGCCGCCCCGCACCGGTGAGGAGAAGGTTGGGCCGCCTCATGCTGCCCGGCGGCGGCCGCTGGTCGCCTAGGAGACACGTGCGCGGGGGCCTCCGACGGTGACGGCGCACGCCGATGGCGTCACCCAACCCTTCCCTACCCGGCTGTCGGGCGGGCGCGCCCCGGACAGCTAAGAGCCACTGGAGGAGAAGGACCCCTGGGGAGATCGGCGGTTCGGTGTGAGGGGGCTTGGCCCGGGCTCAGCGGATCTCGCTGTACCCTCGACCCGCCTGGCTGCTGTCTCGACGCCGGCCGCCCCCGGGGAGCGGGGCGCTCCCCCTCAGGACCCGGGGGCCGCACGGCGGATGGGCACCGCCCGGGCTGAGGATGTCTGGAAGCTCCTCGGGAAGGCAGGCGGCGCCGGCGGAGGTAGGCCGCGGGTGACAGGGGCTGAGGGTGAGGGGTGCCCGGACGCCGACGGTCTGTCCTCAGAAAGCTTTTTGCAGCTTGCGGGAATAGTCCGGCGGCTCCGATTAGCAGCGTGTTTACGCTCGATAATTACTCCTGAGTCTCTGTGTTGGCAGTTCCTCTTCAGTTGCTTTTTGACACACACACCCCTTCTCCCCCCGCTGTGTAAGATGCTTATTTTCTTACTTATTGGTGCAGTGTATAAAAAGGGAATCCCCTCACCCGGTGGTATCAGGCCCGCTGGTAGATATGCAAATTCAACTAAAAATAGGTTTTGTCAGAATAACGTTAAAAGCAAACCATGCAGAGAGGGATCCTCTTTCCCAGCTGCTACTGCCTTCTACTCTCACATAATCTCGTCTGGTAATGGTCTGTTGCATTAATTTATAAGGTGTGTAGAGTATTTGTAGGCCCTTCTGGAGATGACGTGTCTGTTCTGTTACTCCCATTTTCGCAGAAGTGTGTTTTGGCCTGTAGCCTGTTACAGTCCCTATGCTGAAAGTTTATCATGGCATTGTTAGCAGTGGAGAGCGTGTTGGGATACCCTTGGGATATTATTTTGGGACCATAGGTAGGCTGAAAAGTGGCTCTGGGGCGTAAGTTTGTACACCTGTCCTGGCAGGGTATTTCTCAAATCTCAAATTAAATATTGAAACTATTAGCAGTTTCGTTCTTCTGGTACAGACTTCTGGTACATTGGGCAGTCTGATTATAGATCAGTCCAAGCCTCTTCACACAGCAAACAAGTAGTGCTTGACTTTATTGTGCTGCCTAAGCATTTTTTCTCTGTCAGCTATTTTTAACGTTTAAACACAAATGGCTGCATTGTAGATGTTAAAAAAAAAAAAAAAAAAGTGCCACATACTGAAAACTATATAGAAACAACATGAACATGACCTTAACATAAAAATTAAAGAAATAAGCTTATACTATTTTTTCCTTCTTATCTCTGTTTTACTTTTACTTCTTTAGTTTGAATGTGTGTTTGTAGAATTTTCTGCTTGTTCCGATTTACCAGTTTGCTGCAAAGTGCTGTATCACTATATGTGAGGCATAGCTTTTTTTAATACTGAAGAAGCGTGTAGTTGACACATTCAAAAAGCGTAAGTACCCATGTTCACTGCTGACTAGTAATATGCCTTTTGATGTTAATGAAGTTCTTCACATCTCCTAGATATTTTTGTATACACTTGGTGAAAATCTCGATTTTTCTAGAGATAACTGCATTCAATTAAGTGGAGGAGAGTGCTGCATTAATCGTGAAATGTTTGTATTTTACCAGGTAACAGATTGGTTGGCACGTTCATTTGATGACTTCTTCGGAAACACAAATATTTCTTCCAGTGCTGTTCCTGTGAAGCCACTAGAAGGCCACGCTGGAAGAAAACGGCAACAGAAGAAAGACCTGTCTTCTGTGCCAGAAAGTAGCAAAACCAAAGTTCTGCCTAGAAAAAGAGCCAAGTCGTCTTCAGTGGAACTGCCTTCTAACAAGTCCAGACAAAAACGGGGCCAATCTCAGGACGAGCCATGGGTAGACAGATACAAACCTGAAACTCAGGTGTGAGAGTAGTTCTAAATGTTAATGCAGTGGTAACGTTAGAGCGTGACATGTTTGCTTCTGTTCACATTCATCAGTTCTGAGTATATCCTATTTTATGATGGCAGTGAAATACTAGTTTGATTTATTTACTGCCTGTAGGTAAGATTTTTATGAGCTATTTATCTGTATGAGATGCAATTTTTTCCCTCAGGCTTCCTGAGGAGATAAAGCTACTGATGAGATGTTGTTTCCTGTCCATCCACCCTTGTTACTGAAACCGGTTATTGAATTTCAGCCAGATCTAACAACTCCAAGTACTAGGAAGAATCCACAGCTGAAGAAAGGCGAGAGGACTGAGTTAGTGCACTAGTTATGGGGAAAAAGGACAGAAATTATCTCGCGTGTAACTGGACATCAGTCAGCTGGTCTGTTAGCGTGTTCAGAGTGCTTAGGACTAAGTGCATTTTGCACTATTGCCTGCTTGCTTGATGCATTCTAGACGTGACTCTGTGAGTGAGAGGGTACTGTGGTACCTTAGGGCTTCAAGGAGAAAAGGCTCAAATCTGTGATAAACCTGTTGTCACTGGTTCTGCTTGTGGAACAGCTTTTTCACAGTGTGCTTCAAAGGTATCAGTGTGTGTGTTAATCGTCTCTTAGATTTGAGTGCTGGTTGTTTTAAGTAAGTTAGTGTAGTACTTGTATTTTATATTTAAATATGTAATAGCTCATCTGTGGAGAAGAACTGAGTTGCAAGGTTAGGAGAAGAGTAAGCTGCGTGAGATTTGCAGACGTTCCAAAAATCTATGTAGTATTGGTCAGGAAAGCTTAAAAAGAACCAGCTTCAGCATTAGCTGTAAAGCGTACTGACACAAACAGATGAGATTGTAATGTTGTTACTTCAGGACTAATAAATAATTCATTATTTTTCAACTGCAAGAAATGGAAAAGTGGTTGTTTGGGGAAACAGGCTGAAAAGATTATCCTTAACTGTAGCACTTCTACATAGTATAAATATATGTAACTGGAATATACAGGTACATGTCTGGTAGTATTTTAGTTGGCATATATTCTGCTCTTGAATCTCACTGTTCCAGTCTTAGAAAGCAAGAGGTGTATATATGAATTTGACATATTTTAATCTTGTTTTAGAATGACCTTGCTGTGCAAAAGAAAAAGATTGAAGAAGTTGAAACCTGGTTAAAACTGCACATATTTCAGAGGCAGCCAAAGCAGGTAAT
>JAOXNO010000020.1:76009356-76024103 GCA_028565335.1 Limnodromus scolopaceus | reverse complement strand
GTTCTCTGCTGCAACTTCGGTAACTTTCCTCTGCTGGCAGTCTGACAGCTCCTTGATCTTGTTGACTCCCTTCTTCTGGGGACTCTCAGGCCTCTTCAAAGATACAGGGATATCTGCTCAAGGTCAATGTTAAGCTCGCATTCTGATCCCTCGGACCAGCTGAGGTTTCCCACAATTGGCTGTCCGCATTTCAGGAGTAATTCACAATATCAATTCCAAAATCAACTGAGGAGAAATAGTGAGATGAGGGAATATGAAAATAATTAAATGACATTGTTTATATGAAGTGTGATGTAACTAATCATGTGCTGTTGACCGTATAATTAAGTATTTATGCCTACATCAAGAGCTTTCTGGGAACTGAAAACGGTGTAATCTAGTTGCTGATAGAGTTGACAGTTGCTAAAAACGCTGCTCAATAGACGTGAAAACTGCTGTTTGTGCAGTTGCACGTTTCTTGCTGTTCTTGCTCCTATCTAGTTTTTATTCTATTTGTAATTTCTAATCTGAAATATGTGTCTCCTTTCTTCTGGCTTTTTTTTTTTTTGATTATGTGCAGAAATGTAACAACATTTCTGATACTAAAGGACTAAAGATTGTAAAATCCTTTGTAGGAGAACCAGTGTCAGAATCAGAAATTCCTCAGCTGCCTGCTCACTTATCAGAATACCGTCGAGACACCTTGCTTATTCAGCCTGAGGTACATCTGCAATAACTACTCAATTCTAGTTCGGTTAGAAAAAAAACAAACCAAACTAAGTGATTTATGCAAATTCTCAAGCACAATGGTTTTGTCACTCATCTTAATATATGTGTAACCAGTCTAAGTTACAGAATAATTAGTCTGGAAATGACATCTGTAGGCTAACTTCAAAGGTAAATTAGGTTCCCAGGCTCTTGATCTGTTGAGTTTTGAGTATTTCTAGGGACAGAGATTCTCTCACCTCACTGTTGGAATTGTGCTGGAAGGTGGACTTTCCCTTGCTGCAGCCTGTGATTGTTAACCTCTCATCCTTTCCCTGTGCATTGCCAAGAGGAGTCAGAGTTCACCCTTTCTGTTACCACCCTTTAAGAGAAGACAGCAATGGCTTCTGCCCCTTTATCCCCACTGTTAGCCTTCTCTGGGAGCCAACCAACGTCCCTTTTATAATAAGCATCACTTCGTAGGTCACGTGCGCCAGCTCCCTTACCATCTAAATGTATTGTAACATCAATAGGATGCTTTTCCTTATACACTGTGTAAAACTTGAACTTTTTTTTTTTTGTCCTAATAGGATATTGTGGAAAAATCGCATATGTCTGGAAGCATGTTTAACTTGTACCTTCACCAGAACTATGTAGACTTTTTTTCTGATATAGATGATGTAGTGAGAGCCAGTGAATATTTGAGCACCGCTGATGTCCTTTGTAGTAATTGGAGCGTAAGTGTCATCTACTTATAAGCATAAGCACATATTTATTTTTTTGAAATCTCTGATACTGAGTTTCTAAATTTGTCTCAAAGTATTTATGAATGGTAGAAAGAAATTTTTTGACAATTCACTAAGAATAAAGCTGTATCACTTCACACTTACAGCATAGGTGACAGTGAATTATTAATGAATGCTGTATTACATTAACTATAGAAGAGATGCAGGTCCAAATTTTTGTCCAACTTATGTCAGTATTTAGTTACAGTGTTTGCAAAATATTCTACAAAAGTACTTTTAATTAGAACATATCTATGCTAAAAATGTGTTGGAGTCTGTATGCCTTTTCCCTGAAGTGATTGAGCTAGCCTATTCGTTCAGCTGCTTTGAGTAAAGGATTCACAGTAACATAAACATATTCTGGGTGTGTCACGTCACTGCAATTATAGAGTGTGTTTTAGTGCAAATGAGACACCCTGTACAGAGACCTCGAGTTCACATAATGCCTGATTTCTCTCTCAGACACGGCCTGTGATGGAAAAATACAGTGCATCTGTGGCTACCCGTGGGGTCATACATTCAAATACATCCAGAGCCTTTGCCCGCCACCAAGGAGGGATGGGGTTCCGGCCTTTACATAAACCCCAGTGGTTCTTTATTAATAAAAAGGTAAATGCTTAAATTTTTTTTGTTTTGTTTTTTCGGTAAGGTATGACAGCTGAGTAATAAGATGAGATTTGGTTACAGTGCTAAACTTGTCAAATACCCTATTTTGATATAAGCTGCTTTTAAAGAAGAAGAGTTATGTTTGTATTATTCCTTTAATGGAAAAATAAATTAGAGGCCTCTGACAAAGTCTGATGCCTGTGTCCAAATTGTCATACTGATGTCATAATCCTTTAAGTTAATGGAGACACAGTTAGTGTTGAAATACTATAAAGTATTCCTAAAAGTAAGTTTAAGTTTTTGTGCCGTTTAAATCACATTAAACTGTTGTGTAAATTTAACAAATTATTACTGTTATGTTTCATGTATTTATCAGAAGTACCTTGTTCATAAGACACCAAAGCACTTGGCATTTTTTTACATTTGAACTAATATTTCTCTTGCTGTATCTGGCAAAAAAATATGGGCCTGGATAGGCAGGGAATTCTCTAATCAAGGGATAAATATTTTCTGGAAACTTTAATGCCCAGCAAAAGGCACAAATAAAGGAATTCACCACTTTTACAATCTGTGTATGTTAACTCTAACTGCTTATCATTTTTTTCTGGTCTTATTTTTCAGTAGCTTATGTGTATTTATCCATCATGCAAGAAGAAAATCTGTCTTACGGTACAGAGTGTCTATATTAATAATGATTTATCAGTTTTTTTACTTGTGTTTCTTTCCCCCCCAACTCTGACAGTATCAAGAAAATTGCCTTGCTGCAAAATCTCTCTTTTCAAGCTTCTGCTTACCACCTGAGTGTCTTCAGACAGAGCTGTTGCCTTACCTTGCTATGTTAGCAAATCCAATGAGAAACCAAGGTAAGACGGATGTAACTCTTGATCTCGGACTCCCCCTTTTTTTTTTGTAATTAAAAGTAATTACTTTTTTTTTTCGTAAGTAAAGCATCCAATAGCAGACAGTTCATGTGGAGAAGTTTACTTTATATGGTATATAATCCAAAAATTACTGTTCAGACAGCCGGGAAACTTACGCTATGATAATTATTTCTAATATGGGGCTTCATGGTTTAACTAAGGCCTTGACATCAGGATGAATTAATTTTGTAGCCTATGGAATACTAACTCTACATCATAAATACATAGTTGGTGAATGTCAGGGATGTTTTTTTTATATGTAGGCAATATGTAAATATGGTAATATGTTAAACAGGTTGAAAAAATCAATACAGACATACGTGTGCAGTGTTTTGATATCTAAAATACTGCAAATGTATACAGGAATACTTGACTAAACTTATGAATTACTTATTTTCAAATATGTTTATTTGCTAGTGCATTATGGTCTACCCAGTATGATACTGGTGATTCTTTTCTCTCAGCTCAGATTTCTTTTATCCAAGATGTTGGGAGGCTACCGCTGAAAAGACATTTTGGGAGGTAAACTTGACTTCTGTCTTTTCTTAAAGAAAGTAAGACCTTTCTTTTTTTCTTAATACATTGAGGAAAAGAACCCTTTCATATTTTCCCTCATTTGCAACATGATAATTTTATACTTAGCCTGTTAAAACTTCTTCCAGTTCAAATCTATTTATCATTACAACATCAGTAGCAACATTTTTACTGTAGTCTTGCTTTTAATCCTTGTTTAGCTTTCTTTTCCATTGTATCAAATATTAGCTCTGTCCTGGACATATCTATGTTTCTCTGGTGCATAATCTGAATAAAATATCTTTTTTTTACAGTCAAAAGCATTTATGTGAGAATAAAACTGAATTAATGCAAAAAGTATAGTGCGCTTTGCCTATTGTTTGTCATGACATAAAACATTAAAGTGGAAGCATGATAGAACATTCTGTGTTCATGTGCATGTTGAGGTGTAAGAAAGAAAGTATAATGAGGAACTATTCTTATTTCCTTTGAAGCAGCTGTATATCTATGAAACTATGACATATTGTAATGAGTGCTTCCTCTGAAATTAGGTAGCAGCACTGATTTTTGTTTTGTGGGATTTCTGCTTTTGGACTGCTTAGAGTAAATCATTGTTTAGATTGCAGTTTTTAAATAAAATTATAGTTGTTGAAGTCCCTCTGCCTTAGATGTTAAATACTGAAAAAATACTTTTCACTTCCACTGTAAGACTGCAGCGCTCCACTTACAGATTGTGTAGCGCTCATGGGGTGATGTGGTGCGACGTTGTATTGTGAGTCCAGACAGCCTTCTGAATCATCGGCATCATTTATCTTCATAGACCCTCGGTTACACATCTGTAACTTTGATACCTCTGAAATTTAAAAAGAGTTTTGATTGTGATGGTCTCTTTCTAATTAAACATTGAGGTCAGAGTTAGCTAGAATGACACTAACTCTTTAATCTCTTAGCCAGGAGAAGAGAGTTTGTCAGGGCATCCTTCAAAGCATCTCGTATTTATCACTGTGGTGTTGCTGTCTGAATTATGATACTGCCCTGTAATGTAAAGGTTGTATTTCCCAAGAACCACCCTATTCCCCAACAGCTGTATTAAAAGCCATTTTGGTTGCTAGTCAGGAAGAAAGGGAAGTGTCCCTAATGGGTGTATTTCTTTGTAATCTCCCACACCTAAGCCAAAATCTTTCTAACTTCACGAATTAATTGTAGACCTCCCCATGCCATAAATTTCGTCCGCAGCATATCTTTATTTGTATCTGCAGTAGTAACTTGGGTGTATGTCATTTAGAGTTTTATCTGAGGGGTGACTTTCTCCTGAAAACAGAGTAAGTGTTTTTCATTTGTTCACTATTTTGGAAAGGAGTATAGGCAAATGCAGGTATTTCAGTAAGCACTTGCTTCCTTCAGGATTCCTAATTGAAAGTAATTTATTTTATGTTATCAAGCAGTCTTTAAGATGGAAATAAGAATATTTATTTTCTGTTATATATATTAATGGAATGGAAATGGTACTGGAGTAGGAAATCTGGCATTGAGGAGGCTGCATGGTATTTCATCAGTAACTATAAATTTTTATTATTCCTGAGTAAAGTGGTAAAAATAATGAAGGGAACATAGGTAATATAATGATAGAGAGATGCTACAAAGATTGAGAAGTCCAAATAGTAAGAGAAATTTCAAAATATAAAAAGATTTTCTTTGTTATTTTTTTTTTTTAAATTTGCTTGTTTCAAGTTGAATTGTTTCCTGTCCTATAGGGTTTCAGTTTTGCTTGGAAATGGTCTAATGGGCAGTTTTCAGTAAGTTAATTGTTAGCAGCTCACGTATGTGAGGAAACCTCAGTGTCTCGGTTGGAGGACACACAGCAAAATCACTGCCACTATAAGGAAGAAACTTTGAGCAGCAGTAGGTACTGGGGAGTGACAGAGCACAAAACAGAGAGGTTTTGCTGTTGCTGCGGTTTGAGGCTGTGTCCCTTCCCTGAGAGGAACCCCTGTGTCTTCTGTGAGTTCTAGGCACAAGTATCTGTACCTGGATGATGTGCAACAGAGCTGTAAAAACATAGTAACTGAAGGTCGCAATGTAAGCTCAGAATGTGTTATCGCAGGAGATGGGGGTGTTTTTGTGTGGTAACTTACTGCTGCAATGACAATTTTACAGGTTAAAGCTTGAAACTCTTACTGACAAAGATCCTGGGATACCAGACGTATTTATTAGCGCGGAGGGGGACTGTGCCGATGTGCCCACTGTGGAGACAACTGCACAGATGGAGAAAACCAGAACGAATGAGAACGAACCGGATGGATTCCCTCTCTCCTCGAGCCAGTGCAGTGGAAGTGAGCTGCCTTGCAGTCAGCCTCAGCCTGTCGCAGCTCAAGCAATCATGGAGGAAGACGAATTAAAAATAGAGGAGTACGATAGTGACTGAGTACAACACAATGCCAACCAATGACTTGCCCAAATAGGTTAATACGCTACGAAGGCCTTTGCTAAAGACAGTATGGTCTGCACGTAACTACTGCTTTGGCTACTTAGGTGGCCTTAGAAGGCAAAGTCTGTGTCAGCATCAAGGCAACAATCTGTAGCTTCCTCTTAACTTCGCAGGGTCAGACCTGAGCTGAATACTAAAGCAGAAGCTACTCCCTGCCTCTCCTGAGCCATGAAATGCTCTCTTTTTATCAATATAGATTAATAAATGATGACTGAAATTAGCTCGGAAGAGACTGTAGATAAGCAGTGTCACTCTTAAGTTATTTTTATTTTTTACACTTTTTAATTTACTTTGCAATTGTATAGTGTGTTTCCTGAGTACATATTTGGTGAGTTGTCAGCATTTGAAGGTTTTATTAGAATTTATACCTTCAAAAAAAATTGCAGTTTGGAAGCCTGGCCCCTCTGAAAGGAGAGACTGAAGTGTATATGTAAAAAGTTTGATATCCTATACTGATGATGTAAATAAAACTCCTACTGTATTAATGCTGTTTTGTACTCTCCCACAGATTTTTATGTGTTTGTAAGTTGAAGATATGTTGTACAACAGACTATTTTGGATTCATTTTGAAAGATATTTTCATAATTTATGGAGGGGAAAATATAACAATCAAGCGTAAGTCCTTCTCATGCTTTGTATTCTGTAGGAAGTTAATGGTGTATTGCAGTTTTTCTCCTTAAATTGGGAGTTGTGCTGGGGAGAGAATAATCCTGTGTTTGGCAAGCGACACACAAGAAGCGTGTTGTGGTTGTCTGAATAGACTGTTTAATACTTCAGTGTTTCTCTGGAACTGGGGTTGGTGCACGCAAATCAGTCTAATACATTGCTGTGGTCAGTGATACCACAGGAATAAGAAGAAAAAAAAACAAAACAATTTTCAATGTGTAATGTATGTTTGCATTTCTGTATTGCTTACTTCCAGAGTTTGGTAGAAGCAAATGCGTGTTTATCCACCATAACCTTGGAATTAATGCTGCTATTAAAATGTCCACTTTCATCCTCCCTCAAGTGGCAGGCCTAGTCTTTACAGCTATAGCTGTTGTTTCATTTTTGAAGAGGGAAATTTCTCTCTGAATTCTTAAATTCTGTTGCAGCCATATGCATTACAGCAAAGTCAAAATGTTTTTTTTTTGTTTGGCTGTTGGTGTCCCTTATCACCTTTCCCCCTCTGCAGGGTGCTTTGGGTGGGATGAACCCTGTCCAGTGTAGGTGGTAGCTCACTTCTCTTGGGCCTCCTGTGGTTGTGTGTCACTGAAGTGCTGTCTGACCCGGGGGGGGAGGGTTCCACTGCAAATGACAGTAAGACATGAAATACTGACTTCTATTTTGCAAGCAAAACTCCAGTCTACTTTACCTCTTTTCAGCTTTCCGTATAGCAATATCACATAATAGTAGTAATAACAGAGTTTCACATAAATTATGCATCACTGTTGGCTTTGTCCTTGCTAGGGTAGTATTTGGTACTCATCTGGTTAATTATAAATTGCAATAATAGAGACTTATTGCTATCAACTAAAGCGTTCATAGTAATTTGTGTAAAACCTCTTTCACATGAAAACACCAAAAAAAATATATCAGTTTTTAATAATCTCTTGTACTTGCCTCTGAATTGCCATGGAATGCAAAGTGTGTGAACAGGATGGGAGCCCCAAGTTAGTGAAGTGCAGAGAGAGACCCTCTCTCTGCTCATGCCAAATTAAGATTAAGTCAATCCCCAGGTGAACCAAAGGGAAGTGCTGACAGCTGTTAAGCCTCTAGCTGCAAGCAGGGCACAAGAACCTCAGTGCTACAGCCCACCCTTCTTCCTGTCCCTAGGCTGTGGGAGGGTCTGTTTCGGTGCTCTCTGCGATGTTCCCCAAATTTCAAGGTGGGGGAAAGAAGAGAACCATCCTTCAAATAGGAGTGACTTAGGAGCCTCCCAAGAAGGGAAGGTACATGTATTTTTTTGGTGTGGTCAGAGAATTTCAAGAGCTACCACAGCCTTTGGAAAATTCTTATGGCTCATGCTTGAACCCGGCCGACACACTTAAGCTTCAAAGCGTAGTTGTAATTCTGGGGGTGTTCAGTGCAGACAATGCATCACCAACACGCGAGGCAGCCAGGGCAAGTGCAGTGCTAGATCCACCCGCCTGCACCTACACCAGCCCTTGCCCAGCTGGGAAGATTAGTTATTTGTATCCCATTTTACAATCAGCAAGAGACCGTCACTGAGTACACAAATACACAATTAGGTACGGTCTACTGCTATAATAGGAGCAGCTGTGGCAAACCTGGACTGATGCAAACCATTTGACACTGTCCTGCATGACATCCTTGTCTCTAAATTGGAGAGATACAGATTTGATAGATGGACCACTTGATGGAGAAGGAATTGGCTGGATGGTCACACTCAAAGAGTTGGGGTCAACAACTCCATGTCCAAGTGGAAGCCAGTGACGACTGGTGTTCCTCAGGGGTCAGTACTGGGACCAGTGCTGTTTAACATCTTTGTCAGCAACATGGACACTGGGATTCAGTGCACCCTCAACAAGTTTTCCGATGACACCAAGCTGTGAGGAGCAGTCGACACACTGGAGGGAAGGGATGCCATCCAGAGGGACCTGGATAGGCTTGAGAAGTGGGCCCGTGTGAACCTCCTGAAGTTCAACAAGGCCAAGTGCAAGGTCCTGCACCTTGGTCACGGCAATACCAGGCACAAATACAGGTTGGCCAGAGAATGGCAGGTGAACAGCCCTGAGGAGACGGACTTGGGGTGGCCCGTTGATGAGAAGCTCAACATGAGCCGACAACGTGCACTTGTAGCAGAGAACCAACAGTAACCTGGGCTGAATCACCAGAAGTGTGGCCAGCAGGTTGAGGGAGGTGGTTCTCCCCTTCTGCTCTGCTAAGACTCAAGATGGAGAGCTGGGTCCTGCTCTGGGCATGGACCTTTTGCAGGCGTCACCCCATCGTCCAGCAGCCCCAGGCCACATGCTCCGGCAGAGACATGGCTCATCTGGCCATATGGGCAGTCAGGATGGGCTGGCAGCACCAGTGCCCCCAGCCTCATTGCCCCCACAACTCCGAGCATGTGTCCTCTTGGCCGCAGAGAAAGGCAAGGCGGGGAGCAGCACGGTCACTGCACGTGGGCACAGGCACCAGAGCTCTTTATTTGGCACCTTCCCCTCTGTAAAGACGCTCCTGGCCCTCGAAACCCGCTGCCGACAGCTCTCCCGCTGGAAGGGCTGGCCGCTGGGAGGGCTAAGGGCCCTGCCGCTGCTCTCTGTGGGGCTGCCGGCTGCTTCCTGGCATGGCCGGCCGGCCCAGGGCCTTCCCGCAGAGCTCCAGCAGCCTCCTCTGCTCCCCTCTGCTAAAGGACACAGAAGAAAGGCCCTCAGCTGCGTGGGCGGGCAGAAGGGCCCGCAGTGCCCCAAGGCCCAGCTCAGGCCAGCAGCGGCGGGAGGTGCTGCCCAGGCCGGCCCGCTGCTCGCTGTGGTGTCCGCGGGTGACCGAGTGGCTGAGCGGGGAGGGCAAGCACAGGCTTTGGGAAGACAGAGCCCAGCAGGTGGGTCAGCCTCTCCTCCTCAGCCTGGACACCTCCAGGGCTGGGAGCCACTCAAGGCTTTCCCCGGCCTCTGCAGGAGCCGGCACACACTTACTCTTCCTGGGCCACGGCAGGGAGCCGCAGCTCTGCCTGCCCCTCGGAGGCTCTCGGCCCCGCAGGACTCTGGCATCGCTCCTTCTCCTGCTTCTCCTTCAGCTTCTCGGCATAGGCCTTTCTGCGGAGGTGGGGAGGGCAGTAGGGATCCTCATAAACGTAGCGGCAGGGGGTCTGCAAAGGAAGAAGAGACTCTCCTAAAGCCCTGCCACCAAGAGCTGGGGGTGCTGCCAAGGCTTCAGCCAGGGCATGGGACTTGCACAGGCTCGGAGACCTTCCCTGCTGCCCTCCAAGGGAGCGGGCAGGGGAAAGGCCCTTTTCCTGGGAGCTGTCAAGTGCATGCCGTACCCAGCCTCGCTCCATGTTCGGCCCCGTCCTGTTGGCAAAATACCGGTGCCAGACGTCTGCTTCCACCTCTCGGCGCCTGGACGCCATCAGCAGCCGCAGCCGTTTTTCTGCCCTCTCAGTGCCAGGGGAGCTCATTCCCTGGAGGCCACACACACATCACATATGCAGCATTAATCTCCTGGGGCTTGGGCAGGTCAGGAGGGCTGGGACATCGGGGGCAGCTCTTGCTGCTTCTTCTGCCCTGGCCCAGAGCCCAAAATGGGACACAGGACTGGCAGATCCCTAGGGCGTACCTCTCCTGAGGGCTGAGGAACAAAAGCAGGGAGATGCACCCGTGGACAAGCTTCAGCTCTGGGATGCTTCAGCAGCTCCTCCTGGGACTTCTCTTCGATTAGTGGCAGGAATCTAAAGAGCCATGGCAGACTGACTCGTGGGAGCCCAGGCTGAGCCACCTCCGGCATCACCAGGCCTTTTGGGCAGGAGGACAACGTGTCCAGCAGGACAACATCTCTGGGGGCCTTTTGGCATGAGCACAGGCACCCCCAGGGCCAAGGGAAAGATCTCACTCGCTCTACCACAAGGGCACGATGTGCCCCTGCGCCACCAGCCACACCGCCCCAGTAGGAGGCTCACCTGGCTCGGGTGCCCTCCTTGGGTCGAGCCCGCAGGTCTTCCCTTGCCAGCTGCCTGGCTAGAGAAACCCTCCGCTGAGCCAGGAACACCGGATCCAGCACGCTCACTGCAAGCGGGAGGCAGGAGAACAGCCCGACAGCGTCACTGGGAGCCTGCGGGCTGCAGAGGAGCCCCCACAGCCCCCCGTCAGCACTCAGCTGGGGCTTTACCTCTGCGGGCACCACCACCCCACGGTGCTGACTCTCTCCTGGGCTTCATCGAAATCGCCAGGATCAATTCTTGGCGGGGGGTCTCAAGTGCAAGCCTGGAAACAAGAAGGAACCTGCTGAGCAAAAGGGCTCCACGCTCCCTCGGGGGCTGATGCTAGTAAGCTGCTGGCTGTCATCTCTGGCAGCCATGGCCAAGTTCTTGGGGGGCCCCATGGTCTCCATCAGCTTCCGCCACTGCTCCCATCGCCTTCCTGCCAGAAAGCTGACAATCCCAGCTCATGCCCTCCTTGCTGCTTTGTGTGCCCTCTCCAAGCTGGGGAGGAGCCAGCGGTGGGCAGGCTGGGAAGCTTTCCTGGGAACGAGCTGGTCTTGCTGGAGGCTGGCAGGAGAGGGGCTTTGGCAAGAGGTTGCCCGCACAGCAGGGCCTGAGCAGCTGCTCCCTTCACCAGCCAGGGGCAGCAGAAGCCATCCTGCTCACCTTGGCAGCATGACAACCCCGTCTTGACTGACCCGAGCAAACTGGTTTTTGCCCGGGAAGGCCACAATACTCCTCATCTTGGAGTCCTGCAAGGGGACAGAGACAGCTCAGCAGAGGCTCAAGACACCTGCTGGCTGCACAAAAAGGCAGCAAACCTTCTTGCTGATCAAAGACACAACGGCTGCCTCTCAGAAGGCCTCACACCCCCTTGGTGCCAGTAGACCCTCCCTTAAAGGGGCTGAGGGGCTACCGAGACTTGGCCATCAAGAGCGTGTCTAGGCCAGGTGGCGAGGCAGGAGACCACAGCCAAGAGAAAGCACCTGGAGAGAACTTTGACAGCACTGCTACAGAGCCATGAGGAGGAGCCCCGCAGAAATGACTAGCTCACCCCATGAAGAGCTGCCAGCATGTTCCCAGTGGCATCCAGCTCCAGCAGGCAGTCATCAAAGAAGGTCATGCTGACCACTCCTCTTCTCACAGCCAGGATGCCAATGCCCCTGAAGGAGAATTCCACCTCCTTGCCATCTCGGAGAGCCCCAGCAAAGAAAAGCAGGGTCTCGTGTATGCACTGCTCCACAATTTCTGGACGGAAGTGGATATCTGCAGCAATCTGCTCAAAGTCCAGCTGAACGGATGGTGTCTCGTCTAGGAAAGAAGCACAAAGCAACCAAGTCACTCCCACCACAGTTCAGCCGACTCTGAGACCAGGTGCCATCAGCACCCAGACCTCGACCTACACTCTGCCAGAGACGCTCTCATTTCAGCTCCAGAATGGACCTGAGGGACAGAAGGCACAGAGAAGCTTTGCCTCCTGCTGCGAGCAACCAGCTGGAGTGTAGGGTAAGCTGGAGAGATAAGGCTGGCTCCCCAGGCTGTAGGGCTGCTGCACGTACATGTGCCCATGCTCAGTGCTCTCCAGGTTGGGAGAGCCTTTGCTCGGCCATGTCACAGAGCTGTCAGCACCAAGCCAAACACAAGGGCTGTGCAGGGCAACCACCCGTCTTCTTACCAGGAATTTTGGTCTTGGCACACTTGAGCTTGTAAAATTTCTTCAGAAGCCTGCACAGCTGGAAGACAGGTCTCTGAAGAGGCAAAACCTCATCCTCTCCCACTGTGGCATGTGCTGGGACAACTCCAAATGTCCCAACTCCGATCTCCACTGCCTGAAAAGGCAAGCAAGAGCTGATGCATGACTCACGTGTCCCTGGGGATGGTGCTTTGTGCCCTGACGGCTCCTGAGGTCCAGAGGGGCAGGGTGGACATGGGCAGGAGGCAAAGCTCACCCTCTTCTGCAAGAGTTGACTGCGGATGTACCTCGATGTGGCAGCCCACACTCTGCAGATTTCTGGAAAGCAAAGGAAAGGCATGCCATGCTCTGAGTCAGCAACGCTCAACTCTCCAGCACCCAACACACCCACGGGGACAACTGTGGAGGACACTCAAACCTGCCCCACCCTGAGCAAACACTGGCCCCTCTGGGGCTGCCCAGCTGCATTCCTGACCACCCCCTACCTCCAAGAAGCCCACCCTATGGCCAGGATGGCCCTGTGGAGGAAACGCAGATACCCATAGGGTTTAGAGGAAGGGTATCCCTCCCTTTGATATGGGCAGCGGCAAGTGGTCTAGGCTACCAAAGCCACCTTTGAGCCCCAAGGCACCATCAGGCAAGACTCTCCTTTAAGCCACTGGTCCACTCCAGAAGATCCCCGCTATAGTCCCAGCCTCAACTTTAGGGCTTCCCCAGCTTGTCTCCAATTCATCTTAGAATCATAGAATCGTTAGAGTTGGAAGGGACCTTAAAGATAATCGGGTTCCAACCCTCCTGCCATGGGCAGGGACACCTCCCACTAGAGCAGGTTGCTCAAAGAGCCATCCAGCCTGGCCTCGAACACTTCCAGGGATGGGGCATCCACGACTTCCCTGGGCAACCTGTTCCAGTGTCTCACCACCCTCACTGTAAAGAATTTCTTTCTGGTGTCTGTCTTGGCTCTGAGAGTGCTCCGGCAAGATGCCCCTAGGGCCTTACCGTTTGTGGTGAGCTCCTTGAGGGTTGGGAGCTTCTCGGGCCCCAAGGAGCTAAAGAGCAGGTATTTCATCATCTTTGCCCCCTGCTACTGCAGCAGCTACAGAAGGGGTGCTGGTCCTGCTAGAAAAGCCCTCTGCTGCTCCCCTCCTTGTCGTCCTCCTCCTGGCCACTTCTCTAAGCGGTGTCTCCCAGTCTCTCCCGTGGCCTCCCCCTGGCAGCAGGGCAGCTCCTGCAGAGCACAGCGCTGGCAACAGCAGCTCTACCCGTCTTCTGGCCTCACTGGGAAAACGCAGTAGGAAGAGGGAGCTGTCCCTATAATGCGGGTGTCCTACTGTGACGCCGTGCCGTGTCACACGGCTGCAGGGACACCTCCATCTCCCAGCCCCACCCAGCTTTGGCCCCAGTATGAGAAGGGCAGCCCCCCACTGTCCCATGGGGACCCTAAGCACAGCTCCAGCAGCAAGAGAGATGCCAACAGCAGCTCCGGGCGAAAGCAAGCCCTGCAGGCAGAGGGAAAGAGGAGACCACTACCTGAGCAAGGAGCAGAGGCCCCATGGGCACAGGCACCAACACCAGAGCAACAAGGAGGCCCCAAAGCAACTGACAACTGACACAGATCTTACTATCGCATGCATGATACAACTTCTCATACTACAGATTACAATTATCGTAACTGCAATCCTTGTCAAAGATTGAAGGACGCTGGGCGGCCACCCAGAAAGACAAAATCCAAAGGTGTCACAAATTTTCCCCAGCCAGTTTGTTCCTATTCCAGCAATGATCCGTTCTGAACCTTTGGCAACTTTCTTCATCTCACTGATTTGGTCTCAAAGTGGTATTGATACGTTCAGGATGTGGACAAAACACTCATCCACTGACAGGTTCAGAAGTCCACAGACGCTTTTCTCCTCCAACAGTATCAAGTCTAATATGAGTTGGTTTTGAATGGTCTAACTCCTTCTAGAATGGACTAAGTCCTTTTATACGCAGGCAGATACTTCCACATGGTGGCCATTTTGGGCTCCACCACCAGGAAGGGTTGAACCCTTCAGGATCAAATTTAGAAGGGCCTTGCACTATCTGGCGAAGCACATAACCTCTCCACTTCCTTAACTGCCTTGGTGAGTGAAGTGAGTCCCTTCTCCCACTCAAAATATGATTTTTAGGTTTCTTTGTAGGAAGTGGAAGAGAACACTAAAGTTCTAGCTGGCCCTCCTGGACCCTTTTGAAATATGCCACAATGGGAGGCATGTTCTGCAAATCTCCATTCCACCCCTAGCAGAAGTTAGAATTATAGAATCATAGAATGGTTAGAGTTGGAAGGGACCTTAGAGATCATAGAATTCCAACCCCCCTGCCATGGGCAGGGACACCTCCCACCAGACCAGATTGCTCAAAGCCCCATCCAGCCTGGCCTTGA
>JAOXNO010000020.1:75837920-75848258 GCA_028565335.1 Limnodromus scolopaceus | reverse complement strand
TGCACCGTGTTTAGACACCTCCAAGCATGAGCCTGGCCCACAAACGGGATCCTCGTTGCTACCACAGTTTCAATGAACACATCAGAGAATTAATTTATGCTCAGAAAGGTGTTCCATGTGAAAATAAAACATTGTCATTTATTCCGTTCCTCTTCACAGAATTTGCGTTGCGTACTTGCTCCAGGGACTCTGTCCCCATCATGACTCAATGAAGAAACTCTCCAAGCTGACAGCAGCTTTCATGGGCACTGTTCCCACACCTATTTTCTACAAATATGTATTGTCGGGCTGACAATCCACAGCCATTTCTGATACAGAAACTGTAACTTAGAAACAAGAACTGTTTGGGGAAATTCAGTTTCTACAGTGTCTTTTTCTGAAGCAGAGTAACCTATAGGGTTTTTTTACGTGAATGCCATGAATTGACAAAGACACCTTTCTCCTGCTAAATCAATGTGTTTGGACACGGCTACTACCTTCATCTTAATAAAAGGAAACCAAAGTGAGATAAACATGAGATTAAATCTTCATGACCACAAAAAGTATTTCATGCAGCTTAAATCAATGATATTGGCCAAGTCTTAAAATGTTCGTGTTTCTATGTTTACAACTATGTTCCCGTAATCACTGGGATTTCAGAGGGACTTGAGGGCACCCAGAGGTTTGTGTTTCTCCTCACTAGTTTAATTCTTGCCTTGGCAAAATCAACAAGAGCCTTAACTGACTTCAGCCATCCCTCCCAGGATCTAGCGCAGAGATTTTCAGATGCAAAGTATGTTTATCCACAGATTTCACACTGTCTAGAGATTTTTCCTTTTGGTAAATAGACATAATTTCAATTGAGATTTTCCCCTTCTGATTAGTTTATTTTAACCACAGGCATGCATTTCTTTTTTTCCCCCCTCCTTGGACATTATTTTCCTTCCATATAGCTTCCAGAGGGGCATAAAAGAAAAAAAAAATCTAATCCGCATAGTGCCATTTCTTTTCCTTCTGTCTTTGTCTAGAACATTACTTGGCCAACAATGTGGTGTAGTTTGTTAGTAGGTGTAGAATGCAATCTTATTCTACAAGTCCTAATTTTTCGGAATTTCCAGAATTCCAATCACATTTATTTATACCCTGAAAATGCTATTTATTGCAAGCAGAACATATTAAAAGGCAAAGTGACTCACAACATAAATATAACTCTCTGCTTACACTCCCATTTCAGCCCCCTCATTCATAAGTACAGTGTCTGTCTAGTGCTGACTCTGTGAACACCCCATGGTGACCATATTTGAAAACCTAATGTATATAAATAGTAACCAAATGTATCGTCGACACTACCTAAAATTTCCTTTTTCATTCTTCCATAAACAAGTCATTTGGATGACCACAATGTCTTTTCAATATTTGCCCATTTCTAGCAAGTGCACAGCTTGAGAATTGCCGAGTTGCCTTCTCACGTGCACAACCATTGCTCTTAGTGGGGAAACATTATGTGTTGAAGGTTGCTTTTTCCTGAGTTTGTTTTTTTTTTTTTAAATAAAACCAAAACATTTATGGTGTCAGAAATTATTCTTTTAATGAACCCTGCCTCTGTATACTGCATAAGATATTTAGCATGAAATCACCAGCAAAAGTTTTAATGGCAGTCTTTCAAAAACTGCACATTTCCCATAGCTCCTTAACACACTAAATTGTTTTTTACTAGATGAGAGCAGATTGCTCTCAGAAAGAGAAAATGACAGTCTGTCCATTGGCGTTTTCATGTCTCATAGGCCTCAATCTGAACTGTCAAAAAGGCTCATGTTTTTCTGAGAAGGCACAAAGAAATACCGATCTGAACTGAATACTTGCAAATAGCCATGGAAGCAATGCAGCCTGTCTAATCCGATTGAGCTGCTATGAAAACACATTATGTTTTGAATATAAACACTTAGGCATTGTTCTTAATAGGAATCTAATCAGGTAGCCAATAAAAACGGCTTAGTATTCACACTTACATAACTGAAACAACTGCTCTTACACTATGCAGAGAAATGGGGGATATCAAATCTGCAGGCACTGCTGGTCTCCTGAATTTTACAGTGGTGTGAATGATCCTCAAAAACACCTTGCGCAGGAATGAAGTGTGGTTGCAGACTGAAAACTGAAGTTGGCCTGGTTGCAGAAAGGTCCCATTAGTTAATGAAGATGCTTTTAAATTCCTCTTTGGACCAAACACATCAACACCCACAGAAACCAAATAAACTCTTGCTAGTAATTACTATATATATGCCTTCTACCTCATTCTTCACTGTGCTTCATTTTTCCTCCTCGTCTTATTGTGAAGTTACATTGGCTTTCTATTCTTCTTCTGCATTCTTTTAAACTCACAGATAAGTAAAGAAAAAATATATTATCATCATACTGTCCATGTTTTAAATCAGTGAAGAATTTTTTGTGAACACAGAAAATATAAGTTAAAATAAATTGTTGGGAGTACACCTTCAGCCTCACTGCTGGTTGAACCCTGGACACATGGAGCTGCAGCAGTCTCATATCCATTGGGATGCTGGATCCAACAGCAACTAACAGAAACTACTCATTTTTGTAGTTACTTGTGCGTGAGGTGAAAAAAAAATAATCCTCAGGTCCACATTTTTAAAGTTAGAGGCTGAGAAAAGAGAGGGCTTTGCTTTATGAATTTTACAGGGGAAACCTCTCCCGAGCTGACCAGAATGCAAAAGCACACAGGGTGAGAGACAGATGTATCTCCTCCTTGTTCTTCCTCCTTCAGACTGGAAACTGAAATGAATGTTGAGATCCCCAGAAAAGAGCGTGTCTTGGAAAGGCTCTAAAAATTGGGATGCAAAACAAATGTGAAATCATCAAGTCACTGTATCCTCCAAATAACTTCAAAAAGGCTGCCAGACTTGAAACATGAAAACTGGTTTAAAGTTTGGAGATAACGAGGGAGGGGGTAGAAGAGAAACTTCTGCACCGGGAAGAGAATCATGATTTTGTCAAAAGAATAATATAGAGGACTTGCCTAGATAAGAAATGGTGATGGCTTCTCTCAGTGCAGAAATGTTTTCCAGAGAGGAACAAAATCAGGGAGGAACTAGGTCTGACTGAGGGAAATCCTTCTTGCAACACCAGGAAAAACAAACAAAAAACCACAAACAAACAAACTCAAAAAAAACCTACCTGGCCCAAACTTTTGACACAGACTGCCCTGGCAGGGACCTGCGAGCATGAAAAAGGGACAGAGATGCACAAGAAGCAAAGGGCCAGAATTGCCCTTTCCTCTATGTCAAATCTCCTGTGGCATAGTTTGGCCATAAAATAGGAGCAATCTTATTTACCCAACAGTCTTTAAATCAATCTCTCAAAACCCCTTTGGCTCCTAACTCCTTTATAATCTCTGTCTTGCCTAACATTTGGGGATTCAAGTGGACCCCTAGGGTCATAAACCCTGATCCATAACCCCAGAGCTGGCACTTGACTTTCCGTTTGGGTCAGTCCGGCTAACCCATCCCTGTAAGTTCTGATCAGTAACATTATCTCACAGTCACTGCTATACAAAAGGACATTTTCATTATAGAAACTAGCTACAAGGAGGAAAATAAATCTGCTGTATTGTATTGATCACCATTTGTTTCTGTTCAACTGGCTACATTTAAGTGAGGTATTTATTTCATCTGAAGAAAGAACACATGAGGACGATTCACAATAACTGGAGTCAAAGCAACTTTATTTCTATTGCTACCAGTACCAAATGTCACAGTGCTCTTGTATGACAGCATCAAAACCAATGAAGGAGGCACCCTAACTGTTATTTATGACTTCCTGCAAAATGTAGACCCTGCTCATCCCAAAAAAAGGCTCACCCACAAAACTTAAGCAGACTGAGGTTGCAATATCTGCAAGTCCCTGTAGAAATGTGCATAGAAACTTCTGTGTGCTCTATGCACAGGACAGGTGTAAAAATGGATGTGAAATAGTGTTTGCAGCCCTCTTGAAGACAGAGAGAACTGCCTCTGAAAATTGTTGTTGGTTGCACCGCGGGGTTTGGGGTTTTATGCCCATCAGTAGACTTGAACCTCCAAGCAGTACACAGCTTCACCTGCTGCTCCCACGTGGGGTTTGCTGCCTGATGCATGGATGTGAAGAACCAGAGACAGCTGCAGCAGAGATGTGGGGAGGAGCAGGGCAGAGGATTGTGGAGGGGTGAAATGCTGGTTAGCCTCCCAGAGCTGTGTGCCTCGGAGAGAACTAGGCTCTCAAAACAAGGAAAAATTATTTACGTGTACAACTTGTCATACAAAGAATGGATAGTGAACATCTTGTTGCTAATCCATCTTTCCTTAGAGAAGTTTAACTTTGACATACTAACATCAAGACAAATTCTAAACGCTTGTGCAGTACCCAGCCTGCACAAGAGTGAGGAGTCTGGGCTGTTTGGTAGCACCATGGAGACTCTTACAGGCGGTCACGTATCCGTGTTTGTACCTGTTTCTCCTAATGATTGTAAAGCTCATTGAGTCAAAAATGACTAAATGATACAGCTCTCACTCAGATTCAGCTCCGTAAAATGTTGTGAAACCAGAAGGTCAGGCAGAGGAGAAAAGCTTCACTAGTGCACCCTCACTGGGAAACTTGAAGCTCAACTCCTGACAAATTCCCTCAATCACAGGGCACAGGTACATAAGAAGGCTTGGTTCATTAATTCCACTTCCCATGGAACAACCTGCCTCATTATACACTCGAAACCAAAAAAAAAAAAAAAGCCCCACAAAAAGACCCTATGTTTCTTAGTCCAGCAAAACACTGGAAACATCTTCAAAGTTCTTTCATGTTGGCTTCAATGCAAGCTCAATTCTCAACAGTTCTGCACAGCCATTTAGGTGAGAAAAGTGAGCATCTCTAAATTGGGACTTTTTGAATTGCCAGTTTCCTGACTATTATCCTTTGAAGAATTCAATCACAGGGAGATTCTTTAAAAAGGTCATTCTCCCTCCCCAGGCCTTCACAGAAATTAAAATCAGGCTTTGTACCAAGGTAAACCAATTTGAATTTTCTGCTACAGGACACCAGAGATGATCATGGCAACTAGAGTGCCTCAGACGTTCCACTTTTTCCTTCTTAGCTAGAGGCCAGGGTGGCTCTCCCGTGGTACTTGTTCCTAGGACTGCTCAGAAAACACTTTGCTAGGACCTTTCATTGGAAAAAGCCAATCTGCACAAAGCAAAACACATCTGGCTTTTTCACTAGGTCATTTTGAAAGGCAGACTTGGAAGAGGGTTTCAGTGATCTCCAAAACGCCTCATCTTTATGCTTTCTAGACAAAATACTGCTACATTTTACATCTCAATTTATCATTAATTTTTAAACTGCAACACTTAAACAAAAAAAGAGCAAGCCCACAATATTTTTTTCTCATTAACAGTGAATTTCAAAACAGGGTCTTTAATCCAGAACTCAACCAAAATTCAAAGGCTGAAGAGTTTCACAATGCAGAATTTCTACCCCATAAACTAACCTTTTATTTTTTTTTTCCCCAACAGTCAATCCTAGTCTTCTGCTGTTTAGTAATAACTACATGAGGTCCAGAAAACTTTTTCCTACCTGCCCTTATAGTCTTCCATCTCAAAGTGCTCTTATGCCACCATGAATCACTAGGGATGGGAGAGACAGAATGTTGCCTCAAATTGTTACTGCCGTTTTAGCCAGACTTCCCAGAGGGCCGTTTTGTCTAACCAGTTATCGTGCCTTGTGGCCGAAAACTTTTGCTCACACTCTTGAGTGTAAAAATACTTAGAAGTTTTGATGACAAACATTTCATTCCTTTGGGAATGTTATTTTAGACTATACCCTTTCTTGGAATTCATAAAACTCGGGTACTTCCTTATCTTTATCTGTTTTTATCCAGAGACTGAGCACCCATTCACAGACAGACTGCGCTGGGGATGGCAAAGGCATTAGATCACTGGATCTGCAACTAAAAGATGTAGCTTATGGGCAACATGCAGTCTTGCCTGTTTGAAATGGAAGTAGATAGTGGTTATGAAATAAAAATAAATAAATAAGCAAAGGAGAAAGAAATGAGTTAACAAATTCCTTGATTTTCTCTAAGCCACCTTCAGTCTCAGAAAGAAACAAACACCTTGTTACACATTTTGCTGTGATATTCCAGTTTCACTGAAGATTTGGTGGAGAGTTGATTGGGAGGGGTGGAGACAAAATAGAGAGAAAATATTACTAAAAATGCATAGTTTTAAAAAACCCAGACTCCAACACCTTGGACTTTTTCTGCGTAGCTGCGGTAACAGCATTTTCCTTACAAATAATTTTCCTAAATAAGAGCCTGTTAAAAATTGGCTTGGGTGGTACTGGAGGCTCACAAAACCCCAGAAAACAAACTAACTCTGGGTATGATTGCTAATTAAATTAAACTCTACTAAGTAAGCAGAAGGAAAAATTCAGTAGTTTGGCTGTGCACCTCACTGATTTATGATCATTCGAAATAGTAATTGCAGATGAATTCTCCTCCCACTCTGACTCGTCCCTACCTAGAGTCAGCTCACACTGCAGGTGTTCTAAACAGCAGGTGATTATGAAAAATAATGGGCAATTATCACTCATTTTAGGATGCGAGAAAGGGCTGATTGTCGCTGTAATGCTGCAAGTCAAAATCCAGGGCTGCTGGGGAGGAGTGAATACTTTCCGTAATACTGTTCTCATTTTAATCATGCTCAAATGTGCATACAGAAAATGTAATGTAATAAACAGGTACGATGTGTCGAAGCCTGTTTTAACATGTCTGGCTAAAGAAAAGCATTAGAACTAATTTATTCTCTTTTTCTGTGGAGAAGAGGAGAACAATAAATCACATGGGACAAAATATCTGTAAATATCAGCTTCTTTTTCTGATTCTTGGGGCCAGATGGCCTCAGAACCGGCTGAACATGTGCTTCACCAGCCCAGCTCTGGGACACAAAAAATAGCAAAAAGGACATCTGATGCTGCATAAGACCAAGTTTCTCCTAGCACTGGTCTCATCACTAGGAGGGACCAGCTCTGGATCACACAAAAGAAGACACTTTTCACACTGCATTGATCATAGAGAAGACCCCATATATAAGGCAGAATGAATTTAATTGAGAAACATTTTTCACTAAGGTGTAAAGAATTGGTCCTGATCCCTGTTACTCTCCCAGCTGGGCTCTGAAGCCCTCAAAGAGGTCCCTCTGGAGCGACCTCACTGGTAATGTCAGGCTGCCTGTGAGAGGAATTAGCACAGAGGACACTGCATCAGAGATATCCGTGGCGAAGTCCAGGTCAGTAATCTTTTCCTTAACACTTTTTCCAGTGATCTTTTCCAGTTCCGTTGGTTGTAGAGAGAGTGGGGTCTTGAGCCCCTGAACCGCTTATCAGAACCATCACGCTGGAAGCATCCAAACCATGGGATTGTGGAGAGGACAAGTAACCACACGAGTTAACTGGGAAAAGCAGGGATGTGCTTTTCCGCATCACTCATCTTCCTCCAGAGTTAAATCTGCAACATGCAATTCCTCAGATAGGAAATCTAAATGCAGTCATCTTTTTTATGAAACCAGTAAAGATGGGGAGGGAGCCTCCAGCCAACTCAGCCCTAGAGTGGCAGTGCATGCTGAGAATGCAAGCACTCCAGAGCCAGTGCCTGGTGAGCAGAGCAAAATGCTTTTAGAGGACAGTCAGCCTCACTCAAAGCAGAAACTCTCTGGTTTAACATCAGTGCATGCTGCCTCAAACAGCACTTAACCTTGCTTCTTTTCACAAAGGATCACAGAACTACTGATTAGGGGGAGAGGAAGTTTGAACGCATAATCACAGATCATTTTGATTTTTAAAAAGACCCATCCCTCAAACAAATGAGAAGCACCAAAAGTTAGTCTGAAAGTGAAATAAAGCTCTGTATCCACAAGAACTTTTACAAGCCAGCCAGTATTAACCCAGCTTGCTCAATGGCCTTTCCTGCAGCTGCTTAACCAATTACAAACATCGGGCAAAAAGAGGGCTGCAGTGTGTGTCCTGTGTCTCGCAGCATAGTTGCATTTCAGCCTGCATTACAGAGTACCAAAGTGACGGACACAAAGAAGAGGAGTAAAAGTTTGACCTTCAGAGATTAATTGGGCTTTCTCCAAGCAAATGCGACCCATATCCTGATGCCTTTGATGGTCTCTTACAACATACTTTATGCATATATTTTTCTCATTTTGTAACCTTTAAGCTACTCAGTTTCTTGACATTTAAAATTAAGCTCACATCCAAAAGTGTTTTAAACTCCCTGTTTCCCTCAATGTTCTGTCCGCCTGTCTCATCAAATCAATTCAGTACTATGCTCACCGAAAGCAGAGAAGACTGGAGAAGACTATAAGGGCATCTGGCCCGACTTTAAACGTGTGATCGAATTTTTTAGACTGGTAGTCCAGAGAAAACTTTCTTAAAAGCAACCACAGGACCCCTGGAAGCTTTGCCTTGACAAGGAGCCAAATTTCCTGGACAGTCCTCTGCCTTGCTGCCGCTTCCAACCCCCAAACTGCCCATTAAAATATGATCTACAGACAAGTCTCTTTTCATGTCGGATCTGCCACACTACTACACTTACACATTTTGAACACCACTCCAGTACACCATCCCTGAGCAGGTAAACTGTTCCTGGAGTCTGCACTGGTGGGAGATGACTCACACCTCTGAACTTCATGCAGCCACAGGGCTGCTTGGACCTGACTTCTGTTCACACACCCCTTCCCAGTCACTCCTGGAAAGCAACAGCAGGACCAGGGGCAGAGACCTGTTCATCTGGGGACCATGTTTTGACCTTATTTGTCTTGATTTTCATAGGTTTTCTCCAAAAAGGCCAGAGGTACTGCTAAAAAAATAAATATGTTTTATTCATGTTTGAGGCATTTACCTAGAAAGTACCAAAAATTAGCTTAATAAAAGAGACTGAGAAAAAGATTCCTGCCGTGTTTTACACCTGGTATCAACAGCACACTCAGGAAGAGATCCAGCTGATCCAGTTCCCGGACATATGTTCTCCACATTAGATATAACCAGATATATCCAGTTTCTGAAACAAATGAGCCTTGGAAGAGCTCCATGTTGTAATGCTTAGGCCCAGCCCTAAAAAATTTAAAATGAGACCTAAATTGTGCACGTCATTCCGTGCTGTGTTGCATAGAGACAATTTTAGCATACAGGAGAAAAGTCCATTAAACTGTATCTGATCACAGTTTTCAGAATTTCAGATTTTTTTTCAGAATTACCAGGTTTTGTTATCTGTTTCAAAACCAACCTACCAGCAGCTTGCCATTTTTCTTATTCTCCAATGCTGGCAAACTTGGTGTGTCTAATAAAGCAATTTTTATCCAATTTTCCTTCAATGTAGCTTGCTTGCTCGACCTCCAAGCCAAACAAATAATAACCAAAACATAAAAGGAATGGAAGAAAGGAGTATATTCTTGCTTCAGATAGTGATCACTTTTACCACGTCAAGCATGAAATGGTCATCATGGGGTTTAGATGATGCCTTGGTTTGAATCTCTTTGATAGCTGTCTTACTGAACACAATAGGAAGCACAGCAAGGAAGAGGAGGAAAGCTCCAAGGGTTGTTCTAACTTGTCACTGACATGTTCTCAAGACAAAAGGGGAGCTGATGGCTGAGCCAGGGTGACCACCATCGCTTATGGCACAGCTCATGGAAAACTTTCTGTCTTATCTGAGCTGGCATCCTCATCCAGGCTATTGAAGAACATGTGCAGGTTTCTGGAGATTCTTTCCTATCTCATCACTGCCTGTGTAACATTTTCAAGACATTCCGGCTACCAGAAGCTAAAAGAGTCACTTGCCTGATGATGTATCTGTCTGTGTCCCATGAAGACAATTTCTGGCCTGATTCTCTACTCCATTACCTCGTACCTAGTCTGGCGTAACTCTATTGGAGGTGCTCATGAGAAACACTGATATAGTGGAGAAGAGAAATGGAGTTGTGGTGCTTTGTGGTCAAAGAAATTTTACTATTCAGAGAGTATCAATAATTCAATAGCATTTCACCTGAGAGAGAAAAATGTTTGTGAGCAGAAAAGGAGGAAAAGGACTGTCCATGATCCCTCAAATGCTTTTGTGGCAAGAAAAAGTGGAGCAGTGACCTCCAAGTTGTGAAACTCTGTGCATAGAGCAGTCACCCACAGTCATTCTCTCTTGCAAGGAGAAAGAAAACTCCCACATTTGATAATGGCCCTGTTTTCTAAAATAGGGCTGAGCCTCACCTCATACAGGATCATAATGCAGAAACGAGTGCCTCACCTCAGGCTGTGCTCTGGCGC
>JAOXNO010000020.1:75816439-75829152 GCA_028565335.1 Limnodromus scolopaceus | reverse complement strand
AAGTGCTATATAGAAACATCTTTTTGCGGTTGAACTGTACTCGGTTGCTTGGTTCTGGTTGAGGGTAGGTATTTCCTGAATCAATCTTCATAACTAATTTTTTTCTAGAAGTTTCATGAGGCAAATAGTGATCTATGAAACAAGCTTCAAAATAACTGGTTGGAAAGGGAATAAAAAGAATTGGTAGCATCATTTTAATTGGAAGCAAATCATTTTAAGAAAGGAAGAGTAGGGACATTCAGATTACATGTATACAGAAGATAAAAGAGTCTGTCAGTTAGCTCCAAAGACAGTCCCCTTTAATTAGCGTGAGTACACACACACAAAAAAGTAACAGTATTCCAGAGTAAATAACAGTTTTAGTCTTTGGCATTAAGGCTTCATTTTAGGTTACTGGTCTTGTAACCACTGACGCTTGTTTAGGGGAACTAGTGAATTCTAGCTGAGAAGCGCAACAAAAAGAAATTACCATCTCTTAGAGAAAAAGGGAAAACCCACCTCAGCTTCAACGTACTCTCCGCTAAAACCCGTGCAAAGACATTTTAGAACAAAATTTACGTGTTTATGTGCCCAGAGAACTACAGATCCGCAGTACCTTTAGTATGATATGATTGTGAGAGACTTTCCATTTTATTTCTGGAGCTTTAGAAGAAGCAAAAGATGACAGACAGCAGCGGTATGAAAATCATAAAATATTTTCAGTTTATAAGTTCATGCTATTCTCAGAAATAAAAGAATTAATGGAACTCAATTAGAAAAGTTGTTGGGACTTCATAATGATTTAATACAGCAGCAATATCTGAATTCATGAATTGCAAAAATGCACCAGGAAATATATAGATATGTACACACACATTTATATGTGCATAATTTTTTTCATTTCAGAAAAATAAATCAAGAGCAGGGAAATTGGATATTTGTAAGTTTTTGTCAACAACTTTGTTCTTAGCTTGGGACCTTGCTATGGCAAACTGCAGCCTGAAGCAAATTTTTAGGGTTTAAAAAAATTTATAAGTCCCTAAAATTATGGTTTTGTAATGGAAACTGTGACAGACTCTTAAGTATAACAGCAAGAGTAAGACATTTTATAATAGTATTAATACATCTCCTTGGAAAACATAATTGCAAAGCAATTAGGCAGGAGGCTCTCTACCTACAAAGTTATTTTTTTTCCCTCTCAGGAGAATGTTGACAGCAAGATTAAGATTAATTTTAAACTAGCTAGGAAACAATCTCGCTAGCTCTGCAGTTCAGTAGAACATCATGTGTCCTTGCAAAGCTGGTTGCGTTGGCCTTGAGGCATTGGGCTAATATTTGCAGGGTGAAGGCTAATAGGACTGCAGGGCTGCTTTGCGATCAGCTTCCAGCAGTCTTTTGGCCCATGTTGGTGGCATTTCGAGCATTTGCTCCTGTCATCAGTCTGTGGAGCACAGTACCAGTCACCTCAGCTTTTTGGGACCACAGCGTATCTGCTGGTAGGTGAGACAAACCTCTCACCCAAAGGATCACAATGAAGAAACTACTACACTAAAAGGCAGGTGCCAGAGGTATTTCCTTAGTGGTAGGTTCAAGAATTTCATTTTTATTGCTATTTTCAGTTCAGAGAATATGAAAGACACAGAGGTCACCTTCATATCAGACAGATACAATCCAGCAGACTTAATAATTGAGCTTCATTGGGTTTTATGAAACCCAAAAAAACCAGCACAGACTCCAACTCTCCCTGGATCCTACTGGTATCTGTCCATGGCATGCTCACATCACTTGCTGGCCATTTCTGAGCCCCTCAAAAAGCCATCATCGTGGAAGTTCCAATGTTACCATCTATATTTTCTCTGGTTTCTCGGCAGAGTTAGTACCCAGAGTACTTGTGTTGACAATTCCATGGCAGGGCTGGTGTCCCACTCCATCCTGTGCAGCTCTCCTTGATCAATACCTGTGCAGCTTCTGTACCCTGACCAACCCCAGAAAAAGTCTATACCTAATCAGTCCTTAGACCAGCTCTGAAATTTGCCTCTGACAAAATCAGGACTTATGCAAATTACAAAGCCATATAAAATTTCCTAATTTGTCACTGTTTATTAACGATAATCTATATATTTATACAAATGCACATAAATGGAATATTTCCTTTATTTATGGAGGGTTTATACATGCAACAAAGCAGATTTTCAAGTGCTGTATTGAAAAAGGACTATTATGAACAGGATGGTGGAGGTGATTTATTCCGGAGGCTGGATATGAAATCACCCAGATCAGGGCCTGTATTGTTATTGTAGATGTCATGGAAGCTAAGATGGCTCAACTTTCTTCCTTTAATTATACAAAATAAAAAAGAAAAAAAAAAGAGTGTGGCTTTCACGTCTCAGAATTTGAAAGATATTTTATATTCCCCCTTACATTTTTAAAATCCCAAATTATTGTTTTATTTTTTTTGTTCAAAAATTTAATAAATGTGAATAGCAATGCCACAAGAAAAATATACTGAAGTGGTTAAAACGTTTAATAAACAGCATTGCAGACAAAATTTATATGTATATACTTTTTCCAGAGGCTTTTCTGTGAGAAAAACTATGTGTTTGTAAGAAGACTTAGGTTGAAAGTGTCTGGATCTCATTAATTTGTTGGTTACGGGGATACTCCTGGTGCGCTGCAGAGCTGGAATGGCGTCTCTGGAGTGTGTGCTGTATCCCTACTGAGACATACATGCTGCAGTGAAAAAAACTGCTAGTTTTGGGGCACCCCTGTTGGTATCTCAAGCCACCCCCAGTCTGACCTGGCAGCGTTATGCAGGAAAATATTCACACACCTTCCCACAGCGCTCACAGCACCGACAGGGTCAGGAGCAGCTCCAGGGTTTATGATGCTCACTCCAAACAGAGAATTGCTTTCAGCATTGGATGTCTTAACACCAAATGCATGGAGCCCAACTGCTCTGTGTGAGAAAGCACGATGAACTGCTGGGATTTGAGTCAAGATGGAAAATCTTCTGACTCCCAGCAGGCTTGGCATATGCATGTCTCAAGTCTCTGCCAAAAAGTAACCCCCATGTTCTGCAGGACTCCCGGAGATCTCAGTTCACCTCCACAAGCACCATGACGGTGTTGGGTATGACATGAGCCTTATCTGCACCAGTCAGCCCAGTTCGTTTAGCAACGCTGGTGACAGTCCCTGTCCTGTGGAGTCACCAGTCATACTCTCTCTCTTCAGTAAGTCTCAGCACAGGGCTCCCAGCTGCAGTTTGTCCCTGATCCCTCAGAGATAGGTTCTTCAGTAAATGCCAAATTGTCACCAAAACCCAGTGTTGACAGAAATTTATTTACATGATAATATGAATAAATAAATAAATAATCAGGTAAGCAGAAGACACATGCTGCTGCCTTTTTTTTATTGTTCCTGATGAAGAAATGACTGAGGATATACTACAGTGTTGGAGAACAGGTTGGCAGTCGGTATAAATTCTACCATACCACACTGACAAGGACTTTGTTGAAAAATTTAATTAATTAACCTACAAACTATTGGAAGTTGTTGAAATCCTAAAGTATAATAAGTACAGTGTATAGTAGATACATATTATGCATTTCCATGTTTCTTTAATAGAATAATTTGCTAGCTAAAAGAGTAAATGGAAACAAAACAAAACAAAGCAAAAAACCGCCTACCTTTTTATATGTTTTTAGGCAGAGGAAATCAAAGAATCTCAACAGGAGACAAAGATTCAGTTCTCTGTAAGAATGGGTATTCTATGAGCTTGTGAGCTACAAAAAAAAATCATCTTTTTTACACACTTGAGGTGCAGTACCAACAATTCTAAAACATTGACCAGTGTGACATCAAAACCTTGATGCCACTCTCAAGCCCAAAGAGGAAAAGCCCAAAGAGGGCTAACTTTGACCCTTCCAAACCACATTTCTAGAGCTCTGGGAAACAGGACACACAGGACTGGGTCTAGAATTGATTAATTAACTGATACCATGAGCTGTATCTGTGTTTTGCAGGAAATGTGTATACACAAAATTAAGTACGAGCTGGTTATATCTGTGGGTATCAGCACTTCATTCTAATTACTGCAAACACTCAAGGTGAAAATTCTGCATCATTGCTGTGTTGTCCCTCTGCATGTTGTCTGTGCTGTGCTGCCCAGACTCCTCACAGGGCTTCCTCCTGCCCCTGCACACACGCTGGGTCAGGAGTCTGCAGGTACTTCCTCAGCACAGGCTTTCCAAAACAAGGATTCAGCCTCACGATTCCAAGAGGAAAACAACAACATCTGCTTTAGAAAGGCCGCCTCAGTCCTTGGAAAATATGGGCATCTGCAGAAATTGTGCCAGGCACGGTGCTGGGAGCAGAATGATAGAATGACAGAATGCCATGGGTTTGGAAGCGACCTGTGGAGATCATCCAGTCCAACCCCCCTGCCAGAGCAGGTCCACCCAGAGCAAGTTGCACAGAAATGTGTCCAGGTAGGTTTTGAATGTCTCCAGAGAAGGAGACTCCACCACCTCTCTGGGCAGCCTGTTCCAAGGCTCTGCCACTCTCAAAGTAAAGAAGTTCCTCTTCATGTTTAGATGGAACTTCTCATGTTCACATTTGTGCCCATTTCCTCTTGTCCTGTCACTGGGCACCACATAAAAAAGACTGGCCCCATACTCTTGACACCTACCCTTTAAGTATTTATAGGTGTTGCTCAGATCCTTCCTCAGTCTTCTCTTCTCCAGACTAAAAAGACCCAAGTCCCTCAGCCTTTCCTCGGACTATTGCCTGCTGCTGTGAAAAGCCTTTGCCTTTGCATTGGGGCTGAAGGCAAATACCAAATGTTCAGGTTGCTGAAGACAACCACGCTATAAAGCTCTGGTTTTGTTTGTAGGTAGCTCTCCAAATGCTTGGAATATGGACTTAAATGGAAAGATCTGGAAAAATGGTTTTTAAAAAGGGTTAGGTTTATTTTTTCAAGAGAAACACAGTAATATATAGCTTCGCTTCTCACCAGTAAGAGGGAAAAGCATTTCTTCAATTACCTTTTCTTTTTGGCAATAATAAATACCTCTTTCATAACGCTTGCTCTATAGGTGTCTTTCAAAAACAAAGGAAAAAAACCAGTTAGGTAAAACATCAAGACACAAGTCTTGATTAGGACAGGGGAGTCCAAAATGTTTCCAAAATTCTGAATATTGATGGATGTGGAATAATTTTCAAGAGTACTTAATGTGATAAAACCTTGCACTTCTTGAAAAAAATAGGCCAGGTCTGTGTAGCTGTGCCAGTGCTCACAAGCTAAGAGTTTGGCCACAGAAAGCTTCAAAAAGGCTCTGGAGACTAAGTCTGGAAGGAAGATAAAATTGGCGGGGGCACTCACAGCAATACTCTTTTATTATCCCTATTATTCTGCATTGTATCCTGAACTAGATATTATGCATTCTTCTCATGTGCACACAAAGCAAGTTTAAATTCAAGTACATACTTGGGAAACTACCAGTCTATATGAATGTGGTTTGGTGTGTGTGTGAAAAACCTGAGCATCTGTTCCTATGGCATAATAAATGCAATCACCCCTCCTAGGCCCATGATCTTCCTTCCAGCTTCAATCAGTATGTAGGAAAGTATGAAAACCACGAATGCTGTTCCATCTAAAAGAAGGGATAATTTCCACTCAAAATTACAGTATATAGCCAAATAGGAAAGAATAGCCTACAAAAAGAGAAGGAGCACATTTGTAAATGCACATCTGTTTGTGCTACCCTCCTCAGAGATGTGCATATATGAGGAGCAGAATGTACGAAAAGAAACGTCTTGTCCTGCTTTACAAAGGGATGTATCTATTAAGGACACATAGGCCTGTTTGAGGCCGTACTGCTTATTTCTAATCTCCATCTTGAGTTTACTCTGCAGAGCCTGGATAGAACCTGAGTCAGAGAGGAGAAGGAAAGTATATGCCTGGAGTAGAGAAGGTCCCCTCAGAGAGCACATGTGTTTCTTCAGGAGGGTGGAAGAAGAGGTGAAAGCAGAAGTATAAACACTGGTATCCGAGAAAGTTTTGCAAAGTTCTTGCTTTATTGGAATAATAATGAAGGGTGAGAATATGAATACAATACCACCAGCCACCAACGGGATTTCCCATTGGTTGCAACTACTAAATGCAAGAGAATACAATTCTAGACACCCAGCAAACAGCCACATCTGACTCCTAGGCACACGCTGAAACACAGGGTCAGTTTGCCTGTTTAGAAACATGATGGCCACCACGGCAACAGGGACAAAATTTAGCCTTAAAAAATTTCTCTTGCTAGGAAAAAGGAGGACTTTAGACCCGTCATAGCATAGGGAGAGGTAGGCTATGTGTGAGACGGTTTACTTTTATTAGTGCACACTTGAATATAATTTTCTAAATGTAGGGAAAATATCCTTATCCACAAGGCCAAAAAAAACCTATTATGGGGTTTAAGAGTGACTCACCCTGAATAATAAAGTCATCCCTAAGAAAGAACACAGTTGACTTGCACATTTGCAACTACTGGCTGTACATGACAGGCCCTGTTGCACAGGCAGAGAGAGAGAAATTAAAGACTATAAGAAGGAAGGTGCTTTAGTTGCTTCCAGAGTTTCTGTGCTGGCAGACATCTATGCAGAGAAGAGGCAGGATGCCCTGCATCTGATCTTCTACACCTCAAACTACTACACAAATAACTACTGTCATGCTTAAGGTAGCAGAAAATAAATAAAAGTTGGAGGCAATGAATAGTCAGTTGTAGACATGCCTGTAACCCATCACCAATACATTTTTAAGATCAAATATGATTTTGTAGTCTTAGAAGGCCTGACAAATTACTACAACATTGTTTTCTAAAAAATACTTTGAGAGCTAAATCCCTCAGACTGCAGTCATTTGATACAAGTAGTTTTGTTTGTTTCTCAAATCAAGTGCCATAATTTTTCATGGGGCCATTCTCTTTGTTCAAATAGTGCTGGACTTGTTCCTCTTTTGTCTTGTTTCCTCACAAATCTGACAGCTTTTGGTTGTGCCTGTAACAGCCTTTATCAGCCTCTATCATGCATTTACAACCTCTACCACACCTTTGCCTCTGGGAGCTCAACAAGCTCCTTTCTCATGTAAGCTGTCTCAGTTCTCCTCTAACTTCCCCTTTCACCTGGACAGAAGGCAGCATATCTTCAGTCTAATTAGCTGCTCTACCTCCTTTTGCTACCTGGAAGGCAAAGACTGCCTTGTAGGTGCCATCAAATATGTCAATTAATAGCTTGGAGAGATGATAGGAGAGAGGTGACCGTAGCCTTTCTTTTACTGGTCCTTTGCACAGGAGTAGGAGATTGGAAACTCTAGAGAACTGGTTTTCTTGAATCCAGGGCTGACAGGGATCTAGTACAGCTCAGCAAAGATGTTGTGGAACTGGGCCGTCTGCGAAGGCCAGGGTTTGTGGCAGCTTGCGTAGGGAGCAGAAGGTCAGCAGGGAAAATCTTTGCTGAGAGGAGGATTTTCTAGTGAGGCTTTGTAGCTGCACTCCAGCTCCTGTGCAGTATGTTTGAGCTACTGCTCATCGTTTTCCAGAACCAGTGACTGAAAACACAATGCAGGCAACAACACTTTAAAAGTAAGGCTGATAATTAACTTTGCCAGCCCTTAGTTAAATCTTTAAGGTGCATTTTAAATCAGGTTTGAAAACACCTAGTTGTTAAAATTGGCTCAAAATGATAATGTTATCTGCAGCATGAACAAAAATTAAATATTCCTACTTCAACAGGTAAGGTCTGTAATAGAGCAAGCACTATCCCTGAGTAGATTAAAAAACATCCAGCCAGTGCCAGAAGGTATCCTATTGTCAACAGAGTCAAGAGATCTATTTCATTGCCTTTTACAGAATAACCTGAGTCTGACCTACTCTGAATTGGTGGAAAGATGCTCAGTCCTTTCCAATAAGCTTGGAAAAATCTCCCTATCCTTAAGCTCTCTATCAGAAACACACTACTAAGACAGTCAAGTACAATAGCAAGGTAATTCAAAGGCTTATGTAATGTGGTAGCTAGTACAAATTGAGATTTTCCCCACAAACCATTTCTTTCTGCTGACCATTGTTCCCTGTTTACATTTTCCTTGAAAAAAAAATGCACTCACTTTCTCCACTATGTTTTTGCTTTCATCATTTTTATCTATATCTATATCTATTAATAATTTCCCAAGATGTTTCATCATCAGGATAAACTGTTCAACATCTTCTGTCAGCATAATCACAGAAGAGAAAATTCTACTTTTGTGCAGCCCAGTGCAGTTATTTTGGATCAGCAGTGGTGCATGGGAGCAAGGCCATTCAGCAATATGTGTTGAGATATGACAGCCTGTCATGTCAAAAACATTTAATTCCAGAACTTCAAACCTCATGTCTTCTCAGACAGGACGTACAAATTCAATAAAGTTTGCTTTGCACATTAAGCCAATAAGAACAAAGTGTTTATATTGAGGTAGTATTTTCAGGGTGTCTTCTTTGTATTGGCACAGAAAACCAAGGAGAATGAGAGTCTTACCTGTGTTGTAGCTACAGATCTACAGTCTGTTCCAGCTGCTTGTGCTTCCTGAAGTTAAGAATATCTATGTGTGACACAATTTCAAGGAATGTGTTCTACCATGATTGGTGTACTTACCCATCCCATAGTCTGGGAGCCAATGCTCTACCATCTGCTGGTTATGCCCATACTGGGAATGATGAAACACAGGAAAAGCACTAACAGAAAAGACAAATAGGAGAATTTTTTACCCTAAGCATACTTATAGAACAATTCTGAGAAGAAAAAAGTGCAACATTTTCTCTTTTACTCTCATTACTATACACACTGTTATTCCAATTAATCAGCTGTGTGGTGGCCTTTCTAGGTACATAATTGTGACATACTTCTCTCTCCTTTTCACCTTGATGGAAGGAATATGTTCTTCCTTTATGACTTGGTGCCTTAAAAACATGACATGTGTTTCTTTGAATAATTTTTATGTGCTTAATTTTCAACACCATTAAGAGCAAGAAATTATATCCCCTCCCCTGGTCCTTTTCACCAGCATTTACTTAAGAAAGCAAGGAAATAACTATATATACAGTATTGACTCTTTAAAGTTATATAGTTAATAACAATGGCTTTATTACAGAAATAACAAAACATCCCACTGGAAAGTAAAGCTCTTCAGGCACAAAAGGATGTCACCAAAACAGATATTTATATTCTGTTTCAGAACTCTTTACTGCTGACATTTTAAAGGTTTGGAGATTTGGTTTAGTATTTAATGGTCCTTAAGATTTTTCTTCTTTCAAGGCTCAATAGTCCCATATGATTTATAATTATACTTCACACATTCCTGACAAATACTTCAAAAGAATTTCAGCTGTAACTCACTCCTGGCACAAGGGAGCATTGGCAGTAATAAAACTTTTATATAAATTAATCACAGATCTCAAGAACGAATTCAGCATCACATAGAGTGTGAGCCTTTTACTCACAATGAGGTTAACAACAGTTACGCGATCATGTGTACCTTGATTCAATGACATATTTAACCATTTTTGCAGCTCTGAGCATCTTTGAAGCTAATGGGAATAAGCAAAGACTTCAGGTCAGATCCATGATAATAGTACTTTGTTGAAAAGGAATGTAAGTGCAGGGTTTTTTTGCCTAACGATAACTGGGTGTACTGAATCCCACCTCTTTGCAAATAACAGATAAAATTTGAAGAAAAGAAAAACATTTGCACTGTTATAATAAAATGCATTGAAGGTAAGGTCTTCACCTCTTCTTTTAGTGCAAACATTTTAATTTTATATTTACAGAGTAAAAGGCCTGAGAGTATTAAACTAAAGGTTTTTTTCAATTTGCAGTAACACTGGGGACCTTTAAGTCACTTTAAGAATCTTGTATTTTTTATTTGTTCTGTAACAGTGACTTCTGTAGCCAAATTACTAATGACTATGGGTGCCAGGATACGGTAGGTAAGACCATCTAATCTGCTCTGTCAGACTGAACTGAAAGTGAAACTTTGCTGTTACCCTGTCTGTACCCAAGGAACTGGAATTAATGGGAGCATTTTGTATCAATGCTGGTACAAGCTGCTTGCAGCATCTTTTTCTTTCTGGTGGCTTTGAGACTGGATTGTCTGAAGGGTACAAACTTTAGTGTCCTCAACATATCAAAATCTTCTTAATCCATGAGTTTAAAGATGCCATACCACACTGCTGGAAAAGTGAAGGGCATTTTGTATTGTCTAGTTCTTAATGCACACAGAAATACTTTACACTCTCCTACCTGGTCACCCACTTACTCTCTAAAAAACTTGAAAGTAATGGTTATGCGACTGAATATTTTCATTTCATAAAACTTGGGAAAATGGTGTTTTGTTCCATCTAGTGACTGAGTCATACCAGAATGGAGAACTGTCCATTCTGGAGAACTGTCAAAGCTTCACCATGAGGTTCAGTGATTTGATCCTGCTCAGGTCCAAAAGGAATCTAAATCCCCACAAATGCATATTGTGCTAATGCAGCTCTCAGAGGAACTCAGTCTGGTGTTTCACTTAGCAGGGAGCTGGAAAATGAAGCTATCTCCTACATGTTGAAAGCTAGCAAGTTCTGCATGGAATTTTATGTTCAAGCAAACATAAAAATCTCCCCATAACAGCTGTTGAACCAACCCGATGGGAACTAGATAAAAATCTAAATATACATTTTCATCTGGTTCCTACTGGGCTTGTTTAACACTCAGCCCAAAACTATAAAAAAGTTTATGAAATTCAAAAACTTCTGGAGCTTGTAGACTGAGTTTGCAATCAGCAAGAGTAGAACATTTTCCCTTCTTCCACAGAGTCTTTACAAAAGTAATGTAAGCTTTGCCAAGAACACCTGTATTGATAAGACTTCCAAATGAAAGAAAAAATGCCTGAGTAGCTTTCTCTTATTGTGATTTAAGAGACTGTGAAAATGAACACTGAATGATAAACTAATAGCATTCATTAAACATTAAAGGAAAATCCAGAAGCTGATCAACTCATTCTAACCTTTTTGTTCTTGCCAAATTTGGTCAACTATCAGGATATTTGAGATACCTCATTTTCAAACAAGCTCAGAAATACTCTAACATTGCAACTGCAGAAATACCCTTACAGTACTATTCTCATGGTTATTTGACATATATACTCCCTACATGAATGAGAAAATATAAAAGCAATACAGTTAACCAACTGTACTTGTTTTGAAGAACTCTCTTCCTACATCTAGATAAAAATTCCACTCAAAAAGCAACTTGTTCCCATTGTTAGAGTGTGCATTTTCATGAAGAAAGTACATCCATCTCCTCTATGGTAACTTATGAAGTATGGGTAGACTGGATTTAGATTCATCTACCCCTAACACTTCTCTAGGCTGGACAAACCCAGTTTCTTCAACCTTTCTCCACATATATGCCAAGTTCCTCAATTCTCTCATCATTCTTCTGACCCTCTGATGGACCTTATTAAATTTTTAAATGTCTTTCTTGAAGTAAGAAAACCAAAAATGGGCACAGTATTCCCAGTGTGGTCTGGCAGGAGGTGAGTGGAGCAAGATAATCACATCCTTTGATCTCCTGGCTATCTTTGTACCAGTTCAGACCAGGATGCTGCTGGTCCTTGCTGTTGTCTCATGCTCAACTCACTCCCATGGAAGGGTCTGCAAAGAACCCCAGAGTCTTCCCATTACAGCTGATCCACAGGCAGTCTGGCTTTGGCTTGTTGTACATCTGTTTCAATCCCAGGTGCAGGTTTTTGCACTTATTTTTGTTAAACTTCACACAGTTCTTGTTGGTCAAGCTTCCAGCCTGTTGAGGTCTCTCTAAATGGTTGCTTTCCTTCCAGCATATCTACCTCTTCTCCTAGTACAGTGTCATTCAAAAAATTGGTGAGGGAGCTTTTAACCTTATCACCTTGACAGGATATTTAGTATTATCAGAGTGTTATTGAATATTCTCAGGTACCAGTACTGGCTCCTGGAGAACTCCTCCCTTGATTAGCTTCCAGATTGACTCTGAGCCATTAAACACTAGCCCTTAAGCTCGGGAGTTCAGTCTGTTTTCCACATAGTCGATGGTCTATCTGTCCAGGCCATGTATTACCAGCTTGCCAGCAAAGACATTGTGAAAGATAGGTCAAATGCCTTGCTAAAATCAAGGTAGATGAGGTTCACAACTCCTCCTGTCTATGAGCAATTTGTGTCAGTACAGAAAGCATTCTGGTCAGTCAAGGAATTATTTACCCTTCATAACTCTCTACTGGTTTCTTCTGTTCCTCTTTTGTCCTTCATGTGCTTGGAAATAACTTCCATAATAACTTATTCCATAATTTTGCCAGAGACTGAGATGTGGCGGACTGATTTGTGGTTTCTCAGTTAATCTTTTCATGCCTTTTCATAGATGGTTTACTCTTTTCTAGTCACCTGAGACTTACCCTGATCCCCATGGGTTTTCAAAGATGATACAGAGGCTTCCGAATTATGTCAGCCAACTGCCTTGACACGCTCAGATGCATCCTGTTATGTTCTCTCTGTCCAATTTGTGTAAATGGTCCCTGACTCTACCCTCCTTCCTTGATGGAAAGTTGTAATATGAGTCAGGAAGTAATTGGTCTTGCTTTATTTCATAGACCATGATGGGTGCTTTTCTATGTATAATTTCACTAACTTAGTTTATGATTG
>JAOXNO010000020.1:75756888-75768830 GCA_028565335.1 Limnodromus scolopaceus | reverse complement strand
TGATCAAATGTTTCTAAATTGCACTAAACAATTTACACAACTTTCATCATTGTTGCCAAGATGAAGAGAGACAGCGACCAAATACTTAAACCAGAAGTTGACGCAGGAGCTACTCATGTGAAAGCTGAGTCCTGCATATACAAAGTGATAAAGAAAAAAGACTTGGAGTAAGACACCATTTCATCCACATGGCCATTGGCTCGTTGTGCAAGACAGTTTGGTCAAGCGTATATTGGACATAAATTGAGATAGTTTGGGGGGTTTTTGAGGTCTTTTTGACATCTTCAGGCAGGTGGTCAGATTGTTTGACAACATTGTACAGAAACATAAGGGTGACATTTATTATACCCTCATGACATTTACAGCCTTCTTACTGGGACGTATGTGGGCTTGAGCTTTTGCAATTGCTTATTCCTGTAACTGACAGTTTATTGAATAAAGAAATCTTGACTAATTATATCAAGAAATATAAAAAGGAAATAGCTGTCAGCTGCACAATACGGAATATGAAGCATGTCATAATATATTAATTTACCATTGACAGTATTATTAACTACTTATTTCCTCTTTTGGAGTTCTTTGGATGCAAGCAGAGCATTTCTGAATGGATGTCATTTATTCTTACTTCATTAGCTTTTCCTTTGGCCCGTGTCTTCTACCCCACATTCACTTGCATCATATCCCCCCCTCTATGTTTACCTACCATTTCTCTTCAACTTTAACTGTACCAGGAAGTACCTTCTTTGTTCCAAATAATAAACTTAGATTAGACCTGCCTGCACCAGACTGCAAATTTAAGTCCCTGCTCAAAAAATAATGCTTACATGTCCTCTTAAATCATCTGTTGCAATATATGTATCTATATATTACAAATTTATATGCCTAAAAGGTAGAAATTCATATGTTGCTAAAGCCTGGGCCTTCAAAAGGAAAGAACAAGCCTCCAGGGATGTGCATGCTGGAAGATGATCCCTATATATTCCCAAATTAATTTACTTTGTTTCCTCCACCCCCTTCATTGTCTTCAGGTAAAAAAAGAAAAAAAATCTGTTGCTAGTTTGTAGCTGTTTTTTAAAGATTTCCATCCATATTAATACTCACAATATTATTTTTCTATTCCAGTTTATTAATTCCCAAAATGTATGCAGATGCTATCTGGAAAACTGGAAATTTTTAATAAACAGGAAGAAAAAAAAATAATTATGACTTTGAAGGCATTAATAAGAATAACAGATCTGGGACCATGACATTTTTTTATAACTTAAGGACAAATTGCAGTAATTATCTGGGTGCAGTGGGTTTCTGCACAGTGCCTTATTTGTCTAGGTCAATGGAGCTTGTCTGACTTCCACATTTGTGAGCCATTTACTGCTACATTCATTAGGGCATATGACCCAACTGAGAATGGTTAACAATTTGTTATTGAGGAAGAAGACATAATTGAAGCTGCTGATTATGAAAAAAATAGTCATTATTTCCAATAGTGCTTCAGTTCTAGCATGTCTGAATTGAAAACATATTTTAGAGACACAAAGATGATGGGAGCATCTAGCGTGTGAGGAGAGATTGAGAGATCTGGAACTGTTCAGCCTGGAGAAGAGGTAGCCCAGGGGGGAATTCAGCCAAATGTACAAATACCTGATTGAGGTTATTAAAGAAGATGGAGCAAGATGCTTTCCAAGGTCACCCAGAGACAGGACCGGGGACAATGGGCACAAATTAAAATACAAGAAAGAAGAAGAAAGAACAAGAAAAGGTAAGAAAAATATTTTTTTTTACTGAGAGTCTTGACTAATATTGAAACAAGATACTTGGAGAGTTTATGAAGTCTCTGTCCTTGCAGACACTGCGAACCTAACTGGACACAGTGCTAGGCAACCCACTCTAGCAAAGAGTGTTTGAGTGAGTGGGTAGATGCTTGCCAGCCTCAACCATGCTGTAGAGAGAAGGAGAAGAAAAGGAGAAAAGGGAGAAAGGGAAAAAAGAGAGGAAGAACAAATAAACTAATTAAGGAAGGAAAGAAGTATAAGAAATTAAAAAAAAAAAAAAAAAGGAAAACTCAGAACACAGCAGCCACTCAAATTGGAAAACACATTTGTATGAACCATCCGGTCATGTAAGGATGGGCTCATTTCTTATTTTATGTACCTCTTTAGCAGCTCTGTATTGAATCCTACAATCCATGGGTGCATCCAAAATATTAAAAAGTGAGAAAGGTAACAATTATATGACTGTTTTCCTTTAAGCCCTTCCCACAGATTCATGAGTGATGTATAAGAGGAATAGGACCAGAGACATCTCCTCTCCATTGAGATGTTGGAATGCTTGTACTTCTAGATTCTTTAAGAGGTGAACAGTTTTAGTTAGAAGTTTGTGGTTGTGCTTGCTCTCTACAGATGGAATTGCTAAATGCATAAGAAGATATTTCTGGATTCAAAGACCTTTCCCAGGTTTATTCCCAAATTCTGGTAACTTCTAGTCAATACCTGGCACTTTCAGGTGGTGCCTGTCACATTCCTGAGTTTTCTTAGGAGGCAAAGCAAAAGTTTTCCCACCTGGAATATTTGCATCAGAAACTTCTGCAGCAATAGCAACACTAGTGAAAATTACTTGATCTTGCAGAACTGTCCATCTCTTGGCATCCTATAAATATCACCTTTATAACATGTTTAGAACAGAGGGATTCATAATCCTAACTGCTATTATGAACCCTGAACAGGGAATTCAGTAAATCTGGTCTTTTTCTCAGCTCATATTTATTGAACAGAACAAACAGACTTCATTTCTCTGAAAGCTTTTTATCGGCCTAATTATTAAAGCAATTTGTTTAGCTTTTCCAGCTGCAGTAAAAACAGAGCCCTCAAATAGCTTGGGGCTGGTGTTCTCCAGTTCCCTTCAGGTGAAAATAAACCCACTTACTCTCCAGAGAAGTGCCAGTGTTAGCCTGAAGACATCACTTCAGTTTACACAGCTGTATCAAAAAATTGTCTGGATTTAGTAGTACATGGGTCCATATATCAACCAGGCACACAGTTTGCTTCCAATCACAGGCAAATAGTTGAGAACCCTGTCAAGTCAGCACTAAGAACTGGCATCAAAAACATGTTACACAGATAATTATGAAAAGCCAGCTCATTTATGCCTAAATGGAAGAAAATCTCAACATATTAGTCTGCTGTGCAGTGATATTTATGGGATTGAGAATACAGATGTCAGGACTTAAAGCTATAGAGGTAATTTTTTCTTTCTGCTGGCAGATTAATAAATTAACCCAAATTTTGACATGCATTTTAAGTTATCTGCCTTCCCTGAAATTCCTGGTCTCAGAGCTCTTATGCAAAATTCTAGTTTGCTGTGATTTTTCTCATAGGATTTTTCTCAAGGATTTGACAAGTTCTTTCCACCTACTTTTAATTTATATGTATGCTGCCCCATAAAATCATAAAACAAACTCATCCAAACTTTACTTAATCTTTGTAAATGGAGATATAATCACTGGATTAATACAAAAGATAGTCAATTTGTTTATCACAAAGGCTTTTCAGCCCAACAGAAAAGCAAGCAGCCAGATTCCTGCAAGCCTTTAAAGCTTTCCTAAACATAGTCAAGTTTAACACATTAGATGAGAAGCATACCAATATTAGCCCAGTTTAGATCGAAAGTCAGTAAAAGGGAAATCAAATGGATTTTTCTTCTGGTCTAAACTATCAATCACATCTGCACTGATGTATCCTTCCAGACTTATCCAGTGGAGCTTCAGTCTGCTCCTTTATAAATTTGATAGGCATTGTTATATTGTGCCTTTCTAATAAACCAGTTTACATACTGTACCACCACTTTCTCAGAGGTTTCCCACTGTTTTCTATGTGAGATATGCATCTTTGTTAAACCACTTAGATGTAGCCTTGTCTTTACTGTAAACTTTGCAAACCAGTGTCTGTCAGGTTTTACACAGTTTCCCTGTGTTGAGCAGACTGATGGAGCCCCTGTACTGAATATCCCAATGTAGAGGGAAAAGCTTTGGTTTCCATCATTTCTTCCCCTTTCAGTGGAACTGCAGATACTACTGCAAACACAGTGATCATCTTAATCGCAAATTGCAAGTACGCTGGTGGAAAATTGAATCAGACCTAAAGCACATTAATAGAAGAAACAATTATATGACAACTTGTTACAGTGATTACCCCCCCTAAAATAGACCACAGTTGTAATAGAAAGGTCTTGGGGAAACTGTCAAGCATGATTTAAAGTGAGCTGTATGACTATAAAAAGAACAATCTTTTTTTTTTTTCTTCATCTTCTTTTTTTCTCAGAAAGAAAATGAAAAATCTGATTTCACCAAAAAGCAATTCCTCTTTTCCCTCCAGAAAAAAGCACAAACTCAGGAACAAAAAGGTGTCATCTGTATACGCAAATCCTGAGGAAATAATAATTTCCATACAGATGTGGTTTTCAAGAACATCAGAATAATTCCTTTCATCTCACAATTGTGAATATGGGGAAAGCTCACAGCCCTCACAAAATACGAAGTACACGAATGTTGACTTTTCTGATGGAAACGTGCTTAGAAACTTTGCTCTGTAATGGTCAAAATCAGGCTATGGATGTTATATTTTGCTTAAAGAATAGAATAACTAGAAAACAACATTGTTTCTTTAGGACTGCCTTACATAAGACAGGTATGATCATGTCCTGGAGGAATTTGTTTCATTACAACTGGTCACAGCTCTGAGGGTACTAACAAGCTGCTACAGCCCTCACAAGCCTCCTCTGGGGCCTCCTCCAATGTTTCTTGCTGCCCAAGGGGATCCCCTGTGGTTCCAGTCCGGTTATAGCCAGGCTGCAGAAGCACATCTTCTCTACTTCTCAAGTTTCTGCCTTGAAGGCTCAAGAAGTCTGCTCTTCTCCACTCATCTGTATCTTCTATAGTCATTTATTAAGCTAATGGTTGATTTCAGGAAAATTTGGAAAAGAAAACAGGTTTTCTGCAAGCATTGGGAAGATGAGCAGCTGTTCTGAGGATGGGGCAGAGAGAGCATCTGACACTCTCACAGAGGTACAGGGATTTACGGTGAAGTGTTCAACTTGTCAGCAGCCTGCTGTGCCAGCACCACATGTGTAGCTGATACCATCTGTCTTGTCTCCTGCCTAGCGAGCAGGTCATCCAGGAAAACCTAGGTTTGTCTTGGGGGAATCACAGCACATGGGTTGTGGACTAGGAAGGTTTTTTTAGTTTGCTTCTTTTTGTTTTGTTTTGTAGGAGCAGCACAACCAAACTGCTTGAAATAAGCGGCCAACATCTACTCAAGGTACTGTATGCCAGTAATTGTCTCAAGACCCATTACAAAATATGTGTGGGAAGCCTAGAACTTATCCATTGGACTCCGGAGTTTTCCCTCTCAACCTCACCTCTCCTTGCTCAAAATGCTTCAAGAGCTAGCAAATTTTACACTATGCTGAAAAGAGTCAAAATTGGGTTTGGGTTTAGGCCTTCAAAAGAGTCATATTGACTCCAGAAACCACATATGAATGAAGTCTGAGGATTCAGTTTCCTTAGTGACTGTAGAATCTCTCCTGAAAGGGGATTTCCCAGCTCCTAGGGGAGAGAATGTAAGAGTGGAAGAGATCAAGAAGACAGAGCTACATATGGCTGTGGAAAGGATGATGTTGTATAGTGACCTGAAAGCATCAAAAACTGGTAAATATCTCCCAAGTATGTGAGTAATGCAGATAATTATGGAAGAGGGGTGTTCTTGCATAGACCTGAGCTTACCTGTGACAACAGGATCATAAAAAGGAACGTACAAAGCTGCCACTGTCATACAACCACCTCTCAGAGAAAGAAGAGTACAATTATCTTCACTCATAAAGTCAACAACTATCGCCATCGAGCAGGAAGGACTGCAGTTGAGTATTTTATCCAAAGTCTGAAATCTGTAAAATCATACTGCTTTCACCAGGCTTTTTGTTGTGCTATCGCTGTTTTATAAGCCCACGTCCTTGTTCCTGTGTTTTCATTGTAACAGCTCTTAGAGCATTACAGCCCCCAAAACAACTTGTTTCCTCACTCAAACACTTTTTCAGAACTGACTCGCTGGAAAATATATTTTATATAGCTTCCTATACTGCTTGGAAAGCTAAAACTATAATTAACTTTGGTAATTAGAGTTAGAATATTGCAATAACTCTTCTCCCAGAACTACATTTACCATTAAGTTATTCATCTTTGGAGCCTATTCTTGCATGAGCCAATTAATTCATTGACAACATTGTGATGCTCCATAAATAGTCTTGAAAAATTAAACCCTCGAGCACTGCAGTCCCAAGGATTCATGAACAACAAAGTGGACATCAGGTTTTAATAATGGCAGACACTGCTTTTGAAATTTCTATATGAATGTTAATGAGTTAAGGGCCAGCTTCAGCCCTCAAAGGATCAACGGGAGGAAGAACCTGGCAGTAAAACTTTTAACTTTATTACTTGCAGTCATGTACTATTGAGGCTTTGCAGGTTTACGAGAGTACAGATCTTGATATGTTTTCAGAGCCTCATTTCACCACCTCATGGGTTTCCACATGAATAACCCAGTACTAGCTCCCATTTATTCAAGGCCAGGCTGTGTGGAGCTTTGAGCAACCTGGACTAGTGGGAGGTGTCCCTGCCCAAGGCAGAGGGGTTGGAACTAGATGAACCTTAAGGTCCCTTGCAACCTGAACCATTCTATAATTCCAACAACAGTCCTACACTAAGGCTGCAAAGAAAAGCTGTTCAGAAAGTCCTCAGCAGAGGCCAAGCTCCTCTGATACCCTGGTGCCAACTGGATTGTCATCCTGAACTGCAGGAGGAGCAAAGCAAAGGTGATGCTGAGGCGTTTCAGAAATTTCTGTGAGGACCACACAAATGTATTTGGCTGAGTTGTTTCAAAATATAAACCAGGCTGGAATTTTGGGCCAAAATCCATTTACAGCTTTACAAAAGTCAGCTTTACAACATAAATCCTTCTTTCACACAATATTATTATAAAAAATTTAGGCTTTGACAGAGTTTCCAAGATTCAGAAATACCAGCTTTAACATGTCACGGTCCGGACAGAAGACTTTCCAACACAGTATGAAGATGTCATAATCCAGAGCACTTCCACACTTCTTATCTCTGACATCTCTTTTTAGTGTTTATTCTTATTTTTTTTCTTTTTCCAGAAGCACTTTTTTCACCCTTTTTTTTGCTACTTACTCAAGCTTCACATTTTCTACAGCAGATAGATAAATTAAACCAATTTCATAGCAGAATAAAGAAATGAGGATTGTGAAAATGCCAGGCAGTTAAGAAATGGCCTGGGTAGCATGGCTCACACATTATCAAATTATATGACAGGAATCCTCTGTCTTTTTCTCTTCTTGCCCATACTTTTTTTTTGTTAGAGTTTTGCGACACTGCAAGGAAAAAGTGATCCTTTCTGACATCTACAGAGAAACTTGCAAACTTCTGTTTGGGTTTCAGGTGGAAATGACATCTGGGTTTTGAGTGGGAAATTTGAGAAATGGGAAACTAAAACCAATTTAAAGGTACCTTTAGCAGAAGCAATAGAGCTTTTATCTGCATAATTAAATCAGCCTTAATTCTTCAGCACGTTCTCAGGAAATGGGTTACATTAATTTATCAAACCCTGTTTAAACAAAAAAAAAGTTTTTAAAATTAGTGGCCCACCATGATTCAGACAGCCCAGTTTTCATACTAAACTCATTCTTTAAAAATTATGTTATTGGGAGTTCAAGGATTCCTAAAATATTAGGAAAAAATACATGTCTTCTGAGGATGAACCAGAAGAGGACATGCCTGCTGTGAGAGGAGAAGGCAGAGGAGAGGGTACGAGCCTGGAGAGTCGGTCCTGCTCCTGGTGCCAAAGCTGCCACAGGGGCATTGGAGGGCCCAGGGCATTATCACAGGCTGCCAGATAAACTACTGCAGTTTCTGGTCAGCACACTCCATTCACCTCACTCATGGCTGGGAGGAAGCCTGGCTTTTGCAAGACTTTGGTACAAGAAACACAGTTAGAGAACCATGGCTGTTTTACCCAAGGAACATTTGGCTGCCTATTTCACTTGGTGCCTGGAGCCGTCTCTGGTATTCTGCTTCCCATAAGACAGGGGATAAAAGGGGTAAAACTTCACAGGACAAAGGTCCAAGTGCAGCTAGCTAGCAATGTCCCGACAGCACACCATTTGTCTGGTTAATGCACATATTTGGAAAGAAAACAAGGTGTAAATTCTATATTTTACTTCTATATTTAAAAAAGGAAGCACCATTGTTCTGCGAGAAATGGCTTTTCTAAGACGTCTCTAATGCTTGAAAAAATTGTACTAAATGATCAAAAGAGAACTAAAATGATTCAACTCTTTCAATTTTATTTCTGTCAGTGTTTCATTTCGCGATTTGAATACATACACGTAGATAGAAACACACACACAGAGACAGAGACACACATACATATATGTATGTATAGTATCTCTTTTAAGAACTTTTCTAATGTTTTGATTTCGGAGGGGCTGGACAGCCTGGGGAGATCCATATGTGCATATGAATAAGCCGTTAGTAGTAATGCTGTTTTTCTGAAAGCCTGGATTAACATATAATTTACGAAAGAGTCATCATTGCCAAACAGTTAGATATTCATTTGATCTTTAAAAATTTAAAAAGTGTTTCCCTGTAAGTCAGATCTGCCAGTGAAAATTATACATCTCTAGTTTCCTTTGTCCCACAGCACTCATCTTCCAAAATATTTATGAGATCTGGGTTGGTGGGGTGGATGATATTTTCCCTGCAAGACGTGTCTTCTGAATTTTACTTTGAACTCTGTCTGCCAAATAATCTATTTATGTTTAGTGACATGTCATGCTGAAGTCACTATTCAGACAGTGTGCAATGTTGCATTTCAATTTAGTTAATTTTAGGCTTTTCTTCCCATCTCTCTCCTTAGATGCCTGTCATAAATGAATGGAATGTCTCTTTTAATACAGTCTCTAGAATAAATAGATGTATTAGATTTTGTAATCATATTGTTTGCCTTTTTAATATGATGGAACAGACATCAGAGAAAAAACTAATAATCAGACTTATTTAAATAAAAGCTTCTGGAAAAGAAAACTTATAGGTTATTTTGAAAGTGAAAATATTTTAAAAAAATATTTCTACTAAATATACCACTTCATTTTGCCCTCTTAAAAAACAATTTTCTCAAGACAGTATAAAACCCATGCAAAACATGTATGTTTTTGCAAATGAAAGCTTTGTCCCTGGAACTTCTTCTAATCTAAAGAAATGCTGTCATATAGATACTATATTTGAAATCACTTATGTGAAGCCTTACTCATCTATATCAGGAAGTTGCCTGGTAAGTACAGGAAAAACAAAACCAGGAGTGGAAGGGGCAGTGCCCTAAATGGTTCAAGTGAACTTTTATCTGTTTGCGTGAGAACAATATGAAATCGGAAATCCTTTTATTGTTAGCATAAGTTTTCAAGTGACAAGCCTTAAAGGCTAGTCAGAAATGACATGATCGTAATAAACTCATGACTGCACAGTCCAGCCTGCATTTTATTTGGTCAGATTTTTGTGGGCAGTTGGGGTTAATTTGAACTGAGTCTGAGGACCTCAATTTTCCACCTAAATGACAGATTATTCTGATGGCACAGAACCAACAACAATTTCATGCCCTCTGAACCTCTTCGGAAACTATTAACTACGTGTCACATTATTAACAGAACTGGCCAAAAATTAACACAAAAACAGGTTTGCTTCAGTTTCTTTAATTATTTTTCTCGTTTCCATCAAACCTGCTTAAAGCAAAGCTGTTAAGAGAAAAGAATACCCTTTTCTCCACAATTAATACCAGCAGTTGCTGCCAAACAAGATATCAGTTTCACCAAGGAGCTGCAGGGAGCTTCCAGAATGCAAAATGTTGAGGCAGGATATGCCACAAACCACTGCTTTTGACTAGAAAGATCCCGATAAGCTCCAGTCATCAGCTGATAAGAAGAGGAAAAGTTTTAGTTAGATGCATATATCAGCATCATCAGTACAGCAGAGCGAGAGCACTCCTTATCATACCACCTGAGAAAAACCTTCATTTATAGTCCATATAGTTTGGTAGTTTTAGGAAATAATATTATGCACATTTGGAGACTGTTTTCGGAGCATATAGCATTAAAACAAACATTAAAAAAACAAAACCAAACACCAAAACCAAAACAAACCAACCTCTCATATAACATCTAAGTTGTAATGGACAGCTTGGGACACATGGAATGACTTGCCATTTAATATTTTATTGAATGGTGGCTTTACCTCTTTGAGCAGCTGGTGTCTCTGAATAGTTAAAGCATTACCATTCATGTGGGCTTTTTTAGGAGTGTGTGCAAACAGAGATTATACTTCTGTTTGATAATTATTGAAGTCCTGTAAGTAGGACTACCATGGGAAAAAGCTGTGTTGTGCTACTGTGGGTACAAGCTGTAAGAGTTGAGACCATGACAGTGAAAAAAGTTTTCATATAGAGGCCTCCAAGGTTCTTTGCCACAATCATGTCAAACAAATTTAAGGGAGAGAAAGTGAAAACAAGAACTTTCAAAATGTTTCTTATGGAGAAGCTGTACCTACTGTTAGTATCTGTTGTTTAAAATTATCTTCAGTAGTGTTGTGCAGTAAGTAGCTCATGCTCACTCTCCACTCACTTTTTTCCTAAAATCTCACATTTCAATGTCAGTTCTAGCATCACAGATAACAGTTATCCAAATCTGAAACAGTAAACCAAACTGTTGTAATTCACTCTAGTTCAGCCGTAACTCACCATGCTACCTTCCAAAGCTGAACATGGATGTTCCATTTCTTTCCTTACTAGGAATTAACTATTTGGATCTTCCAGGCAGCTTGGCTGTCTCATCCCAAGCTAAGGGGAAGGACAGTGATAGGAAGGAACTGTATCAAAATAAAAACGCTCAAAAGAATGCAGAATTTGCTCTGATATTCTGCTGACATGCATTAAACCAAAGACAGATTGCAGAGAGTATGTAAAGGCTCAAACTCTGGGGTCTTTCGCATGCAAAGTTTTCAGCCATGCCAAGATACCACTTGCAATGTATCACAGAAAATCACAGATGAAATTCTGTGGTAAGGCTATTACAAAGCCATAGCTGCTATTTTGCTATCCCATTTTTAATTGTGAATAAGCTGACCTGTGGAAAGTCTTGCTTTTGCAGAAAAACTTTGGGCAAAGCCTCATACATCCTAAATCCATACAAACAAGCCTTCACTGTAGGCAAGTACTATGATAAAGTCATAGTATCATAGTAACTCCTTCTGTTCTAGGCAGTTGAAAGCAAACTGGACACTGTCTAAATTATGCAAGGTTTCTTAGAATAGGAAAATTGAGATTCTTCACATCTTAAATCAGTCATGATTTCTGCTGGGTATTACCTGGCACACTAGAATCCCTGATCTGTGCATAATTCAGACTGGCCATAAGGATGTTAGATAAGGAGTGAAAGCCTTGCACAAACAAAAGCCAGGGAGTTTGAAGTTGGTATGTTACACACAGACGCACACCTGCAGTTCAGACTAGGATCTAAAGTGCTACTGCTGATCCTCTAAACAGAGATTTGGCCCAATATGCTGGCACTTGTGAAATAATCACACCTTCTCCACTCTTGTTCCCCATTTCCACTGCAGTTGCACTGAAATACTGCTGCCTGTCCCCAACCTCCTGTTATTTCCCTACCACCCTGACTGCTGAGATGACCTTGCCACCACCCTTAGCCTGCTTATGTTCTTCTCTGGATCAGAGCAAGGGACTGTGCTGCCACTCCAGGCTGATTTTGGTGATTCTGGCAAAGAACTCTGTCTCTCCTTGGGGAAAAAAAAAAAAAAAAAAAAAAATAAAAAAAAA
>JAOXNO010000020.1:75731754-75742947 GCA_028565335.1 Limnodromus scolopaceus | reverse complement strand
AGAAGGGGACTCCACGACCTCCCTGGGCAGCCTGTTCCAGGGCTCTGGCACCCTCACCCTAAAGAAGTTCTTCCTCAGATTTGAGTGGAACTTCCCATGTTCCAGCTTGTGCCCATTGCCCCTCGTTCTGTCACTGGGAACCACTGAAAAGAGTCCAGCTCCATTATCCTTCAACCCTCCCTTTAGGTACTTACTTTACGCATGACTTGTCACAAGATGGCTCACACTGTGTCGTTCTCAGAGTTGCTGTGTGTCCGAATGTCGTGGAGGACTGAAAGGCAGCGCTGCTTTCAGCAGGCACACAGGCTCTCACACGAACAGCACTGGGTATGCTAGCTTGGGATAAAAATCCACCTTTTGGCTTAATGTTTTCATCGAGGGATGCTGTAGCCAATGAAAAGTGGAGGTGAGGCCAGTCAAAGAGATCCGGTTATTATGGAAGAGGTGCACTTGATACAGACTTTCCTTCTTAGGGTCATGGGATAAAATGGCATGCCAGTACTCCAAATATCTACCAGTTCAGAGTTACCAGCTTTCGTTTCTCCCAAATGATGGTCATTTTTTAGCCAGCTTCTTTGTATCCGCGTAGTAATTTACTTCACCGTTGGATTTCTATGTGGTTCAGATCCTTCAATGATACTATCAATGAGATCTTCAGAAGTGCTTGCAAAGTTTTCTACATACCACAGAGGTGGTAGAATTAGTCCTATAATGGGGTTATTTGCAGGGCGCAGATAGCTGAACTCAGTTGGTCCCACTGGGGCTAGTGAACATCCATGCTCAAATGGCTGAAATTTTTGCAAGTGTTAAACCCACATAAGCTTCCGTTAATAGCTTTCCGAAAACAACACAAATAGTAAGCCTCTTCTGAAAATTTTAGCCTCTTGTTAAATAAAGCAAATAAGGATGAGATGCCAGGAACTTCAAGGTAAAAAGGAAAAAGAGAGGAAAGTCTATATTGTTAGAGCTTTCTCTGTTAAGTATCCTGGACATTTAGACGAAAAGCAGAACAAACACAACACTCCTGAAACAAACAAAGGCTAAAAAACAAGAAAACCCTTTTTGTATTTTGAGTAATCTTAATTTCTTTTTCTTTCAAACAAAAAGGCAGGAAAAAAAGCTTTTAGGACTTTTTTCAGTGCTCGTGGAATCTCTTTTTCATATAGTAAAGTAGTCCTTTTTCCAGCCAAATAACTTTGTGTCTTACAAACTATGAAAACCACTCAATATGCTGATTAAAAACCATTGTTTATCTGATTCAAACATTGAGAAAGCTGAGGTCACACACAAATGGCTATGTGCAAGCAACAGCATTAAACAGTCAATGACTAAAATCCCTGTGCATTTTTCCATCTGTATTCTATTCAGCATCCAATCCCTATCATTTACTCCCCTTCTCCCCTGCCGGTTGCTTTGCTACAAAGCCGCCCCTGTGCATTATGTCTTGACCTCCTGCTCCTGCAATTAACAGCCACTGCTAATTCCTCTTAGCTGCAGGTCATTTTGCTGCAACCCCATGAAGGGACCTAGCTTCCTACACTCATACTTCAGCCTTTACACTGCTGCAGGGAAAAAAAAAAAAGGTACTTCCTTCTCAACTACTAAAAGATAATATACATTTCCCAATAACAATGTTTTATTTCCAAAACTCCTCTCTTGCCTTCCAACTATGACTTGTTCCTCAGAAGCCAGAACGTCAAACTGACCAGGAAACAGCACTTAAATAATCCAAACACACAAGTCTGATCACAAGAAGAGTAATGAGATAAAGCTTTCTGTGGGTGCATACAAAAATAGTAAGATCAGTATTTGTGTTACAGTTTCTGTCAGCTCCTGGATGAGCTTAGACTTCACTGGGCTAGACAGTGAATAGAGACGAGACACGGCCCCTGTCTGTAAAACAGACAAAAGAAAAGTCATAGCATAAATCTGATTCTCTCTTCTATAAATTGATTTCTAATTTCCAGACTATGAAGAACAGAGCATTTAACAAAAGCAGCAACAGAAACTCTACCTATTAAAAGACTCACAATGCACAAAATCATAATGATAGAAAGTAAGTTTTTATTTCTTAGTAATTATGTGAGAGAAAATCTATGTTAAAAGTTTTTCAAGGTGCTCTGAAGGAAATAAATATACTTACTATTTTTGGATAAATTAATCCTACAGTCCCATTAAAAAAAAAAAAAGTAATCCAAGTATAACAATGCATAAAAATCCACATTTTTTGCCAGGGACATTCAAGTAATCCTAGGTGGAATATGTTATAGCTCATGGAACATAAACCAGTATATAATTAATTGGTTTTGGTGCTGAGGAAAAAAGATTTTCAAATGCAGAAAATCTACCCTTAATCAAATATGGCTAGCTTGCTGTAATTAACAGCTCTTCATTTTGAGGGATAATTCCACCAGTTTTAAGGCTTAAATTTAATTACTCCATAAGTAGGACTTCCTGGCAATTTCATAATCCTTTATTCTCGTCACACTGAGAATAAGAATGTGTTCTGTAAAACTGTAAGGGTTTTGGTTTGGGCCTTTTTCAGTACTGGGTGCTGGGCTTGGGGAGTTCAGCCAAAAAACACTGTGAAGTTAAACATGGAGGAAGTATAACCATAAATTAAAAGAGAAATTTAAGTTCAAGAAATCTCTCACTTTGCCTCTTACACCAACCCTACGAATGTTTGGAAAGTTTTCTGTATCATTAGGATTAGAATCCATTCCTAATGCTTGACAATCAAAATAATTACTTTAACATTTTATTTATTTTATTATTTAGATAAATTTAAATACTGATGGTGAATTCCACTTTCATAAATACTGCCTGAAGAGTGCTTGTTTTTCTCAAAGACTTTAAAGATGATCAAGAACTAAAGGTCACCAAGGACTACTGAATGTAAGAGCCTGAAATACATACTCCTGATACTTCCTAGCCTATGATAATAATTTAGAAAAGTAAAATAAACCACAAATTTTGTTAGGTGTTCATTGTTTGGACACCAGTTTTGGGGGAGGCTTGCTGTGCTTTCCAGAGGTAAAAGCGTTCAGACAGACTAAATCTGACATATCCACAAAACTCAACTCAGTCTTAACCATGTGTTCAATGTTTCTGCCACTCCAATAAAACAGCATAAAAATTGGTAATCATTTTATCATATGGTAAACCTGAGTTTCTTTTCTTCTAATCTCTTCCTGTTACCAGTCTCACAGAACGAAAAATTGCCCATAAGCTCCTTCTGTGTCTGTGCTGACAGTTTCCCAGTGACAGCAGGCTCCCACCAGAGCTGCTCACTAACATCGAGGTACCTGGGGAAGCATCTGCCCCACAATTAGATCTTTTTCTCACTGACAGGGTGGGGTTTCCAAAAGGCAGAGGCAGGCCGCCATGATGTCTGAATTAGAATTCCATCCCCCGCAGTGAATCCCAAAGGAAGTGGGCTTTGCTGTCCTGCTGTCTGCAGGCATTACTAGATGGCTTCAAACAGGCATAGTACTTCCCCTGGTCCATATTTTTTTCCTCTCTTGCCCCACCAGCCAGGCCATGGCATGAACTAGATTATTATTTTTGTAGTTGGACTCGATCTCAAAGGTCCCTCCCAACCATGAGTATTCTGTGATTCTGTGATTATAATTACCTCTTCTTATTCTCTCTCTTCTCCAGGTGATATAAGGGACACCGACAGCCCTAGTCCTCTCAGAAAGACAGGATTAATCCCACTTAATAGAAATAGAACTTTTTAGCACAAGTTTGAGAAATGTGTACATACCCATTATTCTTTGGATACAGAGTACTAGTATTTATTCTAGGTTGAATTATTTGCGCCCGCAGAGATTGTATTTTTGAAGGAAAAATCCAAAAGGCTGCTTCTGTGCTTTCAAGATATGAAGGAAAAGAAGTTGGCTTGCATTTATTTGGGTTTTTTTAAGTAACATTAACAACAAAAACAACAGCAACATAACACCCAGATCCACCTACCACACAGTAGTTGAACCCTTCTACAGCCGTACGTACTGAACAAAACAGTTCTCAGCCACAGCGACCGGTGTCACCTCCCAGAGACACCTCTTGTCTGGGACAGTTTAAGCTGAAGAAGGTTCCTGAGCAGGAAATTTAGGATACCAAGAGGCTCATGTAAAGTGTTTCGCAGTCCTAAAGGCACAGCTGCTGTGGTGCCATCTGGAGAAAGGAACATATCTTCAGTGACAATTAGTAACAGCTTTGCTTACGATGCGCTCGGAGCACAGGGAGGACTTTATCAGGTTCTGAACGCAAGTTTTATCTGTATCTGAAGGCTCCAGCGCTCTCATGCCACCAGGGAGATGGTAATAGTTCTACATACATATGTTTTCAGTGTAATGAGAATAAATCTTCTTTTTATTCTAGCCATTTATGCCACATTAAAAGGAGTCATTTTTAAAAGGAAAGGAAATATGCAAGGTGGAGGATAAACAGCTCCTCCTGCCTTCCTGCCTCTTCTGAGCAGATGAGGCATGCTATGCTCTGCTTCCTTCTGTGCACAGTCCACTGCCAGCTTTCGGATGGAAACACAGCCATGGCAGGGCAAAGGGCACAGGGCATGGATCCAGCAGCATGGATCCAGATCTCATCCCAGTTCTTCAGAAGAGCAGGAAAAAACACAACTGATTGCTCTGAGGGACAAATGCAGAAAGCCGTTGCAGACCAGAAAAAAATTAACAGTCCCTCGGCTCAATCAAGTCATTGGCCTGCATTGCAACCTCTGGCAAATTTTATTCCCCCTCTTTTTTTTTTTTTTTCTCCTTCTATAGAGAGAGCTCCTGGTCCAGGGGAGGTACTAACTCAATAGAACTGATAGACCAATTTTTATCCAAGAAAGCTCTTTACCAAGCAGGAAGTGAATGGGAGTTTAAAACAACAAACCTGATGGTCATTTGAGCTCCCATTAATACAATTAATTAATTAATACAATTATTTGTAGTAATTGTAATTAATACATTAATTAATACAATTATTTGCCGTCCTGCAGCAATCTGAAACTCCTTACACCAGCAACTGGTAAGCCAATATTCTTTAGGAGTCAACTATTGAGCTGAGACAATGCTTTGTTTTTGAACTCTAGAGGTATTTATACTCTGAAAAGTAAAAACGAGTTTTTTAAAATTTGTGGGGAAAACTGTATTCAAATCCAGGGGAGCAGACAAATTGGGAGACAGGTTTCTTTTCTCTAAACAGCGATTTAAAAAAAAAAAAAAAAGGAAAAAAAAAAAGTCCTAATGCATAGTGTGTCAAATAGGGAGTGAAAAGCTTCTTTGTGCTTGTCAGCAGCTTCCACGTCAATCATAAGGAATACAATGAGTTCATATGCTTCAGCTTTGTGTGGCAGTGTGTATCCACACCCATTAAAAGAATAATGTTATAGACTCACAAGCCCCTTTGTCCCTGTACCTTTCAAACTTTCTCTTGCTCTCCTGACAACCACTTTTTTTCTTTCACCAACAGTTAAGAGTGCACATTTAGCGTGGGAGTCAACCTAGTAATTCTCCTGACCTGGGAGGAGACCGTACAAGAGCTACTGAGGGAAGAGTCTATTCCATAAGTTACTGAAATGTGTAAGGAAGTATAAGCATACTGCCCCACTGTTACTATTTATGTAGCATAAAAAAAAAAACCAAACTTTTTTTTTTATTTTTGAAACTTCAGGAGAATCTGTACTCCACATCTTAATTTCAACTCTGGTATTTTTTTCTTCTTTCCAAGGTGCAAAATTAACCAACGTGATTTTTTTACACCAACTTATGGATTAAAAAAAAAAACAACTAACAAACAGGATGGGGCAGCTTGTTCTTAAAACAGCATTGCTTCACTCATACAATATCTTTAGCATGATACTCTTAAAAGATAAATGTATTCATAATATATTCCTTTCTTATCGTTTTGTTCCTGCACCTCCTGCAGAAGACTGGTAATACCCTGTTACTTTAGTAGTGAACCTTCATCTCTGAAGGGCGGAAAACACAGCTTCTCAAATCTTAGCCTATAAAGATTGCAATTAATTAGCTATTCAGCTGAAGTCTATAGGCACATTAGTTTTAAATAGCTGAGCACCAGAAGGAGCAGTATATGACAGCTGCAGCAGCTGGGAAGCAAAGGCTTGACTATAAAGTGGAAAGGCATTGAATTTTCTCTCCCTTTGGGAAAACAGGAAAAAAGCCTCTGCTCTAGAGAGAGGCCCACAGTTAGTGTGTCAGGAGCAACAGCATGGGGCTGCTCAAGAGAGTGGCAATGGCCTCCCCTGATTCACAGGAAAGAGCTGATGCTTCACACCATGAATGTCAGAAGCAGCAACTAAGATACGCGTAGACAGCAAGCGAGCACAGCTGGAACCTAAAAACACAGTGTACAGTTTATAAATGCCACTAAAGCATAGTTCAGAGGAATTAAAGTGTCTAATCACTCTGCAAATCAGAAGTCCGCTCGGCAGGGGGGAGAGAATATAATAGAGAGAATAGAGATGAAAGTTAGTTTCTTTAAACATCAAGCTTATATGGCATCTGTAATAAGCTGTAAATAATATATTGTTACTACATCCTGCCCACTCGAGCAGCTGCTTCACAATAGAATTGAGTTCTGCTCTCCCATCAGTTAAAGAGGCTCTACTTCCTCTCATATGGGGGCAGGAATTAGTCTGTAGTAAGGTCACCACTTACCACATATTTGGCTGTGTTTGCTAAGCTGATTGTTCAGTTTTGAGTAAAAAATCTTGACCTCTAGGTGAAACAGAGAGAATATACCCACATATAACTTTTAGAAGCTGCCCCTAGCAAAGGAACACAAACCCTTCCAATCCTGTAGTTAATACTTGCAAGATGCTAGTCCAGGTTACATTAAAAAATAATTAATCTGAATTTTCATTCCACATCTAATGGCCAAATTTACCTAGATATGCTTCCAGTTGAAAGGCAAGCTGGTCAGCATCACAGCACAGTCGTTGCTTTTTGAAGGTACCTGTTTGCTGCTACTGCTGTTTGTCTTTTTGTAAATTAGTGTGCAGAAAACATTAAAGATTTTCCAAAATACTGCTGGAAGAATGCTTACTCCTCTCATTTTATGCATACTCATGCAGAGGACCTCCTGCTATGCTATAATTTCACCAGTCAGATGTAAGTAAACAAAACAGAGAGGAAGATCTGCCAAAATCAGACAACCTCTTCTGAAAGCACATAAAACCAATCTGGGTGAATTCAGCTGACTGGGGAGTCTGCTTTAGAGAACTGCACATCTTCAGGTCATACCAACCCTTCTATATGACAGTGATGGATGGTGCTTGTTGCAGTCTACAGCCTCATTAGACTTAAAATAATCTCTCTTCTTGCACTCTGACATTTTTAATTCCTTGGGGAAACAGCCATCAAATTATGCTGATCGGTACAGAGTGAAAAAAAACCAAAATGCATAGTATTTGTCATACTTGTTCTGTATATAAAGAACTTCTTCAAAATAAGCATGTATTACATTTGAGTTATATCTTATTTATTTACAGGGATTGTGATAAAGTCTCTCCTGATGTCTAGCTCAGCAAGTTGATTTAGAAGGTTATTACATTTGCTAATTACTTAACGAAGGTAAATTGCTTATTGTCTCAGGATACAGCATTGTTACATGATCGAAGCAATAATTTGGCTCCTCAAATCTGAATTCAGACTGAAACCCACAATGGCCTCAGGTAAACTGTTAAAGCTCAGTTCATCATTTGTGAAAATGAAGCTTATTGGGAGCTATTAGGAGAGGTGTCGGGTGACATACATTAAGAACTGCAACTTACTCATCTGCTAGAATATTAAAGACAAATAAATACCGCTGTATCTGTAACTTTATTAAAACAGTCAAGTTCTGGAAACACTTCAGCTTCTAAGGAGATGCCCTGAGCAGACTTTGAAAATGACACAGCTTTTCAATATTTTTTTGATGCTGAATGTCTAATACAAGGCACTTAACATTTTCAAACACAGTCATTTTAATGTAGGATCCAGTTTTTAGTGTTGAGTAAACACCTTTGTTGTCAAAGTAATGTTGTTGAAACACATAAATTTCCAAAACCCGGTAATGGTGCAGAGTCTTAATTTCAAAACATTTCAAGTCATCTGTAAAGTTTTTCTCAACATAAAAGTAGCACCACCCAGCAATAACCATGGCATTATCGCAGCATCACTGTGATTGGAGGGGACCTCCTGTCCAAATCCTCCTTCCCAAAGCAGGGTCAGCCATGGGGTCGGTTCAGGACCCTCAGGGTTTTGCCTGATTAGGGCTTGAAACCCTCCAAGGATGGAGATGGCACAATTTCTGAGATTACTCTGAGATGCCTGACTTTTTATCACATGTTGTATACAAAGCTTAGAGACCTTACCTGTGGTTGAGAAATCCATTATTAGACCTTGCGATTAGCTGGTTAATTGAGTATCTTTGAGCACATAAACCTGCCAGTAGTTCAGAGCAGTGCTGTTTTGTATTGCTCTAGGATCCAAGAGAAGACTCCAAGCTCATGGAATATTCCACTGTTATCCATCTCCCACAGAGGAGGTATCTTATGATACCTGACTCTCAAACAAGTGTGTTATTCTTCTGTCATTTTTGACTGCAGCTCCTCACAACTTTTTAATTTTAATTAAGTAAATTTTAAGAATTTTTTCATTCATATTAATAATCCAGAAAAACAGAAAAGCCTCAAAAATTACGAACAAAACCTCATCACGTGCAAAAGCTTATGCCAACTAACCTGAGGAATAATACCAGGAAAGCCCTCAGACAGAAGGTTTTCTTAGTTTTGGGTTTGTCTGTCATTTATTTCCTGATGATACTTCATTTAAATTAATGTTAGCTGACACATGCCCTGATCCATTACTGTACCCTCTAGAGAGGACTCTTATGCAGAACTTTAACCATATGGGAAATTCAGTTATTTCAGCTATTGCAAAAGCTGAAAGAGCAGCAGGTGTAGGATCTTTTATACAAATCTTTTTTAAATTCAAGACATTTTGACTGTAACTCAACCTACACTAAATATCAATACATATTCAAGCACAGGGGACTTACCTCCAGTTACCTAAGTGTGTGTTTATTCACACACTCTGCTTTCTGGAGGGACCTTCTTCACAGTGGTGAGAGTGAGGTGGGAATTGTGAGGGCAATCACAGACACCACCTCCTGGCAAGAAGCAGAGAAAAATTTAACTAAAAAATCCTGTCTGATACTCTATCTGCTAATCCTGTCAGCTTCCAAACAATGAATCAAATAGCTAAACACCCCATACTACAACAGTAAGGAAAAACAAAAAGTATAAGAGAATAGACATGTACAAAAACCAAATAATGTTTTCCCAAGTCTGAAATAAAGCTTTTCCAGGTTTCTCTCTGACTTCCTTGAGGATCGTGCAAGGGTTGTTGGTAGCTTCCTACTTCTGTAACAAGATGTCATTCACAGTTATGATTTACTGCGTCCCAAGGCCCTGCAAGTAGAAAGTTCTCATTCAAGCTGAAGATGGGACAACATGCCCACCATCTGCTCCTGCATCTGTCACTGTCACTGAGCTCCACCTCCCCAGGAACACTCTTCTGCCAAGTGCCCCAGCCAGGTCTCTACTGTGGGGAGTTTTATTTTCCAAGTTAAATCTGCTCTTTAGGAAGAGTACATACAACATCCAGAACATACGTAAAATCTTTTTGATCTTGTTGGAAATCAAGACAATTCCCTAAATGTAGTTCAAAGGTAGTACAACCTGAGAAAAAGATGTACTTCAAATTAAGAAATACCACATTTACGCATCTTCCTTGGTGTGACAAACATGACTACATAGCGTAGAGTAACAGCTTACAAAAAGGCCTCTGGTACCCCAACTTCTATCTCTATATGTGAGCCCTTAGAATATCATACTGTCTTCCAGTTTATCATTAAACTTCCCTCACTAAGTTCAAAATAAAGTTTTACTCTATTTTTTTTAGCATTTTACTCTCATCTTCTCTGCCCTCAAGTAACCATGAGACACAACCACTTGTATGCACAAAAGACTGTTATTAGAGCTTCCACTTTTTATAAAGCATCATTCTTCTTAATGTTTGGCTGGCAGGCTACACTTCACCTTTACAGCTGCATTGGGCTTTTAACTCAAGTTAGAAGGAAAGAAAGCAATTTCATTATTTTTAGGTTCAAAGTAGAGAAATTATGTTGGCTTTCCACTCAAAGTAAAACCTAACATAAAAACAGATGGCATAAAATTTCTGCAGACAACTATTTCCCAATAGCTGTTCTACAGAGCTGGATTTCTCTAGCATGGTCTGCTGTAGGAAAAGTTGAATTTTAGACAATGAAGCAGTACAACAGCATGGCACTTCAAAACCTGAGAAAGAGTAACTCTGAGAAAGCGACAAAGAACTTCTAATACAATCAGATTTCAACATCCTGTTTCCAAACTTCTACATGAAAAGTCAGCCCTGATGTTTTCCAACAAAGTGAAGTGCGAATTCCTGGGGAAGAACAACCCCAGCCACCAAGAAATGTTGGAGGCTACTCAGCTGGAAAGCAGCTTTGCGGAAAAGGACTTGGAGATCCTGGTAGACATCAAGCTGAACAAGAGCTGGCAATGTGCCTTTACTACAGAGAAGGTTAACGGTATCCTGGGCTGCATCAAGGCTATTTAGCCTAGAGAAAAGAAAGCTAAGGGAAGATCTTGTCAATAGCTGAAAGGAGAGTACAAGGATCTTTTCAGTGTTGCTCAGTGACAGGAAAAGAGGCAATGGAGACAAACTGAAACACAGGAAGTTCTGTCTGAATATCAGGAAACCCTTTTTAACTGTGAGGGTGACTGAGCACTGGAATAAGTTGGCCAGAGAGGATGTGGAGTCTTCATCCTTGGAGATATTCAGCAGCTATCTAGAGGCAACAGGCTCTAGGTACCTCTGCTTGAGCAGGACGGTTGAAGCAGATGACCTCCAGAGGTCCTTTTCAACAACAGACATTCTGTGATTCTGTGGTTCTGGGTTATCATTGGCTGGAAGAGCTGATATGAAATTTAGGGATGGGAGAGAGAAAGAGAGAGAAGGAATAAAGGAAAGAAAGAAGGAAATAAGGAAAGAAAGAAGGGAGGAAATAAGGAAGGAAGGAAGGAAGGAAGGAAGGAAGGAAGGAAGGAAGGAAGGAAGGAAGGAAGGAAGGAAGGAAGGA
>JAOXNO010000020.1:75714892-75731275 GCA_028565335.1 Limnodromus scolopaceus | reverse complement strand
ACAGAAAGAAAGAAAGAAAGAAAGAAAGAAAGAAAGAAAGAAAGAAAGAAAGAAAGGCAGACTTGCTGTTCCTTTCCTAACCCTCTTCAGTAAGAAAACAGGGAGTCTGAAATAGCATTCCATCCAGGAAATATAACTGTCTTTCATGATCAATTTACATACAACTCATTTAGGCGCCAGATACAGGTCAACCAGTTGGGCCAAAGACTGAGACCTTGAGACCTCAGACAAAATACAGAGAACACTGTGAAAACAGGTTCTCAAGTATGGGAGAATGGGAGAAAACCAAACTTTTTGTGCTGGACAGTTGCCATAAATATGTATTTGATACTGTAAAAGCAGGTTAAATACAAAACATTCTTCTACACTTATCCACAACCAGAACAAATACAAATCCAATCAGGTTGTCTTGTCTTAGTTACCTAATCCTCAATGTTAGAAAACAGCCTCTGAAGACAATTTTATGTATCAGTCTTACAGAATGTTTCACAAATTCTCTGTTTACAATATTCAGAAGTTTTCTTCTGACGAATGACTTTAATCTACAAAAAACTCACCTATTTTGTACAAAACATAATATATAATAGCTAGAGAGAAATCACCCTTCTCATGGTCACACAGAATCACAGAATCACCTAGGCTGGAAGGGACCTTTTAAGATCATCTAGTCCAACCAATGGACTAGAGGGACTCTGACTTCACATTTCATGCTAGGCATTGAGTGGGTAAAAACCAGCAGAAGTTAAAACGTATTTTAATTACTCTCTTCATATGGTTCATTAAAAAAAGCTTAGAATTATTTCTGCTTCATTAGGACTTTGATAATCAACTGAATGAGTAAAAGAAAAGGGATGGAGAAGAAGCAAGCAAAGAAAAGAAAGTGTTATGAAAGATTTTAGTACACTGGCAGAAATCTCTTTTAAGTCTTGTACTCCAGCTCACACAGGTTTTGGATAATGAAAGGTCTAGCTGTTTTAATTAGTAATTGCTGGTTATTGAGCTGTCTTAAGGATATTTGTGTCTTTCTAGATCTATTTTTTTTTTTTGCCTTGAAGAATTTGCTTGGAAGTTCTAATGCCAGCTGTGTTGTGAAACAGGAGATACTCAGCACTTTGGTCCAACTGATAACATGATGTTTTCTGTCCAAGGGACTGGGTGTTATTAAATAACTTGCTGCAGGTCCCACACATCACCATTTGGAGGATATGAAAGGAGAGGGGGGAAAGAATAAAAATGAAGGATGGTAGCTTTTTATCCTCTTTTAATGAGATTTCTGCTCAAACCTTTTGAAAACTTCTCTTTTTCATAGAATCAGAGTTCTAGCATAATGTATTTTGCACAGTTGACTTAAGTCAATCCCAATTCACCCCATTTCCTCTAACATGAACCATCACATAAAACCAGAGGCAGAAGCATAGTTGGAAATCTATGATCTTGCTGCAAAATTTCCTTCAATACCACGGCCTGGGACAGCACTTGCTCACTTATTCAAAGAATTTGGGTAGTTACAGTTTTGTAGCCAGGGGTGGTTTGTCCTTAACCATGAGGCATAGATGAAGGGAAGTACAATATGTAAGATACTCTCCCAGGTCTTTTTGACTATACAGACTACAGACTTTTCTTCTTATATTATTCTTAAAATAAAAAATTACATTTAAAACTGTCCAGTTACAGATAGAAAGAAAAAGAACAACAACTAAGAAATAACACTTGCTTCTCCCTGTCTCATTACTGTAGCTGAGTGTTTTATAATGGAAAGTATTACTCGACCAGGAAAGGCTAAACTGGATTCTAAAGTAATCAGAAAACATAGACTCAGATAAGGTCCATGTAACTCACTTCTTGGCAAAAGGACTGTCAGTTCAGTTCAACAAATTTCACGCTCTTGAAATGATGCTGAAAATTCTGCCCAAGCTACAGCAGGCCTCTGGATTGCTCTATCAGCCAATTTCTTCAAATCAGCAATGATCTGCATCAGTTGAAAACTGCTATGCATGTAAAAGGAAGAACAGAAATCTGAAGCAAGCAGAGAATTCTGCACCCTGACCTTTATAAAATTGATTCCTGTTGATTCGTTGACCTGTGAGAAAAGAAGAAGCTTAGATGAGGGGTTTTTCTCTTGGGTAAAGATTTTTAATAAGGAAAATACAGTAACTCTGGATGGTAAGAAAAAAGTCTGGCATTCACAGAAAAACAATAAAAACGTCATCTGAAGGCATGAAGTTCACACAACAATCTTTATCCCACTTTTCATAAAACTTGCTCTGGTGAAAGTAAAGTTGACCCTCCACTAGGGTCAACTTTAGAGAAAGACAATTTCTCTAGCCTTTGCTCAAGAGTCACATAGAATCACATATTTCTTCACCCCACTATATACCCATAAGTACTGTAAGAGGGAAATTGATGCATCCAAGGTGGGCTGTTCTTTCCCTCTGCAACACAGAAATACTAAGCAATAACATTGCATAGGTTTACTATGAACAATCACTTACAAAAGAGAGTGAGGTGCCCCTCCCCTCTGAACTGTTAAACCGCTTTCAAACCTACCTACCCCAAACTATCCGGCAGACTTTGTATATGTAGACTGCATGTTAATGATAGCAGAAGTGAAAAGAGAGAGCAAAGTGAGTTGCAAATGATTTCCATACATAGATATTCTAAACAAGAACCCAAGATGAACATATTGCAAGTCAGGAAAATAATGCCTTCTTCAAGCATATATTGAAACATCAATAGGAAAGTCTAAGTGCTTTCCTAGTAGAAACCATTCCAGCTAATTTGATCTGAACTTTCAGAAAGGAAACAGGTTGACAAACTTTCAGAAAGGAAACAGGTTGACAACCCTTTCAGGCTTAGGCTTCTACTACCATGACAGACCCTTGGATACCTTAAAGGTTTCAGCCACACTGTATGAAGTAACATATAAGTAAAAGCAATAGCCTCACTTTAAAAAGCTTGCAGTTCGCCAGGGGAAGCTCCCTAATTTTGTAGTGTGAAAGAAAGGAGCCTTGGAAGCAATTTTAAGTCAACTGCTCAGGACCATCCTTCAACCTGAACAAGTAAGAACTGACCAAGTCAAAGACACATATCCAGCACTACCTTTTTTTTCTATTGCAGTTGTAATTACAGCTTCTCACAAACAGGACTTATAAAGTTATATGACTGGCAACAGGTGGCCTAATAACTGTATTTTCTGCACTTTTAAGGCTTTTTTTTCCACCACATTTTCCTCTTAGTGAGGAAACCACAGCTATACTTAGAATTCAGCTCCACTCTTTTCACCTTGGGGTGAAAGGCTGTCCTACTGCATATGCCTATTTATTTCAGCTTTCTTCGTCTTGGTGACCTCTGAAAGAAAAGGCTCACTGTGCAGAACAGCATGTACCAGAACTTAAAAAGAAAAAGCACACAGCCGTGTTCGAGCAAAGATCTTCCCTCCCAGAAGTATTACTCAAATGCACAGAACTGAATATTGCTCGAAGCTGCCTCAAAATGAGAGCAGAAAGTATTTTGATAAATGAACTGGAAAAGGCTGTCCGGTTACACTGCCACTTTTACAAGCACAACAGCATAATTTTCTCAAGTGTCTGAGTGAGAAATAAGAACATTTCAAAGTCAAGCAAGAAAATGTCTGTTACATAATCTGTTGGGCGGTCCAGAGGTCAGGGCTTAATGACTACAATGGAACAGAGCCAATTATACACGTTCACCTTTGTGAGAGAAGGAAAACTTGTGCTAGTCCCTTTCATGTACCCAGTTCTTGTTGGTTTAGGGTTTTTTTGTTTTTCACTTTTCTCAAAGCCTTGAGACAGAGAAAGCAGGTGAAGTAAACCCCCTACTTCTCTTTGAGGCATTTCACAGTACCACTTCGGGATTTCTAATTCTTGATTATTTGAAAATGTTAAGTTCTCAGAAAACATAGAGCACAGCCTCTGAACTTGCATCAAAACACATCTGACTTGTGGTCCTAAATACTGAATATCAGAAAAAGAAAAGACGATCAGTCTAACCATTGTCCACTGCTATTTGTAGAGCACACTGATGCGGACAGGGGGAGCACAGCGAAATGGTATTTACTGACCGTGCACTCATATTTAAGGGGTTTTTTACATTTCTTGGGCTCTCTGAATGAAAAGGATTCTCACTTCTCCAGGCTTTAGCCTAGCTGGAAAGAGTTGAATGATTTTTTAGCAACCAGAAATAGGGAATGAAAGCCAGTATCTGTTTTGGATTTGGATGTGCCAGGGACAAGGACCAGAGCATAAAATAGCCAAATCAGCAATAATGTTAGTATTTCTCCTTTTACTTTGTTTTAGTACAGTGTTCAAATCCAAGGGGTTTTTTTATTGTTTTTCAAACTACAGTTCCCTGTTCTGATGGAGGACTGTAGGAAAACATGTGAATGAAAAATCTGGGCACAAACTGAGGTTCCATCAGAACAGCAGGAAACACTTTTTTACTGTGAGGGTGACCAAACACTGGCACAGGTTGCCCAGAGATGATATGGAGTTTCCCTCCTTGGAGGTATTCGAAAGCTGTCTGGACATGGTTCTAGCGATCTTGTTGTAGGTGACTGCATGAGCAGGGGAGGTGGACCAGGTGACTTCCAGAGGTTCCTTCCAACCTCACCCATTCTGTGATCCTGTGGTTCTGTGACTCTGTGATCTGAGCTTCATTATAAATAAGTAAATTAAGTAAATTAAGTTAAATATGAGCAGTTTGTGAGTAGTCTCCATTACTATCCTTGATTTAGGTGCTGTGAATTAGGTACTAGGGGAAAAAGTTGTGTAAAAAATGTGTTAATGAAGACCAGTTTCACTAAGCGGATGAGCTGTCTTTTTTTTCTTATTAGCTTTTGAAGTATGTACCATTTTCTCCTAGTGGGAAAACCATGTCAGATACCACAAAAAATAAATTGTGATCTTTCTAAGTGGGCTAGTTTTCTTGTAATAACACAGTCTAGAGAACTAGAACTAGACGAATCTTCTAATGAACAATAATATTATTTAAAAACCTGCAAAGATTTCCAACACATGTAATTTAGATGAAGTATTTTAATAGTTTAAGCATTTGCTGATAAAACACAAACCGAGCTTCATACATCAAACACAGCAAAAGAGAAGTATGAATAATTTGGTACTAATGTTACAGGAGCTGGAAAGACAGAACAATCCCTTAAAATGCAAGAGGTTAATTAGTTGTTCTTTCAACACCCAAACAGTAAGAATTCAAAACTGGAACTTAAAATATGATGAATTTCAGGTGCGAATGGTAAACTGCCATGTTTTAAAGAAAAAACCTGCAAAAACATGCAATGTCCTTCAGTACCCACACTGGTAACAAACATGCTCAAAACCAAAGTAGTTCATACCAGACAATTTCAAGTCCTGATATAATTGTATTCTGAGATTCTTATACACTTTCTCTGGACAACCAGGATCAAATAGGCTCTAACTACATTGGTTTTGGTACAGGCACATAGCAAATGGTAGGGCTGAGAAGTAACATGTTTTGTGTCACACAAGTAGTGACACAGAGCCAGAAAAGTATATAGTTAAATGTAAAGACACAGAGTAAGCAGATCAGAAGAAGCTCATAGTAAAAACAAGAATGAGATGTGTCTTTAAGAAGCATCAGTGTCCACTTCTGAGATTACAAGCCCTCAGTTAGAACAGAGCAAGAAGATAATACAAAAAACTTCCCTGGAATAAATTTTCCTTGTACAGAAAGAGTGCATTTAACACTTCTGTGCTGAAATGTACTTTCTTTTCTGAAATGTCCTGCTGTTCCTGCCATCTTGTTTTCATAAAGCTTCTGTGACCTCCTTTGCCCAGCAACAGATCTTAACCAATAGCAGTCTCCTATCAGATATATTACTGTACAGCCACTGATCTGAATGTCTTTGCACAGCAGTTACAGGCATGGCCCCTGTTGACTACCTTGATCGTTCCTCCCTTAACTACTCAGCAGCTGTGGTATTGCAGCCTTGCTTATTACAGAAGAGATATGATATCATATGGTGCTAAGATATTACATCATCTTTGCATACCAATGGTAATTAATGAGAAGGAAAAAAAGAAAAAAGGATATTTTATTTCCATTCAGAACATATACTCAGAAGCAGTCTACAAGTAAATTTAATATTTTGCACAGATTCTGGACCACAAAAAAAAAATCTCACAAACAGTTTGCTATTCCACATCTAGATCTTCTCCAAGTGGAATGAAGAACAAAGTGCAACTCTCCCCTTAATTTCCACAGAATATAATTTGTTGCTTGCACTCAGCGCCACAGGTTAAGCTGCAATCCATAGGGAATGTAAGAGAGGTGTCCATTAGCAGCCTGCCTACCAACCACCATCTATGCTCAAACACACAGACAATATATACATGCACTGTTTCTTGAGGAAAGTGAATAAATATCCTGTTTGTATGAGGTTAACATGAATAAGTGAAAATCTCTGCTATTTGTCAGTAATCAATAGGAATAGATTTGAACAGACATCACAGTATAGCAGGGAGTTTGTACTGAGATGCTATCAGCAGATACCTCATAAACAGTCTGAAACCAAGTGATGAAGAAGCTGCAGAAAATCTCTGTCAAGTTAATAAAGACAGGATTGGTTTGGGGGTGGTTTTTTCCTCCTTTTATTATTATTTTGCTGTCATCACTTGAAATTTTGTGGTCAACTTTCACAGCAGAAATGTAAAACACTACATTTATCAGACTGATATGGCACTCATGGCACATTAACAGGACTAAACTCTCTTTCACAAGACAGTAAATATAAGAATAAAAAAAGGGGACATTCTGATCAACCTTCCATTACGCTACAAGACAATTTTTTTCTGAGTCAGACTGATGTTAGTCAGGGATCTGAAATGTTTTATATCACAGGTTTAGAAATAAAAATAACAATGCACATAATACACACAGAGGCTGGTTCCAATCCGCATTGTGGGTCCCTGTTCCTTTTGAGATTTAGTGGAGCATTTATACATTTAATTTTAAGAAAGAGAGTAATCCCTTTAGAACTGATGGGTCTGTTTCAAGAGTACTTTAATATTATGCTAGATTGAGGCTTACGGTTTCCTTCAAAATGCATGTGAATCTGCTAACTTCTGTGCGACAGAATCTTTGTAATTAATCCGCCACTTAAATGCTCATTTCTTTCTTAATGATAATGTATGTTGAAACGGAATTACAGGCAGCTAGGTTTAATTATCTAATCTAGGTTTAATTATCTAATTATCTAATGACCTAATTATTGCATGTACAATTGCAATGATCAGTAAACAGTCACCAAAATTTCATTACCATTTTCAAAATCACATCTAAGTGCCTATATTTCATAAACAAATTCACCTTCTCAGACATTCTAAGCCAAGAACGCCAATGGCATCCTAGAGTGCATCAGGAAGAGTGTGACCAGCAGGTCAAGGGAGGTCATCCTGCCCCTCTACTCTGCCCTGGTGAGGCCGCGTCTGGAGTACTGTGTCCAGTTCTGGGCTCCCCAGTTCAAGAAGGACAGGGAACTGCTGGAGAGGGTACAGCGAAGGGCCACAAAGATGGTTAGGGGCCTGGAGCATCTCTCTTATGAGGAGAGGTTGAGGGACTTGGGTATTTTTAGTCTGGAGAAGAGAAGGCTGAGGGGAGATCTGATCAAAGCCTATAAATACTTAAAGGGAGGGTGTCAAGAGGAAAGGGCCAGTCTTTTTTCAGTGGTGCCCGGTGACAGGACAAGAGGAAATGGGCACAAACTTGAACATAAGAACTTCCATCTAAACATGAGGAGGAACTTCTTTAATGTGAGAGTGGCAGAGCACTGGAACAGGCTGCCCAGAGAGGTGGTGGAGTCTCCTTCTCTGGAGACATTCAAAACCCGCCTGGACATGTTCCTGTGCAACCTGCTCTGCGTGGACCTGCTTTGGCAGGAGGACTGGCCTAGATGATGTCCAGAGGTCCCTTCTAACCCCATATCATTCTGTGATTCTGTGAGGTCAACCATTTGTACAATTCATAATTTTTATTAGTGTAAATTACCAAAGGATGATACCAAGAATCCAACGTGTTTGTATCTGTTCATTATATTCTTTCTGTAAGTGACAGAGGCATAAGACACTGACCTGGTTATCAAGTCTGGTCTCCTTCAGGGTAACTTATCTTCCAAGTTCCTTCTTAAGGTGGAGTTTAGGACTTTTATACTAGAAATATTTTCACCCTTCTTGCATTGAGGGGAATGGTGCCACAGAACCTAAGGCATTTTAGGAACTTCTGCCTAACCTCCAGACTTCATTTACTGACAGACAGCTTTTATATATGTGGTTTTGGGTCAACTTGACTTAGCAAAGTTTCCCTTCTTAACATTTACCATGCTTATAGAAGTCAAATAAGCACCAACCACCCCTAAACCTTCACTTTGCTCATGCAAGCAAGACAAGCTCTTGTGTCACTTGACTTCAAAGAAGATGCTCACAGTCCCACTCTGCAGCTGTCCTTTCGGTCTATCTTATTAACACTGCTTAGATCATACTGTCAGTAGAGAATGTCTCAATAATGAGAAATCATTATATGTTAGATCTCTACAGTATTCCACGGCATTTAATGTTGCTCACTGTTTCCTAAAACAGGATGTGAAACCAGCCAGTCTCATTGGGGGAAAAGGTAAATGTCCATCTTAAAGCAATCTGGACTTCCCACCTACTCAAAATTCTGTCACATTCCTGCCGTGTGTTCAGGCTGCATGTATTGATAATGTTGTGGATTCATTCAGGGCTAAAAACCAGAGTCTCCAGCTTGCCTTCAGGAAAGAGCAGACCTTTGATTTTATCAAGAAAACAGCGCTAGGATACATCTTCTTTCCAAGTAAATTGATATTACTTTTTTATTGAAATTCTCTTGTGACAGCCTAGCAATTCAGATTATCTTTGACAACCCCTTTCCATGTAGAACACTGAAAGATATAATGGTATAGGACAGAAAAAAAGACAGAAACAAAAAAGGAAAAAGAACCTGCAGGTAAAAAATTTGTAGATGATCTCTTTGGTTTTTTTGAGGTTTTGTTGTTACTGGAAAGTTTTTACCCCTTAAAAAAATAAGTCTTTAGGTTTAGGACAGTATTTCATTTTGAGCTTTAAGCTAAACGTATAGATAAACACACATGCAAAACCTAAACAACAACCAACCTGTTTTATAGGTAATTCAGACATTTGAACCTACAGTCTTGGGGAGTAACTTCATCAGTGATTTAATTCAGTAAGCGATTCTAACTGTTCTTTGTCCTTCTGAACTTGCCTTAGAGCCTTCCTGGGTTGCATTAATATTTGAAAACCATGTTGGAGTAACATTATTCTTTTTTGTCATCAGTCCTTCAATAGCTGGGGAAAACACCACCTCTTCTCACTCAAGGAACAGGGGGCTAAAAGCAAACAAGAAAAAATAAACTGCACCTACTGTGGACCATATCTAAGCTATTCTGGATGCCACCGGCTAACAAAACACTGCAGGATGTTTCCTGGGACTTATTTAAATCTTGTCAGCATACACAGCTCAGATTCAAGAAAACTGTGACCAAGTTAAAAGTAGAAAGGAAATGAGAAACTTTACATTATGTAGGCATTATAAGACCACATTTCTGATTGACTATGAAGAAAGATTCCAGACAGCTTGGAAGCATTTGATCATCACAGTGAATTAAGAAACTCAAACTTTTCAGTGAAAGAAGTATCCTTACCTATGATCACAGTCATTTTGTGTGTGGTTTTATTCCAGTCTAAATATGAGTGTTTGGACAGTCGGTTTCCTAAGGGTTTTGAAAATGTGGATGTACAAAAGACAGGTGGAATTTAGGTGATCTTCAGATTCATAAAAAAGTTAAATGTATTCTGTAGGCTCCATCTCCTTCTATGACTGATATTTATAGCAGTTAAGTATAAGCTGGACCTATGGAAACAGAGCCCAAATTAAGCACTCAACTTGCTTCAAAGCACTTCGTCACAATGCAAATGGAAGAATTACTGCTTATGAAAAGGATTATGTACAAGAGACATCAAAAATATCAATGCATTTGTTGGCTATGAGATGTTCTTTGAAGAGAAACACGAGTCACAAAAGTTGACCAGTGCTTTTGTAAATCTTTCCTGTGCTGCATACTGACACCGTAGACCTTGATTGTTTTCCATTGAGAAATGCAGACTTGAAGAATGTTGCTTGCACTGATTTCATTGATATTGCTTTCTTAACCAGATAAATCTCCAATTCTTCTTCCAGTATTTCTTTTACATGCCTTCTGCAAGTCTGGACAGGGCTGTATTGAGAAGAACAAGCATTTGAAATAAATATGTTCTCCAAAAACCTCATAAACACAGTTCTGCTTTGAGTCAGAACAGAATAACGCACAATCCAATCTGTGTTTCAACCAGGATGAGGGCTCTTTGTATGTGGCTATTAGACAGTTATTATAGGTTATTATAGAAATCACAAGAGTTGAAATATTTCAGAAGAATAGGTGAAGGGGAAAAATCCTCAGAGAAATACTTTAACATCTACTATCCTTCAAACGGTTAATTAGAAACAATTCCTGCAGCAGAAATGTATTTTTAGAAATGCTGAAGACAGCAGGTGCTTGCTACTCAAATTATTTCTGTCATTTTTTCAAGACTAACAGCAGCTACAGAAGTACACATTTCCCTAGAGATATCCTTGGACAACTGTGGCACTTGAGGCACGGACTCCGCTAAGTGGTGAAGCGAAGACGTTTACTGTTTCACTTTTCCAGCATATATAGTTTCTGTCTTTTGATCACGCGGTGTGCTCTTTACACAGATAGGTTACAAGTGGATGTCCACATACCGTTGTGAGCAATACAATTGGCTACATTTAAATGTTTATCCCGCCTAGCTAACAAAACATTACTATTTCGGTACACTGCTATCTGTTTGCTACATTTCACACCACACACACATCAACATATAAGGACATTGTTTTACTGATCTCAAGGCCTGCTTCCCATCAAGACAAGAGCACCTGCCGAGCTCTCGCTCAGCAGCGCGTCTCCAACTTTCTCATTCTCCACAGAGAACAAACACTTAAACTCATCATCTTCATGTGGTGCATACGTACCGCTCCCAACATCAACAGGGGCTCCAGGCAGATCAAATGCATCGGCTTAGTCAAACTGGCCACATGATATTACTTACAAATTCTTGGATTTCCCCAAGTATTTTAGTGTTGGTCACTATATCAGCATCAATGTGGTGTATTGGGAGAAACAATGCCTTTATAGTAATCTGATATCTGCAAAGTGAAACTCTACACTGAAAATCATTAAAGGCAGGATTTCATAGGGAATTGGCACATCCCCAACTCCTGCTTGCCTCGATTGTGAATTGTCTTTGTAGTTTCCATTATTTCTAAAGTTACTTATCCATTATATATAAACATTTATCACCTTAAAGTGGGTGCATTGCTGAATCAGCCTGCCATTCCTATGCTACTTGATCTGTGCTCAGGGTGTTGGATGGTGTCCTTAGAACCTTCCAAACAAATTCCAGGCCTGTTGTTATTCCCCATCCCTCACATTAATAAGATGATCCCTCAAGATGAGTATCAGAACAGCATCTTCTACACATGCACATATTTCTATAAACAGCAATGTGGCCTGTGTTCACCTGATCTTGCTCTGGAAAAATGATCGTTATTACTAAACTCTCCTTTCTGCTGGTTTGGGAAGAAGCAGGTTTGCATCAGGTGTAACTGAGCTTTTTCATGAGAGTGGGATGGTGCCATTGGCACAGTGGCCACTTCTCCAACACCTTGCAGCTTGTCACCTGAGACATTCTCAACATCAGCTAACATTCTTGATGTTAGCCATCATGCCCCTGTAACAAAATACAACTGATATTAAACCAAATTGCTATTTATAAGGGAGAGAGAGGGAAAAGGAAAACAAATAAAATCACTGTGAATAATCCAGAAAAAACACACACTTACTATGAATTTCAGTGAAAACAGAGTCTTAACACAGAGTCTCCAGGATCTTGCTGATCAGATGACTGCTTCTCCTTTTAAAGTTCTCACATGATTGCTAAAATTTCTCCCTGTCTCCTTTTCCTACTTTTGGGAGAAAACTCTTAAAAATAACTAACTCTTAAAGTGATGGCAGCTGAATTATGCCGGAAATCTGAAGGAGACCTGTTTTACAGACTCCCATTTAAAAATAACCAACAACAAGTGTAATTTTCCCCCTATTGTCTGTCTTTCACTTTAGTGAAATATTTGTAGCCATGCAGGGAAAGTTGTCAAATATTCCCCATTTTTGGCTGGGTAGCATTTTTTTTTCATGGGCCAATTCTTACAATAATTCACCAGATAATTAATGACGCATAACTTTTTTCTGCAGTAAATATTTTCACATGAACCTTATTCTCTGTATTTCTTAAATTTAATTAAATTTAGTTCAATTTCCTGCAGGCTCCCACAGGCAAAAAAACCCACTACCAAATGTTGGTTTTACTCATAAGGGTTCACTTAGCTCTACTTTCCCTTCCCAACAGTGATTTTGGTTGTTGGGAAAAGGTATATAACTCAGTTAAAAAGACTAGCCTTAAGCTGAGATAAAAGATGAATTCAAAGCCCTTTTACTTCCAAGGACCTTCTGAGTAGACAGCTTAGAGGAGATGCAAAGCTCAGCTAACCTATGAACAGGCTCGTTTGGAAGGAAGCGTTCAGATTAGTTTGACAAATACTTTTTGTCCTGGAGACTGTCCTCTCCACGAAAAACTATTACACTAGCACAAGGAAACCAAATGGGAAGGAAGCACAGTTTGTATGATAAGGCTGTACAAAATGTTACTGAAGCTATCAAACATTATCACATAAAGCAACCACTTGGACCTGAAGAATAGGAGCACTTTAATTTCAGCTACACCATTTTCCCTTCTTCCTATGTGTTTTCTGGGTAAGGTCTTCCATGGAATTACATGAGCCACTAATTGCTGGTCCTTGAAATACTTCTGCCAAGGTAAAAACATACTTCTGAATCTTATCCCTCCAACAGCCATCAAAGAGATTCATCTGGAGTAAGACCAGTATCTGTGCTTGTACCCAGATTGACATGCTGGATCATATAAATGCTACCATCATGCAGAGGATAAAAAGAAGTGAGGCTGAATCCTGCTGTCTCACCCTGATCCTGACAACACAGATTAAAAGCCTATGGCAAGCGGTTTTCATTTACTCATAACAAACCTCTACAGACATGTTCTCTCACAAAGCTGAACAAACACATCATTCAGAATGTGGGGCCCTTTGTTTCTGCTCCGTTTCATGATTTTGATTGCTTCAGCAGGAACAATGGACCAAGAGTCTCCTGTTTGCACCAGACTCCCAAATCTGATATCCCATGTGCCTTTGTTTGTAAGACCCCATTAGCCCTGATTTGTCATACAGAATGGTAGGCAAGAAAGCACATTAATTTTTTACAGCTACTGCTCCATGCTTTGAGTAGAGCACAAAGCTTTACTGTTTGCAGCATAAAACTTTTGCAGTTGCAGTATGCAACTACTGCCCGTGCTCTGCAGAGCTGGAGCTGTAATCCTGAGGACCCAGTTCACAGCAGGAAACCAAGGGTAACCAGTGGGCAATTTGAGGAGAACCTACACACATTGCATGGAAACAGCAGAAAAGCACCTTTTTTTTAGTTAAATGTGATGTCTTACAGTGTCATGATCATTTGCAAGTCCATCCCCACAGTGGACAGTCATTTTCAGTGAAGAAAGTTTATTCTGATTAGTTTGGGTTTATCTTTAAAGATATATGACTAGTTCCTTTTCAAATAAGCAAACAAACAATTCCCATTTCCACCAGCCCCCTTGCCAAAAAAAAAAAAAAAACAAAAAACCAACCACAACACCAAACAACTCCAAGCCTCAAAAAAAAAAAGACCCACCTTGGAAAGAATGAAAAAAACCTGTAAAATTACTTTGTTCCTCACATTATCAGCACTGAGAAATACAGCCTGTAGACAAAGTAGTGTAACAGCTAATGCTCATTATCCTTTCAACAGCACCCAAAATGCATTGTGTATGTAATATTCTGCTCAGATTTCCTATAGGAGCCATGGGTGGCCCAGCGACCTCAGCACTTTGACCCTTCTTTCCTCCCCTACATTAAGCAATAAGACTGGCTTTAACGCATGTGCTACAAAACGGCACTCACAACCCTCATCAAATCAGATCTGACTTGCAAGGTAACAAGCCACAAATTCATGTGTGCAAATTGAGAAATACCTGGGACCTGAGTCCCACCTCCAGATGAATACATCAAAACACTAGGGTGGATAGATGGAATACAATGAGGGTTTATATTATTTCATATAACATTCACAACCCTAGTAATTATGCTGTAAAATGTTATCACTTTTCTGATACTGGAAGAAATGTCATTAGCAAGGCTATTTCACAGATAGGGTTGCAAAGCCAGGAAATGTTCTGAGCATATTTCACGGATGAAGAATTTGTCTTTTAGACACAAAGTAATTTGCAGTAAGTAAACATATCACATATATGAAAGCTGTCCTGATATCCAGTGAGGAAGGCATTCAGGCACCTATGAAAAAGATGTAAAGCAGCCATTTTATTTTACTTAGCCAGGTGTTTGCTATGAATATTAATAAGAAACAAGGACATATATTCACCTATAGAGCTACAAGAAAGTTTCAAGAGGCTTTTTTTTTTGAACAAGCAAGGGAGGGTGGAGGGATATACATTTTTGTACTGATCAAAAGAACCCGAAATACATAGTTCAAATCTGGATGCATTTTAAAGCATATTTATAATCTTCAAACAGCAAATCCCCAAGCTCCATGCTAAGCATCAAAATTTTAATTCAGATCTCTTCTTGTGGAAATTTGTATACCAGGGAGATTATTTTATTCTAAGCCACACAAAGAGAATATGGCAAGCGAATTACTGCAAGTCAACGGTTACTAGTTATACTAAAATGAGACTTTACAATTGAAACCTACCCCTTTAGCTCAGGAAACTAATGACATCTTCCTGGAGACGGGTTGTATCAAGCTCCATGATTTTCTGCACAGCAGAAAGCTTCTCTGATCAGCTTTCGTAGACTGCTAGGTACCTAGTTGGTTTGAGAATAGAGTTTAGCCCAGTAGTTTCAACATATGTTTTACAGAGTCATCCTCTATATCAAGGGAGAGCACATATTGTATACTCTCTAGGATTTCTCTATAACCATCTGAGGCTTTTGAGTTTGTTTAGAAATTCAGATGTTTTCATCTTGCTGATAACTTTTGTGTGTGAGCATGCACAGGAAGGTGGGTGAATTGGAATTCAGTATAAAACATAGTATGGCTTTAACATCGGTGCTTTTAGCTAGATTACTTTGTCTCTTCTACTCATAAACAATGCAATAAAAAGATACTGCTTTGTCAATAGAACATAATTACATTTTTTTATAGCGGTTTTTTTTTGTGTTTCCAGTTTCCACACTAATCCCAGGATCCTAATTTATTATCCTCCTCAAAGCAATTCCCAATGTACTTTTCTTCATACTGCTCCCCACTCACAGGCCAGGCTTTAGGGCTGAGCATCAGTCACAGCCAGGTTCTCTTAGCATTATATCAGATTCAGTAACAGACATCAAGCTTAACTATAACACAAAAAAATCAAAATAAAAAATGAAACGAAAAAAAAAATGGAGACAGAAGTCCAAAACTAATGCTCATTTTGTCAGTCCACCCAATGGTTAGGGTAGCCTTCATAATAAACTTCAAGTGTTTTTTAGAGTTTATAAACCTAAAGTGTTGTTGGTCAAAAAATAATATAATTCAGTTCTGCTATTAATACAGCCACTCATGAAGCTGCAGTTCAGTTACTTCTCCAGCACTTTCCAGTTATTTTACACAGTTTTTTACTAATACAGGAGATATCAGTCACACCTTTTTTTCTTTTGCTGAAGCCTCAGTGTCAAGAGAGCATGGGAGAAGACTGTGACCTGAATTCAGCAAAGGAGTTTTCAAGTCAGACAATGCCTGTGGATTCCCCCATCCAGCTGGACACAGTCCCTGTTGCAGCTGACAACCCGGTGACCAACCTTCACTGCAGCACATGAGAGCCAGGCAGTCCCTTGTGGATTCCCTCACCATTATCAGCACATCCAGTCGGAGACACAAGTTGCCTTATAAAAACATTCCTAATTTCAAGTCAGCTGCTTCCAAAAAAACACCTGTGTGAGTTTAAGCTGTTATTTACTCCTGGTTTATAAGGACTGAAGACTTCCAACGTAGATCACAGAATCACAGAAACTTCTAGGTTGGAAGGGACCTTAAAGATCATCTTGTCCAACCGTCAACCTAACTGACAA
>JAOXNO010000020.1:75686919-75702292 GCA_028565335.1 Limnodromus scolopaceus | reverse complement strand
TTGACTTTCCTTTTCTGGTTGACATACCTGTAAAAGCCCTTCTTATCATTTTTTGCACCCCTTGCCAAGTTCAGCTCCAGCTGTGCCTTACCTAACCTAACACCATCCCTACACAACCAGGCAGTATCTCCATACTCCTTCCAGGATACCTGTCCCTGCTTCCCCTCCTGTACAATTCCTTCATGTCTTTATTTTGATCAGCAGGTCTCAATCTCAGCTATGCCAGTCTCTTGCCTTCCATACCTGATTTCTTACACCTGGGAATTAAGAGCTCTTGCGCTCTAAGAAAGATCTGCCTGGTCTGTTCTTTTCCCTTTCCCTTGAGAGCAGTTTCCCGGGGAGTTCTTATTGACTAACTCCTTGAAGAGCTGGAAATTTACTTTCCTAAAATTCATGGTCCTGACTTTACTCTTCCCCTGACCTGTATCCCTTAGGACTGAGAACTCCACCAGTGCATGATCACTGCGGCCCAAGCTGCCTCCAATCTTGACATCACTGGTTAGCTCACTCATCTTTGTGACCATCAGGTCCAATATCACATCTTCTCTCGTAGGATTGTATATTACCTGGCTTAAGAAGTTACCCTCCAGGAGTCTCCTGTGTTACCTACAGCTCACTGTGCTGTTTTCCCAGCAGATGTTGGAGTGTTTGAAGTCCCCCAGCAGGACAAGAATCTACAAGCAAGATGCCTCCTGTAGCTGGAGTAAGAGGGTTTCCCCTTGATCAGGTGGCCTGTAGTTGACATCAACCAAAAGGTTCCATCATATACTACTTCTCCAAATTTGATCGTTAATGCTGAGTGCAGATTTCTGCCCCGGTAGTTGAAGCACAGCTTCTGTCCTGAACCACTTCCAGCCAATTGAGTTCTGCCAATGACAGATCTCTGGGTTGATTGCTTAAAATGCAATTTTTGTTTTAGCTGCTCTCAGGAACAAATATACTCTGGAACAATGTCTAATCCTTTGATCTACCTGATATTTCATTTCAGCAGCATTCAGAAAAAACTCATTGAGATTGAGAAACATAAATCTGTTTACATAGGTCCTAAACTTCCTTGCAATGCTCTTTCGGAAATACTGCAATGCAGAATTAATTTTTCATCAAGAGACCTTCATGAAGTACATTGCTACCTGCAGGCCATGGATCCCAAGGATTTAACCAGCTTACTTCTTTAACTCTTAGCTTTCCATGTTTGCCAATATTGTCACACAAGACTCCTCAGGGAGAAATTGTGCCACAGCTTCCTAATCATTTACCTCCATTCCCACTCTACTTCTCTCCTCTTTCAGCACAGAAATCTTCAATGAAGGGTAAGAAAGGTCTGAAGCAAGCTACAAGAAGAGTGGGTCTACAGCATAGGCAATTTCTCCAGTGCAACTCGTCTTTGGGGAAACTGTTATCACTGCTACATTCTTTTTTGCCCAGGGACTTTATCAGTAAACTAGAACTAGTCCCTGTTAAACTGCTTCTGAAGCAGTCATTCTGAAAGTCTATTGCTCAGGGTATGACGCGGCTGTTTTGCAGAAAATGCATAGGGATTGTTGTGATAACAACATTTTCACAAGGAAGTCTCAGAAGCTTTATGTGTGCCCCACGTCTCCCCCCAGATCCTCATTCATCTCTCCTGGCAACTTACTGCTTGTGTCTAGGGTGCAATTATAGCCCAAACCAAATCAACTCAGAGTCATTTCAGTGAAATGTATACTGAAATGTATAGTCCAGTTGACGTCAGGTCTGATTCCCAAACACAAACACAAACACACACCATCCCTCCAAAATCTTCTCATGTGGAAAGTTACACCAAAGCCATAGAAGGACCAGAGAAATTTCCCCCAGCAAAATGATTTGAAGCTGGTGCTGGCAAGAAGCATATTCTCTCCAAAGGGCCTTTTTGTTGACAGGAGTCATTATTTCTCAAGACGCTTTCAAAATTCAGCTGAGAGTCCTCCTATAGCTTAGCAGATGATCTGTTAAGTCAAATTTCTTCCAAGCTTATCCTTAATTTTGAGTGGTGCCAACTACTTGCAGCCTCCTAGGGTGAATAGTGGTCTCACTTCTCCCATGTGATTCTTGTTTCAAGAAACAGTGAGAACAGAGCTCTGAGGTGGCCCTCCTGGACCTTCCCACGTTAACACGCTTCTTAAAAAAGATTGCAAAACAACACTGAGAAGCAAACACAACTGGAAGGCCGTTGTTTGTTTTAAAGAGAGTAACTGAAAACCAAATACAGAAAGGAGACCAGAACAAGTCTAGACATAAGTCTTCACTCAGCAACATGTTTTTGCAGCAGGTTCCCTCTCCTAACGTCCCAGGTTAGACTGAGTGATTTTGTAAGTTGTAGCCAACCCTGTTCATTCCCTCCAGCTTCTAGTCTCAGTCTCTGCGTTTGGCTCTGCGCAAAGTTCCCTCCACCCTCAGGAAAGGTGTCCCTCAAGCCTTCCTCCAGAAAAGTGGCCTGAGCCCTGGCTGAAGAAATGCAACATACACCTCCACGCATAACCATGCTGCCCACTCTAGTGACACACCTTCACTGAAATTTAGCAGCTTAAATAAAAGGGTTAGACTCCAGGCTGTGCCCGGGCTTAAGGACAGACAGGTACCTGCACATTGCAGTGTTGGCTCAGGAGTTCCTGGGAAACTCCATGTTTGTCTGCAGTTGCAATATTTGCTCCCTGCAATAACTAGTTTTCAAGAGAACATGATCTTATTTGAAGAACTTCCTCCCCCCCCCCCTTTTTTTTTTTCCCTCTGGAGAATAAAAAATGTCTGGATGCACTGTTTATTACACAAGTGTTTGTGTTGGCAGAACCAGTGGGATGATGTGGGAAAAAGAATGACAGGGAGATGGGGGCAGGGGAGGAAAGCTGCAAACACCTTACTTCTGGAGGCTGTGTCTCGGCATGAAAACTCTAAGCACGTAGCAAAAACATAAACGATCTCTCCAAAATCCCCTTGTGTGGAAAGCTACATGCTATTGAATTGCTAAACCATAGCATGAAAGCAGTTTTACTGTCTCAGTGCAGCCACACCAACGCAAACAACTTTCTGCCCTTTTTATATTCATATCATGTATTCCTGAGTACAATTGTTCTTAGAATCTCATTGCTGTCAGCTGGACAGACACAAATGCAGAGCAAACCTTGGATAAACTGCTCCTCCATCAAAATTAATTTCTACATTAGTATTGCATTTCTACTAGCACTATACTAATTTCTGCAGCTTTCCATGGAAGCTGCTTTAGGAGCAGCAACATCTTTCTCCTCTGAACCGTTTGTCCTTCCAATCCACAATCTGGAATACCACGCTGCTGGTACAGAGTCTTCTACCACTATAGAACTAGAGGTTTCTTTCCAACAAATGCAGTTAGAGCAAAGATCATTCAGTAGGCATAATCATTCTACAGTGGCAATGATTTGAAAACAGTATAGATTGCAGCAGCATTTAGATTAATGGAAAAGATTCCAATGCACAAAAATTAATGTCGTATTTCCACTTCCTTGGCAAAAAACTTCCATGTTTTCTTTCTGCTGAAACAAGAGGGCCACCCTCACTATCTGACAGGAGGAAAGGAACATTGACTCTGCTTTCAGAGAACAAAAATGGAAATAAAGATCTGCACACTTTATTTTAAGAAGAAAGGCTTACACTTATACTGCAGTCTTAAGTCCACCAGTGAATGTAAATAATGAAATTAATAAACCAAAGACATTATCACTTCCTAATGTTGAATATGAAGTGCTAATGAATGATTAATAGATATTACAAGCATGTTTAGGATATTAATAAATATTATGGCTGATTTCCCTACCATCTGCAAAAGGAATTCAAAGCAGTGATAAGTCAGAGCTACAAGCAGTCTACTGAGCTTTATGAAAACATATTATTCATGAAATTTCATATTAGTTTCTCATTAAGGTACTTTAAGAAGCTTGACTTTAATTCAAAAGCTTTAACTGGAAAGGCATTCAAAGTGAGGTATTTTAAACTCTAAATCCAATTTATTTGCCTGGAAATGGGAACTATGTATCTTTTAGGCAGTTTTGAAAATTTCAGCCTATGCACATGGGATCTCTAAAAGACAGGTAATTTTTTAATTTCAGTGAGGAAAAAAAGGTCCTTTTAAATCAGGTCTCAAAAAACCCTGAAAAAATTATTTGACATTGCTAGACTGCACATAGCTGCACATTAAGAGAGAGCTGTTTAATATGATCGTTGAGTGCATTTCTAATCCCACGTGTTTCAGGTGGTTAAATTATGTTTCTTTGGAGATATAAATTGATGGGTTTATCCTTAAAAAAAAAAAAGAATAAAATTGTATGAGGAGTGAATTACCGAACTAAGTCTACTTTAATAATACTGTAAGAAATTAATCTTAAGCAACTGAAAGTCCTTATCTGGCCAGTGTAGTAGTATTTTTTGAGCAGTCCTTTTAGCAAACATGAAATCTTTCAAAGTTGTTTCTCAAATAACCTCTTTTCATTTGTCTCCAGCTGCATATGACAACAGTTTCCTCTCCACTTTAACCTTACCAATAAGAAAAAACTGCTTCTAGTGTCTATTTACATTATATTCTTCTAGGTCACATACATACTCTTCTTTTCTATTAACCATGGTGCATGGAAAATATCTAATCAAAATTACATTTTCCAGCAGAAACTTCTAATTTCTTCACCTTCTTGTTCAATACATATATACGTATTTTTTAAGGACCATCTTTGAAGCAAGCTAAGAATTGTAAGCCTTGTAAAGTATTTAGAGTACCTAGGAACTATAATAGTTTTATTTAGCTTAGAAACAAAAGTACACATAATTTGCCAAAACCAGAGTAGTACTGGTAGGTTTTAGTGGTATATTTGAATAAGTCTAGATTCTACACTAAAACTCCAGTTTCTAATAATGAGAACCCAACTCACACATTCAAAGGAAGAAATGTATTTCTACTCTTGTAGAATTTCTTTCAATTTCTTGTAGAAATCAATTTCTTGCAGTTTTGTTGCTAATATCCTTAATTATTTGCTCCTGAAAAACATGCTTTCCCTTATTCCACTTTTTCACAGTAGCAATGTCTCTGTTTCCCGTCTTCAGATTCTTTGTGAAAATATTTGCTTCTATGGGATATGATGGCCAAGGTAATGAAACCTAAACAATTTTGAACCATTCAGAGTTACGCATGTTGGAAATTAGATATTTTCATTTTTTCTCGCATGTGTGAGAGAGAGAGACACTCATTTCTGAAGCAGTAAATTGAATTTTGTCTCTTGTCATACCTCAGATGCATTGACCACAGTTCTGAGTGGGCAGTTCAGAACAAACTCACTGCCTATGGTAAGCCCACAGAGGTGTCACTAAACTTGCAATTTACAGCAACAATGAAGACCTGTGGAGCCTTTATCATTACCAATGACTGGAATATGAAACAATAACAGCTTTCCCCTGAGATTTTGGGATTTGCTGAAACCTTGTTCAAAGTGAAACTCGGTGAGACAGAAACTGCGGTTCTGTGCTGCTATTTTGTGACAGGTCTTTGAAATGCGTATTGTAGAGGATGCATGAAACCTTTCTAATAATTTTGTGTGTTAGACTGTTTTGGGGTTCAGTACAAGGTAACACTGGGATAATTGCAATGTTAAGATTTCTATTTTTTTCCCAGAATGTTCTCATTGCCTTTCCTTGAAAAATAAGACAGATTCAGTTCCTTTGACGTCAGTACAGCTGAAGTTAATTTCTGGCAGATTTGGGCATGGAAAACATGTTATTTTGCAACTCTGGGGATTCATGTAAACAGCAATTTGGGACCAGACGTAACTGGCACAGCCATGTGGATGTGGCATGTGAGATGGAAACACAAATGCACACCTTCAGGTTGAACATCTTTCTCTCAAGCATATGAGGAAATTAAGGACAATTTTATACTGAAAATACCACTAGGGAGCATGGTATTCATTGTCATTTTTGACAAGCCAATCTACTAAAGATTCGTATTTTTTAGACAAGATCTTTTGTCCCAGGAAGCAGAGGATCATAAATTCTGTACTGTTCTCTCTGAGAGATTGCTTACAGTATCAGTCAAAGCCACAGTGAGACCATCAACATTATGTTAACATTATGTTAAGTCAATAGTATTGAGGCAAACATTCAACGAATTTTCTAAGCACTGCTGCGTGTTGCCAAGATCAGTTGTGTAACCCCAATCACAACAGAGTTTCATAACCCCAGTGAGCACAGCCCTGAGCAGCATGTTCTAACATTGAAATGATGCCACCTTCAAGAAGGAGGTTGGACAAGATGATGTCCAGAGGTCACTGAAACCAAATTTTTTCTGCCATTCTGGGTTTTTGCCAGGGAGACATTTCTTTTGTATGGGCAGCTGCACATTTACTCTGGGAATCTAAGGGTAGGGGGAGCAAGGACCGGAGGAGGGGTGGGAAGGCTTATTGGAACGTATTTTTCCTTTATTCATTGTTCTCCAGGTTATATGCTATCTCAGTCTGTCTTTGCTGTTACCGTACAGCTGATTTCAAAACAGAGAAGGAAAATTACCTTCACTCCATAAGTCTTAGTGAGACACTAAATGTAATGCGATTAGTCTCTCACCCTAATCTACACAGAGGAGAGTTTCCTGTTGCCTACTCCTGTCTGAAATATTCAGAAAGCTAAGAGGATAAGAGCCTTCCACTCTACAGCTGAATCAAAAGGGTTAAAATGCATGTTTTTTTCCCCTGATGCTAAACTTCCCCAAGACGTAAGATCATTGAGTACAAATTGCAGTAGTATGTTGATTTCTTGTGTATGTGATACCCATGTAGCATACTGCTTGGATGCCTGTAATATATACTAAGAAGAAACAGACAATAAATGAAAAGCTTCTGGGGACAAGAGCTGAATGTGAGAGAAACAGTGGACGGCAAGATTTTATCTCTGTTATGCTTACTGATGAGCTGTGTTTTAAATTAATGAGCTAGACTAAGAGGTATCTGATCCAAGGTGGGATACGCATATTATGAGTAACGTAACTCAAGATAGCAAATTCAATAGCGAGATCATGCTTCTCCAAAATAAGAATACAAGGATTTCTACAAGCACAGATACACAGAATCAAGAAGAGAAACCAACTGGCAGCTAGGTCATGGTTTTGCAAACATTTTAGTGACTCGCCCACCAGCTCCCTATCATGCTGTGTTTTCAGTACCAGTGGTTGTTTGAAGAGCTGGTGATAGACAGCTAGCAAAACAGAAGCAGGAGAGTGACAGTAAGCATTAATGGTAGTCACACGAAATGGAAGATGTTTCCACCATGCAGGGCTGCTTTGCGTTGTTGGCCACTGTTGCAAGTTTATCTGAATTTCTTTTGCTCAGTGTTCCTCAGACACATAAACTGAAGGATACCATACTATATATCTGCTTTCAGTCTCACACCTCTTGCTATGATCTGGGACTTTTTCTTTGGTTTTTTTCCCTTTTTACTTTTTTAAGAATAGTCATAACTGCCATGGCTAGAGATCACCACCTGGTCCAGTAGGGTGGTATTTCATTCAGTTAAACAAAAAACATTTGAATTATAATAGCCAAGAATATTTATTCGTGTTAGTTTGGCAAACTTCAGATAGTTGCACTTCCTTAGTTTAAAAATGTCTAGATTTTGGAGACAATTAGTCCTTCTGAACAGTGTGATATGCAACTTTTTAATGTCCAAGTCTTTGTTAGTCAGGAAATCTAACTATCCTGAAAGTGCTTTTGTAATTCTTGGAGATCTCTAATGTTATGTCCATGTGAATGTTAATTAAATGGCTGCATTAGAACTGTTATTCTTAGTTCCCTTCAGATGAGATTCTCTGAAGCACTGAAGAGTGCTATCTTATTATTCCCCATCTTTTGATGTGTCTATCACAGACACTCAAACAATACGTAGTTTAGCACTTCACTCTGAGGTGATGTGCACTCTTGACCTTGTCTGTAGTCTGTCTGCAATTTCCCTCATGAAGTATATAGCTCATTTCTACACTATATATAACCCTTAGGTTTTTGATAATTAAAAAAAAAAAATATGTAATCTCTAATAATTTTTCCACACATATACACAAAAATATAGAAAGAGCTTACACAAGGCTTGGATTTACTTTTAAACCTGTGGATAGCACCTGCTGGTTAAAGACTACTTTACAACAACAAAGAAACACTCACAGGCAGTAGGATGCAAAAAATCCCCAACATAGGACTTCAGCATTTAGGTACTTTCAAGTTGTCAGCATTATTTCTGCATCTCCTAATTTTATGTCTTCAGCATTAATTACAGCTGAAATAATGATACACAGTGTTGTGAACATCTCCCAAAACCCTTAAGAGGGTTGCAGCCAGAATAGTTCGCTGGCGCTAATGGCACAGCTCCATAATCCATACGTGCACAATATACTCACTCCTACATCACGGTAACATAAGCCCAAGCTTTTCCCATAAAAGCTTGGAAAGTATCTGTAAAGAACAGATAGCAGGCCTTTTGTAAAACAGCAAGAGGAGTCTGACAGCTGAATTTCCTGCTCAGAGCACCTTAGGTGGTAGGATTGCAGTCGTGGTGAGATAAGAGTATTGATTGCAGGAGAGGAAAAGGTAAAATGTAGAGCCACTATCCGAAGATCTGTTACACAGTTTGATTTGCCCGCTAGAAATTCATGCTTTTATTTTCCTTCCTTTGTCAACGCGGCACTATCAATACTGTAGGCATCATCACGAGGGGATGGATTTCTAAGCAAATAAAAAGAATGAAACCCTGCAGTACACTGCTGTAGCTCAGGCTGTCAGATCGTATCTCTGTGGCTGCAGTAATGTGAATGGAGGCATAACACTGTTACCTAAGTCTTGCATAAACCCCTGTCTTCCTTTGGACAGCAGTATGGATGGGCAATTTTATTCACAGTTTGTTTTTCACTTCCATCTTTTTCCCATTTTCCTGTAACTTCTACTCCAATTTGAAACAGGGCTCTCACTTGCAGTGGGAGCAGACTTCGGAAGACAGACCTGAGACTCTTATTTTCTGGATCCAGGCTGTTTTCTGGGTGTTATTCATCAGAGCAAAAAGCTTTTATTTGCCCTCTTTATATATTACCATACTCTTCATGATTATTTTGTCTGGATAAATAAGTCTGTCAATGCATCATTGAGGTAAAGCTAATAATATAGTCACCTGTTACCAAAGGAAGTTTAAAATACCTTCAAGGGACAAAGATGTTAAAAACAGAATAAAGCTGTGGCTCCAAATCTTTATTTCATACTCTGAGAATTATACCCACGGTATAATTGATCACAGTTAGTAATGTAAAGATTGAGCACTGCAGTTAGAAAACTGCTTTCTTAGTAAAGCATGCCTTGAAAATAAAATCCACTGACTTTCAATCCTTTACAATCCAAAAATCAAAGGTATGTGTGATGTGAGGATTCATTGGGTCAGACCACATGCACATCCATGCTCATTATCAGTCAGCTGCCAGGGACTGACCCTTAGGAAAAGAGTAGAAGCAAAAGAACAAACATGGAATGACCTTTCATCCAGCAAAATCATCCTGGCTCTGGCCATTAAGGGATTCCTAAGCTGGACATTGCATCTGAAGAGATGCACTCACCAATCCATGGTGCACTGCCCTCTGTGAGTTTGTCTAAACCTTTTCTGAATTTATTGAGCTTTTCATTCTCCCCAATATCCTGTATCAATGAGTTCTACTCTTAAATGTTGAGGTCCATGCATTCTTTTAATGCCATGCAGTAGTGCTAGCTGAAGCAAAGTGCAGCTTGCCCTCATCTTGTTAAAAACAAGAAGCATCCTAATATGTCCTCACATGAAGTTACTTAGTAATGTATCGAGGTTCATACTTCTTTTCTGTGAACTTCTCTCCAAAACGTCTGCAGTGAGAAGGTAAGAAAGATGTGCAGCCTACTCTACTAAGAGGAAATCTTCACAAAATTGGCCTTGAACCCTTATGGTTTGACAGAAGAACTTAAGGCAGTGCAACAGCTTATTTCCATGGGAAAACCAAACCTAGAGAAAGGTTATGTCTTATTCTTTTTTTGGATGCTGCTGAAAGCCTGAAGGAACTTGCCACACAAGACTTCAGACATGTCATGGTTGCTGATGACTTCATCTGATGTGCAGCAAAAATCCTTTAGTTGGTCTGTCTCTTGACTGCAGCACACATAGCTTCAGCACTTTGATATCAGTATCTGAGCTTTAAAACCAGTCTTATGTTGAATCACAAAATGGTTAGAGTTGGAAGGGACCTTAGAGATCATCGAGTTTCAACCCCCCTGCCATGGGCAGGGACACCTCCACTAGAGCAGGTTGCTCAAAGCTCCATCCAGCCTGGCCTTAAACACTTCCAGGGATGGGGCATCCATGACTTCTCTGGGCAACCTGTTCCAGTGCTTCCCCACTGTCACAGTAAAGAATTTCTTCCTAATATCTAATCTAAATCTCCCCTCTACCAATTTAAAACCATTACCCCTTGTCCTGTCACTACACTTCCTGACAAAGAGTCCCTCTCCAGCTCTCCTGTAGGCTCCCTTCAGATATTGGTAGGCTGCCATGAGATGTCCCCGGAGCCTTCTCTTCTCCAGGCTGAACAACCCCGGCTCTCTCAGCCCATCTTCATAGGCGAGGTGCTCCATCCCTCTGATCTTCTTCGTGGTCCTCTGCTGGACCCGTTCCAACAGATCCATGTCCTTCCTGTGTTGAGGACTCCAAATTTGGACACAGTACTCCAGGTGGGGTCTCACGAGCGCAGAGTATAGGGGTAGAATCACCTCCTATGACCTGCTGGCCACACTTCTCTTGATGCAGCCCAGGATACAGTTGGCTTTCTGGTCTGCCAGTGCACATTGCCAGCTCATGTTGAGCTTCTCGTCCACCAACACCCCCAAGTCCCTTTCCTCGGGACTGCTTTCTAATACCTCATCCCTAGTCTGTATTGATAGAGAGGATTATTCCGGCCCGGGTGCAGAACCCTGCTCTTGCTCTTGTTGAAACCAGGTTTACCTGGGCCCACCTCTCCAACCTGTGCAGGTCCCTCTGGATGACATCACGTCTCTCTGGTGTATCAACAAGACCACACAGCTTGGTGTTATCTGCAAACTGGCTGATGGTGCATTCAATCCCTCTGTCTATATCATTGATAAAAATGTTAAACAGTACCGGTTCCAGCACAGACCCTTGAACCCCCCAAACAGTACTAAATTTTAAATTAATCCAAAAATATCTGGTTTCATTTAGTTTCACAATTCAGAATCAACAAAACTGGTTTTCTGTTAGACTTCAATAGAGTTTAGGAACAACTCAAAACGAAACAAGACTTTTTGAGGAATTTTGTAAGGGTATGATGCATACCACTCTGAAAATCATAGAATCATAGAATGGTTGAGGTTGGAGGGGATCCTAATGATCCTCTAGTTCCAACCCCCCTGCCATGGGCAGGGACACCTCCCACTAGAACAGGTTGCTCAAAGCCCCATCCAGACTGGCCTTGAACACCTCCAGGGATGGGACATCCACTACTTCTCTGGGCAACTTGTTCCAGTGTCTCACCACCATCAGAGTGATTTTTTTTTTCCCAATATCTAACCTAAATCTACCCTCTTCCAGTTTGAAGCCACAATCCCTCATCCTATCCTTGTAAAAAGCCTCTCCCCAGCTTTCTTGTAGACCCCCTTTAAGTACAGGAAAACTGCTATAAGGTCTCCCCGGAGTCTTCTCTACTCCAGGCTCGACAACCACAACTCTCTCAGCTTCTCCTCACAGGAGAGGTTCTCTAACCCTCTGATCATCTTTATGACCCTCCTCTGGACCCGCTCCAACAGGTCCAACCCACTCCAAGAGGTCCAATACATACAATACAAATAAGTTCATATATTGCAAGTTCCCTCTCCTCATAGCAATTCACTAGAATAACCTGGATGAAAGTGAATCTGGTAGTCATGCTATGCAAAACCACATACTATTGCTGGAAAATGCTGAATTGTGAAAAGATACATGGTTTCTACCACCACATAGGTGGGGATATCCTTGGAAGTCAGCTAGCTGACGCCTGAAGGCAAGATCAGCCAACAGTTTTGTTGCAGTCTTTTATTCCAATTAGAGGTTTGGACTGAAGTGATGGAGACCCAACAATTCCCCACTCAAGTATTTTGACTTAATTTCATACTTAGAGTAAAAATAAAGTGAAGACACTTTGAAAACATCAAGTTTTAATGTTTGGACCTTAGCAGTGTACTCATTTCAAAACAGCATTATGTGTGAATATTGGTTATTTTGGAGTTTCATGTCTTAGCCTGAACAAATAAAGAGCTGGAAATTCCCAGTCTACATATGCTTCCACATTGACTCTTGGTAACAGACTCAAGAAGTTAACTACAGGGTAAAACCTCATCCCAGATGCCCCATTTCCTCTCGCTGACCTTTACTAGGCTAAGAAATCTCGCTAGGAACTTTTCATGAATATAAGGATGTTGGGTTATTATTACACAACATAGTTGTCATATCACTCTCATTTGCCTCTGCCCTCCATAGTCTAATACCGTCAAAGAACCATCACACACAACATTCAGAGGAATTCACTGAAATAACCTCACTTACCTACCTACTTAAAAAGTACTGTAAACAGCAATATCTGTTTTCGAGGGGAATGGTTACCGTTATGTCCTGTGACTGTAGTTTGCATATCAGGTCCCATTCATAAAATTATAGATGAGGTTTCCAAAAGCATGTTAAGATTCTCATTTAAAGTCATAGAATCACAGATTCACAGAATCATAGAATGGTCCAGGCCGGAAGGGACCTCCCAAGGTCATCTAGTCCGACCTCCTCGTAGTCAGCAGGGATACCCCCAACTAGTCCCCAGGTGCATACAGGGTAGAAGCAAATAAGGTGTAGCGAAATAAGACTCAATAAGAGAATGTCTTCTTATTTCTGGGGGTTTTTTCTGAACCCATACTGTAAGAATAGGAAACAAAAACATACGTCAGTTTTTCATAGGAAGTGGAAATTTTTTATAAAATATAGTGCTCTCATTAGACATGTCCTTGGAACTGATCCTTTACTTGACAGTCTAATCCAAATTTGCGATTAGAAGTTGCTGTGGAAAGTAGCATTCCAACCCAGAAAATTCAGAAGTTTTTAAACAGATGGAGATTTATCACAGATTAAATAAATATCTCCATCCTTCAATCTTGCAGCCCAGTTCAACAATTTAGCTACAGACTGCTTTCCTTCCTTTATTTCCCTGCTCCTTGCTCTTGAGTGCTCAGATAAGGCTTGTCCTTACTTTGTCTTCGCAGGTTTCTGGTTTCCTGAATAGAAAGCAACCATGACTCTTATCACACTCAATTATGCTTGACTGTAGAGATTATATAATTTAGTAAGTAAATAAAATTGGAATCTCTAGATCGCTGACTTCTTGTGTAAGAAAAGTCACTGGATTATGCAGCATGACACTTGCAGTCATTAACCAACAAATGCTCTAGGCCATCTGAAGAGAATAAAGGTTTGTATTAATCAATAGATAAAAGGCTTCAAAGTTAAATGGTTGTCTGTTAAACCATTCTAAATCAGCTACATTAGGAAATAATGTATACTGCTTTCACTTCTCTTAATTAAAGGAATCCATTGGACTGTAAAATCTGGATTCTTCTCAATTAGGGAGCTGGATTGTCTTTGGCAACAAACCCCAGTATTTTGCTTAGATAAAGAACAAGGTCGTGACTTAAGGGATCCATATTAATTATGAAAAACTAGACGTAAAAATGAGTGCAGTATGTAATGGGATTGTTCAGATTATGTGGTGGGATAAAACAAAGTGTTGAAAAGATGAAAAGAGGGATTTAACAGTCATTGAAAATATATACAATCTTCCTTGGACTAGGAAGTCTTCTGTAAATCATTTCATATATCAAATAAAAAATACCCCAAGAACAGGCTGAAGACTAATTTTTAGTTGCTTAATCCTTGCATAGAAATTTTATCATGCCTACAAAATACAACTCTGGCTGCTGACAGTTACCATTTTTTAATTGGACACTGACTTGTCCCTGTAATTAAATTTGTATTAATAAATATTTTTCACTATTTTGTTATTGCTAAGGCATTTAAAAAAAACGAAACAAAACAAAACAAAAAAACTATATTGAAAATGAAATCTGGAGAAAAGTTAACTGCCAGTGAATTTCTCAGTGCCATGGAATGAAAGTTCTTTAAGTCTTCATGAAACTTAGGACATATGTTTTTATGTCTTTAACATCTACCTTGTACATTGCACTAGAACTGCTAGGTTGGTTGATTGACCTCAGTCAATTGTGTAAACATAATTGAATTAATGTCTAATTAGTAGAAGAACCTTTAAAACTCGAGGGCGGGGGGGGAAGGGGGGCTGTTTTCATTTTGCCTAAAGAAAAAGGGAGGACATCTGACATCTGACAGCATAAAGGCTGTATCAGTACAGTGGGTATTTTTAAATGAGCTCACACTGTCAAAGTAAGCTTATGTGGAAATTGTTTATGATACAAAGCTAGGAGCCTCTTCAGAGGTGTGTTATTTTATACAATCATGTTATTAACTGTACCCTAATTTTACATGCTGTTCTCTCCAACCCTAGATCTCTTTTTCCAGCTAACAGTCCTCCCAAGGACTGCAGGCGGTAACAGTAACTCCTGCCTGATGATCTTTCCTTAATAAATATGATCTACATGTTGTTTATTTGTCTTTGTTCTGCTTAATTGTTTTGCTGCTTGGAAATATTTTCACTCTTAATGATGAGCAAAGAGCTTGTAACAATCTGAGTATAAATCATGAAGTAGTCAACAATTCATTTTAGAGAATTTTTAAGTTAAGTACTCTGAAGGATTATGTTTTTAAATGAAAAGCAATGTCAGTTCACGTTTTTAATTATTCAAATTTCTTTCACTTCAAACATGTTCTCTCAGAAATTGTAATTCATGATTGCCATCAATATGAAGCTACACTGAAAGCCCTGGTTAATACAGGTAATTAAATTCATTCAGTAGCTGACTTCAGTGAAAGTCGGACAATTGACAACATCTGAAAAGTCTCTTGTCCCTCTTTCAGTGCAGTGATGTAACAAAGCGTGTTAGAAAAAGGGTTAGCTTCACTGAAAGACAAATAACACCAGCTGAAAAATAAAAAATATCCCTTCACTTGTCAAGCTTCGAAACCTATACTTGTAGGCCACAGAACTTTTTTGGTTTAGGCTATTAGGTTGAGGGTGGTTGATTCATTTACATTTAGAATCATAGAATCATAGAATCGTCCAGGTTGGAAAAGACCCTTGGGATCATCGAGTCCAACCATCTACCCTACTCTACAAAGTCATCCCCTACACCAT
>JAOXNO010000020.1:75668778-75681977 GCA_028565335.1 Limnodromus scolopaceus | reverse complement strand
TGGTGGTGCCCAGTGAGAGGAGAAGGGATACTGAAGAGCACTCTGGACATGATCCTGGGTAAATGGCTGCAGCTGTCAGCACCTCGCTGCTGCCTGAGTACAGGCCTGGCCCCTGCTCACCTTGCTGCCCACCCACACCCAGCCCCTTTGTCCCAGAGCTTTTCCCCAGGCCTGCCCTCGTTTCTGCCACATTCTGCCTGCCCAGGTCTGGACTGCTGGTTCCTCCTGCCCGTACTGCTTAAGGTCCAACCCCTCTGTCCCCGTCCTTTTGGCATGCAAGTCCCGCCCCTGTACGTGCAACTGACTCTCCCCCCAGTTTTGTGTCCTGTACCGTCTTGGAAGGTTACTACATCACAGTCTCCAAATCTACAGTAATGTTAACTCACTGTTTGTATTGCAGACTCTTGTATTACAGTTTCTCCATGTTTTGGGTATTTGGGGTTGGCCCAAACAGGTACATCACTCACTATCCTTACTTACATGTGGTTAATGAAAGTTTAGACAGTTTTTAAAATGCTTTATAAAGCCTTCCAAAATACGCTTATGAGTTTTACAGAGGACCTAATGGTCAATGAGTTTACACTACCGTCATTAATAGCAGCAACTGGAAATGGAGATGGTAGATAACTTTCAGAGGCTTCATTAGGGCTTACACAAAATATAAGAGTTACCCTTCTAAAATCCTTTACCATCCATAATGAAAGCCCATTGCTCATTTCATTGACATTGAGAGGACACTTCCCATCAATTCCAGTGGGGGAACAAGAGAGAAAACAGAGCAAGACAAAAACATTGTTCAATCAGGTGTAGTGTAAGACACAGCTAAGAGACAATACATCTAAAGTTTCTACTAAGCTGTCTGAATGAATGGCCTTTTCCACGTGTGCAGCTTGTTCAGAAATTCAGTGTCCTTTCTTGCCTTCAGCTTTATAAAGAGAGGTGAAAATATGTGTTTCAATTTGAATCACAAATGTGTCACACGGAGCTTTAAGAATTTTTATCACAATATTGACTTATGTTTGTGAAAAGGGAGCTAAAATTAGCTATATAGTTGTGTACAGTCCTACTTAATAACTTGTTTAATTACTTCCAAAACTACATTCAGAACTTATAATTTATCACACCACACTCTTCCAGGAAGATAGTCATGCCTAGATTTACGCTTAGTTAATATCCAAGGCAAGACTTCTAATAAAAAAATGCATAGAGATGAGATCCACAATATGCTCCTAGCAAACTCTATGAGCCTTGTATACATTTATCATCCTTTAGGTGGCTAATTGAGGAAGCATTCTTTGACCAGTTCAGTGTGTGCAATTAATATCTAGAAGGGAGAGGGGAAGTCAAAATTATCCAGAACTGTTCTGTTTCTTGAACTAGATGTGACCCATACATTACCAAGGGAAAATCTATTTTATCAGCAACCCAAGAAACCAAATTATAGAAATAAAATTAAGTGCAACAACATGGACAACAAAGGGATTAAATCTATATATAATTATCAGGTCCTTTTGCTGTTGCTGATTGCCTATATACCTTGGCTCGAAACCATAGGACCAGTTAATTTCATCAGTTTTCCTGACCAATGGTTTTAATTTATTTGTGAAGAGAGATGATGCTGACACAGGTGATTTTGTAATAGAAGGGGCAAGCACGTACCTCTTTTCCAATCTCTCAGTGTTAAAAATTTCTGAATATAATGCAATGAGTTGAAAAATTAGTTGTATTAGCTGAGGAGGAAAGGATGTTCCTTAGTTCCTTTAGTCGTATAATTCAGCATGCTTTTGCATAAGAGGCTGCATGAGAGAAAGGGAGAAGCTTATTCTCACATTCCTGTGTGTGTTAGGGCTGGAAAAAGGTATTCAGCCTAAAGAGGAAATTTGAGGTGTTCACATACAAAAATCGTAAGCAATTTGAATCTGTGTCTCACACCAAGTGTGGCTTATGTTTAACAAAAGAATATTTATTTCCATTTCAAAAATTTTAAAATTATTTCTGTGGACTAGTTGGAAATTTCACTGCACCTATGGGCAAAAGAAGTCATAGGTGAGAAATCTATCCCCAGCCCTCAGCATGGACAAGACCTTGTCAGATCTAGCAGCTTCTAGGTTAACATAGTAAATCAACAGTGAAAGTATTTCTCTTTCCAGTTAGGTTGCTTTGCATGCCCCTGGCAGTCATGGTACATGGAAAGCATTGCAAGCTATTCTGTGGAAATGAGCAGATCAAAAGTTAGAAACAGAAGTAAGCAGAAATAACTAACATAAGTTAGCAACAGCCCTTGAACCTTACCTTAAAGAGGTTGTGTAATGGGCAGTTCAGAGTCATTGGGGATACTTGCATGCCCTTAGCTACCTCCCTAATGAATCGAGGGACTACAAAGTAATGGTAGGTTATTATTAGTGATGGCACTGTTACCGATAAGGAAATGAACCACAATGATGGTAACTCAGTCAAAGATCCAGGCCAGAGCATTTGCAGTAACTTTAGCTGTGGATGTATGTACAGGAGTTAACTTGCTAAGGCTGGATGTGCGTGTAGGACACAGATGTCAATTTGATTCTCCAAGACGGCTTTACAGTCTCACAGCAGTGGGAAGTAATGTGGCTTACGAGTGTGCCTACAGCTAATGCAAACTGGGAAGACTGGCTGGCCACCCAGCCAGGATGCAGAGGGAGTTGAAATATTCTTCAAGCAGCTGGGAGAAGTCTCAAGTTCGCTAGCCCTCGTCCTTGTAGGGGACTTTAGCCTACCAGATATCAGCTGGGAACACAATACAGCTGAGAGGGAACAGTCTAGGAGGTTCCTGGAGTGTGTTGAGGGTAACCTCCTGACACACCTGGAGGGAGCCAACTATGGAAGGAGCTCTGCTGGACCTGTTGTTTGTAAACAGAGAAGGACTTGTGAAGGATGTGAAGGTTGGAGGCCATCTTGGGCACAGCGATTGTGAAATGATAGAGATTTCAATTCTTGGAGAAGCAAGGACAGGGGTGAACAGAACTGCCACCTTAGAATTCCAGAGGGCAGACTTTGGTCTTTTCAGGAAACTGCTTGACAGAGTCCCTTAGGAGGACACAAAGGTGTCTGGGAAGGCTGGATGTGTTTCAAGAAGGAAGTCTTAAAGGCGCAGGAGCAGCCTGTCCCCATGTGCCAAAAAACGAGTCTTTGGGGAAGAAGACTGATCCGGCTGAACAGAGAGATATGGTAACAACTCAAGGTAAAAAGGAGTTTACGGGCTTTGGAAGAAGGGGCAGGCCACTCAGGAAGACTACAAAGGTGTTGTGAGACTATGTAGGGAGAAAATTAGAAGGACCAAAGCCCAACTAGACTTAACCTGGATTCTGATGTTAAGGACAATTAAAAAAACTTCTATAAACACGTTAGTAACAAAAGGAGGAGTAAGGGAATCTCCATCTTTTATTAGACAGGGATGGTAACTTGGTGACAAAGGATGAGGAGATGGCTGAGGTACTTAATGCCTTCTTTGCCTCAGTCTTTAATAGCAAGACCCATTGTTCCCTGAGTACCCAGCCTCCTGAGATAGTAGATAGGGAGGTGGAGCAGAATGAAGCACGCATAATCCAAAGGGAGATGATGAGGGACCTGGTACAGCTCCTTGACATGCACAAATCTATGGGGCTGGATGATATCCATCTGAGGATACAGAGGGAGCTGGTGGAAGTGCTCACCAAGCACTTTCCATCATTTATCAGCAGTCCTGGCTAACTGGGGAGGTCCCAATAGACTGGGGGCTACCAAATGTGATGCCCATCCACAAGAAGGGCTGGAAGGAGGATATGCGGAACTACAGGCCTGTCAGTCTGACCTCGGTGCCTGGGAAAGTCATGGAACATCCTGAATGCTACTATGTGGCACATGAAGGACAACTAAGTGATCAGGCCCAGCCTCAGCATGAGTTCATAAAAGGCAGATCCTGCTTGACTAACCTGATCTTCTCCTATGACAAGTTGACCTGCTTATTGGATAAGGGAAAGGCTGTGGATATTGTTTATCTGCACTTTAGTAAGGGCTTTAATGTGGTTTCCCACAGCATTCTCCTGGAGAAACTGGCTGCCCATGGCTTGGACAGGAGTACTCTTTCCTGGGTAAAAAACTGGCTGGAGGGCTGGGCCAAGAGAGTGGTGGTGAATGGAGTTAAACCCAGTTGGAGACCGGTCATGAGTGGTGTTCCCCAGGGCTCAGTAGTGGGGCCGGTTCTCTTTAATATCTTTATCAGTGATCTGGACAAGGGGATTGAGTACACCCTCAGTAGGTTTGAAGATGACACCAAGTTAGGTGTGGGTATCAACCTGCTTGAGGGTAGAAAGGCTTTGCAGAGGGATCTGGACAGGCTGGATTGATGGGCTGAGGCCAGTGGCATGAGATTCAACAAGGCCAAGTGCTGGGTAGTGCAGTTGGGTCACAACAACCCCATGCAGTGTTACAAGCTTTGGGAAGAGTGGCTGGAGAGCTGCCTGGCAGAAAAGGACCTGAGGATGTTGGTCAACAGCAAGCTGAATATGAGCCAGTGGTGTGCCCAGGTGGCCAAGAAGGCCCACAGCATCCTGGCCCGTATCAGGAGCAGCGTGGTGAGTAGGACCAGGGAACTTCTCATGCCCCTGTACTCGGCTCTGGTGAGGCCTCACCTTAAGTGCTGTGTCCAGTTTTGGGCCCCTCACTACAGGAAAGACATTGAGATTCTGGAGCGGGTCCAGAGAATTACAACAAAGTTGGTGAGGGGTCTAGAGCACAAGTCTTACGAGGAGCAGCTGAGGGAGCTGGGGTTGTTTAGCCCAGAGTAAAGGAGGCTGAGAGGAGAACTTTTTGCTCTCTACAGCTACCTGAAAGGATGTTGTAGAGAGGTGGGTGTTTGGTCTCTTCTCCCAAGTAACAAACACTAGGACAAGAGGAAATCAAGTTGCACCGGGGAGGTTTAGATTGGATATTAGGAAAAATTTCTACATCAAAAGGATTATCAAACACTGAAACAGCCTGCCCAGGGAATTGCCATCCTGGAGATATTTAAAAGATGGGTAGACATGGTTCTTAGGGACATGGTTTATTGATGTTTTTTTCAGTGTTAGGTAGATGGTTGGACTCAATGGTCTCAAAGGTCCCTTCCAACCCAGACAATTCTATGATTCTACAAGTGAGTTTTTTTGGTGGTGGTTTTTGTTGGGTTTTTTAAACAGAACATACTTATTTTGTTTCTCCCCAAGTTGAGGGGGTTCTCCAGGCACTATTTTTACCCCTCATTTAACAACTTTTCCATTTCTGTAGCCAGTGTTAGAGAAGACTACCCAAGACTTGTCCCTTTAGCTGTTAAAGCAGTTTTGTACATTATTTTTCTTATGAATGCGATTCTTCTACAATAAGAAATTGATTATTACATTACACAGCATTCTCATATACCTGGCCTTCATGTTATTAGCAGTCTATAGGAGGACACCTCTATTTTGTACTTCTTTATAACATTTAAAAAAAACCAACATACCAAACCATGGTTAGGTCTACATAGACAAAGATGCAGAAGTAGCTGTTTTAAGGAACACCATCTGTTCTCAAGCTCTTCATGTACCTCTTGTGATGCCAAGACTCATTCAGACTGGCAGAACACACATGGCATGATGGCATTTTGAGACCAGCTCTAGAAGATTACCTGAGTCTTATTTATTTTCTTCACCTTTTTTCACTTCCACGGAGGGATGAGGCAGAAGTGACAGCTGTGTGACCAGAACATTGCCAAAGTTTAAAGCCAAAACTGAAAATGAGGAAATGATGTGTTAGGAAACTTGACTCAATAAGTGTATATTATATAAGTATATACAGCCTTCATTTCTACATTTTACTTTGAGACCACTGAGGGTGAAGTGCAAAAATATGCATGTTCAGCAAATGACTAAGGCCAAAGAGAATTGGCGGGGTTTTGGTAACAAAGGGGCTGCAAAGGTGGCTTCTGTGAGAAGAGGTTGAGAGACACCCCTGTGTCTGACACAGCTGGTTCCAGCCAGCTCCAAAATGCACCCACTGTTGACCAAACCTGAGCCCATCAGGGACATTGGTTGCAGCTCTGTGACAGCATGTTTAAGAAAGGGTAAAAAACACTGCACAGCAGCTGTGAGAGAAAGGAGTGGGAAGACTGTGAGAAAAACAGCTCTGCAGGCACCAAGGCCAGTGAAGACAGAGGGGAAGGAGGTGCTTCTGGCACCAGAGTAGAGATTCCTCTGCAACCCATGGTGAAGACCATGGTGAAGCAGGCTGTCCCCCTGCAGCCTGTGGAGGACCACAGTAAAGCAGATATCTGCTTGCAGCCGATAGAGGACCCCATGCTGCAGCAGTTGGATGTGCCCTGAAAGAAGCTGCAGCCCTTGGAAAACCCACACAGGAACAGGTTTCTGGCAGAAGCTGTGGCCTGTGGAAGTCTCTTCCTGAAGGACTGAGCAACCTCTTCCTGAAGGACTGCACCTTGTGGAAAGGATTCACACTGGAGCAGTTCTTGAAGAACTGCAGCCCATGGGAAAGACCCAAGTTGAAGAAGTTAATGAAGGGCTGTCTTCCATGGGAGGGACCCTATGGAAGTGGGGGAAAGGCATGGGTAGGATCGTGTTGCAGAGACAAAGTGTTATGAACAGACTGAAACTGCTATTCTCCGTTCCTCTGTACCCCCTTGGTATATGTATGTCTCTGTGTGTGTATATATGTATATATGTACACATATATATACCCCTTGGCAATACAAGAGTCAGGAATGAAGTTAAGGCTGGGAAGAAGGTGGTGGCGGAGGTGGGGAAAGTGTTTTATCCTCCTCTGTTATTAGTTGGCAATACATTAAATTAATCTTCCTTAAGGTGTGTCTGTTTTGCCCATGATGTAGCTGGTGAGTAACCTCCTTGTCCTTATCTTAACCTGTGAGCCTTTACTCTTATTTTCTCCCCCTATGTTGCTGAGGAGAGGGAGTGAGAGAGCAGCTTGGTAGCCAGCCAAGGCCAACCCACCACAACAGACAAGAAAAGATAATAGGGGAAGGAGCAGAGACGTATCTATTAAAGGATCATTCAAAAATATCAGTGTGTCTATACCCTTTGGATAAGGAATTTTGCAGCTGGCTACAGCTGAGCATCAAGGGATGCACATGCTCCATCACTGGTACAGCATATCCTCATCTGCTAGCCTCATTTTAAGGATATTCTTATCTTAAAGTGGGAATTTTTTTTTCTTTTCCTTTGTTTCTTAGTTCATTTCATGGAAAGTTTAGGGCATTAGGAACGAAAGGAGCCCTGCCTGACATCCCATGCACTGTACATAGCACAGAGACAATCGCTGCCTGAAATGAGTTTACAACCCAGATAGTTTTCAAATAAAACTGTTTCTGTGTGAAACACGGTGCATGTCACTGAGAGAAAGATGTGCACAGAAGTATCAATGCTGGGAAATACTTATTTTATTAAGAGTGAAAAGCGTGTAGATGTAAGGGGAAGAGTACTGTGAACTTGATTAAGTGCACCAATAACTACACTAACAGATCTGAGAAATTTCCAAGCCTTGAACTATGCAATTTGTGTCCATTTCTGAATAAGCTTACTGCATATCAGTTTGGTGCCTAAGGCTTTATGCTGTTGGTTTAATACTCAACAACATTCATTGTTAGACCTGAGGGCTATTATCAGCTACCAGTTTGATTGCTGCTTTCATTCTTGATAAAAAAGAGCAGTAATGACCACCATAAACAAAATAATCCAGCACCAACAGAAGCAACAGCAGCAACTAGAGATGGGCAAGTAATTACAAATATCAAATGCTACAGTGACACCAAGTGGTGAAATGCTAGCCTTCGTGCTGCAGTTTCAATGTTAGGTATCTGTTCTGACACTTATCTCTCTCCTATTTTGCCTTTTCTCCCTGCTCTCCCCTGTAACTCAGTGTCAGTGTCACCGTTAGAATGTATTTTCCTTATCAGTGTATTACTTTTTCTACTGAAAGCATAATTATTCTATTGATATTACTCAGATGCTAATTCAGAAAAGCAATTTGGACTCATTAATTTGGATGTGAGCAGGGTTAAACACGTACTTTAAAAATCTAGCTGTTAACCTAAAAAAATCATCTAAGTATTAATTGCACTGATTGTAAATATGTTGCCATATTAATCAATTTACATATCTAGAGAATAATGGAAGAATTGCTTTGATTTATTACCACAAGGACAGCACATGAACTGCAAGTCCATTGACGCAGAATTTCTAACCCAAAATCATGTCCTGGTAGATGTGGATGGGTATGTATACAAATTGTTATAGGAAGCCTTGATTTATTCTGTTGATGTGGAAAATTATTTGGGATGAAAACGGAAGAACAAATATTTTTGTTGCCAAAGGAGCTTTGTTCTGGGAAATGTCCAGCCATCCACAGAGACTGCAGGAAAAAATAATTGAAAAATGCACAGATTCTGTGCTTTTAATTTTTAATGGGAAAATTGAGTTATAGCTTTGTCAAGTTCCTATTGCTCTTGCTATATGAATGAGGAAAAATATGAATGACAGAAAGAGAATACCTTTAGCAAGACGCATTATTAATCTTCACTTCCCTGTCCTGGGGATCCATCCCATATTTCTCCTCTAGGATAATAAGGTGTCACACAGCAAGACAAAGGCCTGAGTGGGTCTTATGAGGCTCACCTAACAGATACTGCATCTCCAGAAAGAGTCAATTTATCTTCCTGCATTATGGAAGAAAGTCAAAACAATGGGATGATTTATCTTTCTTTTTTTTTTTTTCTTTTCTCTCTCTGCAGTGTGCATAAGCATAGGTAATGGTTTAAATACTTGTTTTTCCTGAGGCTCTAGTGCCTGGCTTTAGCAGATTAGGTGACCCAGTGAAAAGAGTGATAGTGAGAAAGAAAAAGAGTGCTTTGGAAGTAATGTGCTTTTAAACTATGGAGATTGTAAATCCAAAAGTGTGGAGAGGAAATAGGAGAGAGTTTCTGTTTGCTGATATCACAGATGGCTTCTTGACTGCATGAATTTAGATGAACAAGCAATATTTTGCAGCTGAGCAGTTCCCTGCACTTTGGAGTAACAGCATCCACAGTGCCGTGAGACCGCAGGTAGTGCAATGGAGTTAAATTTAGCTTGGTTTGGAAAGATCCAGAGTTGATCTCATCTTACTCCTATGTTCTGTTGGGTAAAAGCTGTCATGAAGAAAGCAAATGCAAAGAGATGATGACTGTCATGTTAAGGTTGCTAATCAGATGTCATGTTAAAGTTGCTAATCACTTGGCTGTCGGTCTGGGTATTTTGGTCTTAAAGTTTTTAATAAGGCTGCCGATCACCTCACTATGGCATGTGTAGCACACTTATAGAAAGCAGACCTTGGGTCTTTAGAGTCTTACAGCACTTCTTGACTTTGAATTTGAAAGATAATACATATGGGACGCTCAGATATTTAAGATGAGATATTCAGTAAAATATTGTTGAAAGTATAAGAAATTAACAATACAAGGAGATTCAGGATTGTAAGTGGGATTCTTAAAATGGCAAATCCTTTTTCTAAAGACCCAGGTTTTGCCACTGGTTATGAAGGGTCGAATAGAAACTCCCACTTTCATGCGATGTGTCAGACCAATGACACTCTGCTTCCAAACTGGAGAGGAAAGAAAAAGCAATTCTGCAAGTCCTTGTTCCTGAAGATCCCATCAGAACAGACTTCTCCTGGGCTGAAAGCTGAAATGCCGTATTTTTTCAGACTAGCTAGCTAGCATTACCTCGCTGCAGTTCCATAGCTAAAATGGAAAATAAATTTTCTTTCTATATTGACTTTTGCAGCATGACTGAATGTGAGTATAGCTGCTTTTTATTAAGTGGAATAAAGTTAACTTGCAAATAGGCACCAAAAAAAAATATAATCTAAAGTAGGCTGTAAGACCAACTTTTACATCTCTGAGTCATGCTGTAATACATGCCAGTAGCAGATATTTGCAAACACAGAACTCTGGTTGCTCGTTAGATGAGAAGTTCACTTCTTAACAAGTGCATTGGAATTCCAGGAGCTAGAATTAATCAGGAACATCTGTTGCCTATGTACAACAGATACTACATGGATTCTTACCAAAACTTGCAAATATATGCACATATATATGTGTGTGTGTATTTCTGTGTATATATATATATCAGTGTATTTCTGACGCTGAAAGGACTACAAAACATGACAGACTGAAGCCATGGAGAACCTGCTGCTTATAGATGGAGTGATTTCCTGACCTATTCCTAGACAGTGGTAAGAGGAAGTCTGACTGTCCTCTCAGAGGTGCGTGGCCACAGAACATTCCTCGTCCCAGAGTCAGAAATGAGGTAGAGCTGCATCCCTCTCAGCTGTGAAATGGGAAACTTGGCAGCTCCCAGGTTAAACTGGCTCTCCTTGGACCTGGGCATCTGAGCTGAGCTACCTCAGAGCAGGGTTGCATGCTGCTGCCTGTGCTGGGGAGCACCAGGGAAGGTCGGATGGTGGTTCAGATAACCCAGGGAGAGTCTGATGGTAAGGGATTAGAAAAGCTTTCCCAACCCAGTGGTTGCATTTAGCCTCACCAAGTCCCACAGAAAGCTTGACATTCAAGAAATCTCCTGGTTTGAAAATTAATGATATTTCATTGCAAGGTCTGGAGTAGATCTGATTGTTTTGCTGTACTTTGAGAACCTTTGATTAAAGACAGCATTAAAAATATCAGAGATTAACATAAAGCCCATTAGCATAAAACCAAACATAAAAACTCCTCTGGGTGAATACTCTGTTTAAATTTTTATTTGTGTCTGTAGACCCGCCTTAGGAAAAAGTCACAGATTAGTTGGTTAAGCAGTGAAACATTTTTATTCTGCACTTAAGGAACTTCTAAATTGCTTCAGATGGTCATTGAGTTTTAAATCTGTTTTTGATATTTTGTTTGGAAAAGATCAAGTGAACTAATAAATTTCTAAAATTACTGATTTTTTTTTACTATAAGATAAAATCTGGAGTTCAGTATATTGTATGTTATCATGAAATCAGGACATTTTACTTTAAAATTCGTGGAAGATTTATAGAGAATCAGAGGAGACACTGCAGATTCTAGTTTTTGCTACAGAAGTCCCTATCTAATTTAGGAAAATCTGTGTTTCACAGTTCACTGCAAGCAATACTTTCAAAGTTTTCCTCACGGTCTAAGATGTTACCACAGAGCATTCATATCATGAGGCAGACATAAACCCACTACAGAGCCTTTCAATTTTATTCATGGTTGCTAGCTGGAATACATAAACCTTTAACACCTTGACAGATAAATGCTGCCTCCTAAGAAAGGGGAGATGTATTTTGTGAGCCCAGTGTGGACATGCCCAGTTACTTCTGAAATATTTCTGCCTGTATCGTTAGCAATTTCTTGATAGCACAGCTGGAAGCACTGTTCCCGAGATAATACAAAGCAAAATAACAGCAAAATCCCTGCAGTTGTCATACGGTGATATCAGACTACTGAAAGCGGGCATCTTGCAATGAGTGCCAGCTGGGTGAAAGCACTGAACAGTTGAAAAAAAACATTGCAGAAGATATAGAGGTAAGACTGACTCCGCACGTGCACACCCTATATTATTATATTCCAATCCTTGCAGGAGTAGTGGCGAAAGCCATGGGGTTAAACTGTGGAGGAGCCCGTGGTCATCCTCTGAAGCGGGTACAGAAAATAGATATTATGTGCACAATTTCTAAAGATCCAAGTACTAAGGTAATGTCACTTGAAGTCATATACCAAAGTGAGGAGCACAACAGAGAAGCATTGGGTGAGAGACTAGTTGCTTGCATGCCAGGGCCAGTTTGTAGCCATTTGCAATCATCCATGCTTGTCTGGAGGGCTGAACTCATAGCAAGGCTAAGTGCATCTTTTGAGTCACAGGGAATTTAACGGACAAAAGGTTTGTCCGAGAAAAGCACATCTGTCATAAGCTGGAGATGGAATTTTGAGGAAGGTAACTGGTCAGCAAAAAGGAAACTCCCACATCTGTTACCAAATTGTCTGGGTACTTTAGGGGTAAATCTAATGGTGAATGCAGAGCTTAGAGCCACCGTTTTGCAAGTACCAAATATCCAGGCAGGTTTGGGTACAACAGCTTACACATATGACAAAGTGTAAGATTTGAATGAGCCTTCACAGCTCTCAGAAGCAAGTAAAGGTCAAAGAAAACACCTGCTTCAATAGAAGAAAGACTTATGTTTATACAGCACAGCCAAGGCTATTTCTGCAAAGATTTAACCTATGCAGTCAGATACAGAAGGAGTTACTCACATTCTGATGAACATTTTTAGGAAGTCCTAAAGACCTAGTGTGCAGGAGTTTACGTATAGGCCAAATTACCCCAGAGAAAAGATTTTAGGCAAAGACTGGAAAAGATGACCTTTGCCTAAAGAAATTTCTATCAAACTTAGAACATCTGCTGTACAGCCAGCGTGGTAATGGGACAAACGTAAGAGAGCAAGATATTTGTCATCGTATACACATTATTTTAACCTGAATAGTATGCCTGGAAGAGACAGTAAAAGGAGACAAAGCGTACATCTATGCAAATAGAACTGCTGGTCAAACCCCATTCAGTAGATGAATAATATTTAAAAAGGGCTTGTTAGCCTTGCCATTTTAATGTGAGGTAAAGGACCAGACCTTCTGCATAACAGGAGAGGGAGACAGTGTCACAACTGAGGAAAAAAAGTCTGGTGTGGTGCCTTCACATTTATACACTGAAACTGGGTCTACAAAGCAGACTTTAATACAGGCTCTCTATTATGAGAAATTCTGCTGCAGAGAAGGATCTATTGTTAGAGATGTTATGCCGTGATTGCTGAATATCATGCAAGCATTACAAGTAGCAAAACATCTGTGTGTTTAAGGTCTCTTTGGCAGAAAACAGAAGAAAGCGTATAGAAGCAGTTTTCCAAAATATTCTCAGTGTTACTTGAAGCTTCTGTTTACAGTTGGAAACATCTTAAATATTCAGATTCATAAGAAATTTGCATTCTATCCTGCACTGTAGCTTAAAAATCTACCTAAGCAGTTAGAGAGAGCATAGTACTGCAACCACGTAGTTTCACTGCCAAACAGCGTGTAGGAATTGATTAGCATGAAAATACTATCTTTTTGATGCAGAACAGCTTATGCTTTTGTGTTTTATGCTGTTCTCTGC
>JAOXNO010000020.1:75615440-75627562 GCA_028565335.1 Limnodromus scolopaceus | reverse complement strand
AGTTCCCTGTCCTTCTTGAACTGGGGAGCCCAGAACTGGATGCAGTATTCCAGTTGTGGCCTCACCAGTGCAGAGTAGGGAGGGGAGAATGACCTCCCTCGACCTGCTGGCCACACTCTTCCATATGCAGCCCAGGATTCTATTGTCCCTCTTGGCAACAAGGGCACATTGCTTGCTTATGGATAGCTTACTATCTACCAGGACCACCAGATCCTTCTCCTCAGAATTGCTTTCCAGCAGGTGCATCCCTAACCTATATTGGTGTCTGGCATTCTTCCTCCCCAAGGTGCAGAACCCTACACTTGCCCTTGTTGAACCTCATTAGGTTCTTCTCTGCCCAGCTCTCCAGCCTGTTCAGGTCACGCTGGATGGTGGCACAGCTGTCTGCAGTGTCGGCCAGCCCTCGCAGTTTGGTATAATCAGTGAATTTGCTGAGGATACGCTCTGTCCCCTTGTCCAGGTCATTAATGAATATATTGAACAAGACTGGACCAACTGCTGACCCCTGAGGGACACCATTGGTTACAGACCTCCAACTTGACCCTGCTCCATTAATCACAACTCTCTGAGTTCTGTCACACATTTCCTCATCAAAAATGGTTTTTATCATTCTTATGGTTCAGGAACATCACACAAGAGAGACTTGCAGGTGGACAAAATTTCTACGAGCTAGAAGAATATGACTTCATCAACAAAGGGAGATGTTGGTAAGAAGGAATGCAGGTTTCCACTACATGATTTTTGTCCCAGAACTATCAGGTTTATTTATCAAGTTCATAAATATGTGTTTAAGGTTAGTCAATTGCCTAAAGATTTTGCTGGATTGCATCATGGAACCAGTACCCAGCTTGAGGCACATTTCCTTCCTTCAGGCTGCATGGGTAGATGATTTTTTCTCCATTTGCTAAGGGCAATGCAGAACTTCCAGCCTTGCCATTTAACCTCTTCCAGACACCACTCATCTTAGCAAATATAGAAATGCAGGAAAAACTTAATGGAAGTTTGCATTCAATTTTACTGTGGTTTATGTTTTACTTATTAAAACAAACAGCACTTCCAAATTAGAGCAAATATAATACCCAGGCTAAGAATATGAAACTTATTTACTGATTATGGGAGGTCTTTATGGGAAATTTCTTTAAGAATTCCCAAAACACCACTGTGACATAAAGATTTCATTGTAACTGTTATTGCTCATTTTAAGTGCACTCACATTTCATTCATAGAAAGAAAGACAGAGATCAGAGACAGTAGTCTGGAAGAAAGATGTGTAACAATATAATGGAAAAAGGACATAAAATGTTTTAAGCAGAAAATGCAATAATCAAAGTAGCAGTGAAATGTTAATTGCAATGGAAGTTAAACTGCCTTTATGCAGTTTTGGAAATATAACAACTTAGTTGCATTTTTTGCTGTCCTATTTATTTATTGATCTATTCAATCTGGTAAGAGCTGAGGAAACTCATAACTGGCAGGAAGCATTCATCAAGTGTTGGAGAAGTGCTGCTTTGTAATGTTGGGGAGAGGAAGCTCTGAAGAAGAGATTTGCCTTCTGTTCTCAGCTATAAATCTTAACTCTCTGGATCTCTCTGAGTCTGAGAGATTTTTTACCCTGACTTTTTCAAAGCTGGTCTGATTTTCAGTTGTTCTGCTACAAATTGGGGCTTTTAAAGTCTCAGCATGGGGCTATGTTTTTGCTGGCACAACATATGGGATTAGTTCATACCACTTTTCCACCCAGTTCCAGTGAGGTCAGAGGTCAGGATTCAAACAACCAGGACAGAAAGAGGGACAAAGGCAACATCACGACCCAGGTTGATGCACTTGATAGAAATATCTCATTCTTAAATTTGAAGATATAAAGCAGCTTGATCTAGGCTAGTTCCACACACAGGGTTAAAGTCTTCAATCTATTAAAATCTGTCAGCCACACTGATGTGGAGCTGTAGCAAGCGCTTTTCAATCAGTTGGTCATTTTTAGGCAATCAATTTATTACAGTTTTTTTGAGTCACTTGAACAGATGTCAGATGAGGAGCAAGACTTTATTTTCTTGTTGGAACCTACCAGAAAGATAACTACTGGATTCATAAAGTGCCACAGGCTCACTTGTTTCTTTGGTAGTCAAATAGGCCACTCTACACACAAGAAGCGTGGAGGTGGTTTGAATGCATGTTCACGACTACTGCTAATGCAAGGCCTTGGATAAAGCTGAAGATTCAATTTACATCTTAGATCAGGAGAAGCTGATGAGAAATTGCTGATTAAGTAAACTGGCTTGTCAGATATGGCACCACATATTGCCATAGACAAAAGGATATTAAATTCTCTTTTTTGCTGGAGTCTAACAGAGAGAACGTTTGGGTTAAAGGTGGAAAGTTAGGGAATCATGCAGCGCAGAACAAATCAGTCTATATTGAGTACAGCACAGAGGTTGAAAATAGGATTACGTTTTCATCTAGAAGTCACTGATGACCTTTCATGATGAATAAGAGTTAAAATAGTAGTCAGACTATTATAAAACTTGGGATAACATGGATTCCCCAGCTGTTAAGTTTTGCTGTTCTTCCCCCATCCTTTTCTCAGCATCCATGAAATGTTTAGTTTTGAATAAATTCTCCAATACAAATGGAAAATTTTCGCGGATGAGATGGTACTGTTGGGTTGGTAAAATCCATTCAAATATGCAGGCTTTTGGTATAAGCTGTCTTATAAATCATATCATAATTTTTTATTTAAGACTAAGGAAGGGGTTTCTTTTTTCCATTTTCTGTTTGTGCAGACAGGTATACTTTTTCCTTTATGGATAATTATCTGAGATGAATTTTCACTGCCCTATGCTCTGACTTTTTAAGTCTCAGTGTAGGAAAAAAAGTAAAAAGAATGTCTCCAATATTCTCCTAGTAAAAGCTTGCTTTTGATTTCACACCAGAAGATAAACCACTCGTCTATTTCAGTGACCTTTTACTAGTAGAATGCTACATAGATCTGCATGTGATAAATGGACAGAGCCACAGAAGTCACTGATAAAGTTTGTTTCAGGCTCACTTGCCTGCAAACCGAAGTATCTGCACTGGTATTTCAGTAATCCATTGTAGTTCAAAGTAGCTTGGGTCATATAGAGCAGACCCTGTTAATTTTTTGTTCAGAATATTTCTTTTGTATTAGCAAAGATTTGGAATTTCTGACAGTTCAGAAATGCCTAAAAATGAGTGGATTCCCACTGGCAGAAGTGTTTTTTGCTGTGTGCTCAAGCAGACGGGGTTTATGTTGCAGTGAAGGAAGGAGTGAGTTGTTATTGGGTTCTCCTTTCAAGTGAATTTCCCATGGCTTGTGTTAGCGCTTATTTACTGCTGACCATTCCCTCATGGAGATAAAAGCAGATGATCCTTCTCACTCACTGTGCTTGGAGTTTGACTCAGCTTTGTGTCAGAGGACCATGCAGGAACTGAAAAAAGGGTTAGCTCTGTCAAATGCTGTTCATGATCTTGTCCTAGAACTGCTGCCCTAAGAGTGCGAAAGCAGCAGGAGAAACACTTTTTCTGAAATGTGAATTTTCCTGCTGATGTAACAAATAAGTAAATTCAAGCTGATGCATCAGTACTGAACTCTATAGTTGATTCAAGATCCGACCAAAGGGGTTTGGCCCCTTTGCTCATTACAGATAGAGAGAGAAGCTGGAGAAGGTTTTGTAACAGCAGGGAAGAGAACGGTGCAGAGGTCTAATCTGGGTGCAGAAGTCTACTCTGAATGCAGAACTGGACCCAGGTGTCTACAGGACCAGGACTACACCTGCTTTGTCATCTCAAAGGGATGACTCAGTAGTATGAAAGCTGCTGCTTTACTGGGATTGTTGGTATCACACAGCTTGAGTACAGAGCATATGATATTTCTTATCACAGTGCCCCAGCAAGCTGATGGACACTGGGACACGAAAAAGTCATAAAAGCTTCTCTTGGCTTTGGATTTTTATTCGATATCTTTTATCCAAATTCCCTTTTTCCCCACTGTGTTGTGATCATGCAGCTTTTCAAAGGCCAGTTGCTAAGCTAATTCCAAAAGACTGCATAGAAGTTTGAGCTGGCAAAGTGATGACTTTTAACTCATTGTCCTTCTGTTCATTCAGGTTATTACTTCTTTCAGTTGGTTTTTAGCACTTGTAGATTCATATTCAATAGTTGCAATAAAATAAAATGATGCTCTGACAATTCATATTGTGAGCTATTACATTGTTAATGATGAGTAAATAAAGTTATGACCTTACTAAATTCAGAGATGTGGCAAAATACTTTTACACAGTAAATTATGTGACTCCAAGTAGTGTTAATTGCTATTTTATGTAATTATACAATTAAAGGGGGCTGAAAGCACTGGGAAATAGGATGATGACTTATTTTCAAGATTGAATATAAAGACTGTAGCGTGAAGAACAAAAGAGAGTAAGTGCTGAACTGTGTCATAAGAATAGATTTTATATTCTCAGATAGAGTAAATCAGGCTCTAGCTTTGTGACCTAGTGCAAGTTACTGTGGTCTTGTGGTACCAAATGGTGGCAGATGGGAACACATATCATGTAAGAGTTACAAATGAAGACTTTTTGGCTTATTTCCATCCTCACAAGATTTTTAATATCCTGATAAAACTACTCAGCCAACAGACACAAATTCTTCTTACCAGTCTGCCTTCCCAGTGGTGAAAAACTGGCAATTAATATACTCAGACTTGAAAACTAAAGACTGAATTGGGTAATGCTTCTAAGGGTCTCTGTAGCCTTAATTGTAATCAAGATCGTCAAAGCTCTACACTGCTGTGTTGGATGCTCAGAAATTTCTTTTCCAAATACCCATTTACTTCATGCATGAAGTTGTGTAAGTTGTGTCTCCTTCAGGTTCACCGGTGTCCAAAGGAATAGAAATTCCCAACAAAGCTAAATTGAACATCCCTGGTTGTTTGTATCAATAGCAGTTTGTCTCGTCTGACGGTAGCAAAATTCCACCAAATTCAAGGGTGCTATGCAAGCTGAAAACCTGGCCCATATCTGAAAAAAAGCAGCTGGAAACCTGTCTAGAGCTGTCTAGTGATAAAGGTAATCTGCCTGCAATGCCCCCAGTAATCAAACGTTTTAAATTATATACAATGTGTGCAACAGCATTAAGTAAGTCATCTTTTCTTCATCCTGTGCTAGTTCTTATCCCACTCTACATTCTTGATGGAGCCACCACAAAGCTAATGCTGGTAAACATAATAACAAAGAATATCTCCTTAGGTGGAAACCTCATCAGTGGAGAGCAGTTAGCAGGACAAAGAAACCTTCATGGGCGCAGAACAAAGTCATTGCAACAATGAACTGGTCAGACTGGAAGGTCTTCCAGGAAGAAAGGAATCAGCAGCAACTATTCTGGAAACTGGTGTATTTACAACAAAAAGGTATAAAAAGTAACTCACTAAGTAACTTGTTACCTACCCAAAATGAGCATCCCTGCTTGTAATATGTATATATTGTGCTTGCAATACATATACACTTGTTTTCCTAGTGGTAATTTTGTGCTGACTACTGGCGTTTCTGTGTGTGTGTATCAGTGTGTGTGAATATACACACATATATTTCTTTGTAATAACAATTTTGCAGTAATCTGTAACAAAGAAATTCTCAGAAATGCAGATCTCCATGTCTCTGTGTACTGCAGAATCCTGAGAACCCAGTAGTCACAACTTTTACACACCCACACTCCAAATTCAAAGGATAAAATCATGTTGTTTCTGTAGTGTTCCCCTGAGCATCATGTCAATCTCTCTGCAGTCGAAAACAAAAGCCGTGGATCGGGGAAGAGTCCCTGGTCTCTACCAAGTGTTATACTGTAGTCTTGTCTCCATGTTCAAAGTGTATAATGAAGTCAACAGTCTTCAAAACTGAAGAACGATCAAAATTCAGAAGTGAAAATAAGTCCATAGGGTGTAAGTACTGGGAGCTATAAGTTCACTACAGCCAGGTGTTTTTTTAATTATTCTCCTCCTGAGGGAGAATAAACTGGCCTAACTTATTTTCTAACCTTTGAGTTGTTGGGCCAAGATCAACAACAAAAATGCTATATGAATGGATTTTCTGCATTTCTTGTAATCCTCAGTGTAATATAAGAAATGGAAAGGCAGAGATGTTTTTTATTCACTTATTTTTCTTTTTTTTTTTTTTTCTTAAGAGGAGGAAGAATAAATAGTTTATTATTTGGAGATCTCATGACCTAGATTATTCATATGAGTCTGAGTTAATTTTATGTGAGAGATTTCTCACTGAATTTTTTCATCTTTACACATTTCTTAGAGGAATAGTTCGAATGGAATTTTCATTTCATTCAGATATTTTGATGTTTATGCCCTAAGTTAAAATAAAACGTATCTATACACATATGCATAAATTATGGATATAATATGTGCCTATATTAAAACAATAAAAAAATAACATGTTTTTGTCAATTTCTTAAAGTTGTACAAAAGTTTTGCAATGACAGATTGCAAGAAAAAAAAAACTCTAAAAAAGTGTATGTATAATGTATTTCCCGTATTCCTGCTTGTTTTAAGTTCCTGAAGGTCCAGTGGTAGCTATTCATCAATCATATTAGTTGTCAAAAGATTATTTTGTAAGCACCATTTCATACTCTTGAAAACTTTCAGCTGCTTCTAAGACTATGATGCAACCATCTCTCAGGTTGGAAACAGGACAACGCATTTGAACAACACCTCACATTCATACACTCTGTTGGATATAAGGGGCAATTTTCATCATATGGACTCTGTCTAAACTAAAGGAAGATCAAATAGAGAGATAAAAGCTGGTGAGGCCATAATTCAAAATATATGTAAATAACAGAGTCTTCATTTGTCTTCGTTTCAAATCTGTTTGGTAAACTGACGTCAGTGGTAAATGCACTACTTTTATTACCTTTCAAAGTTTCATTTGTTGAACTATCAGAGGAAAAAGAATTGCTGCTAATTACAGGCAGAAATAACATCCATTGTCATAAGTCCAACCCTTTAATTCTACGCTAACCACACATGTGGGTTCAAGTGAACAAATGTGGATTTTGACCCCATTCAACTCTTTCTGAGTCTACTGAAGAGATGTCCATCAGCTCCTATGATTCTTACCTAGTATAATCACTAATCCTTCCTTTTCTCTGAGCTAGTCTTCAAAAATGTCGGAGATGCCCATGAAGCTTCCAGAGGTTTTGACACCATTAGTTATTAACAAGCAGAAGACCTTAGAAAGAAGTAGTATAAAAATAACCTTTACATAGTGGATAACTTGGAATTGAACCTGGTTATTGCAGCTGTTGGCAATGCTTTCCAATTTAACTCTCACAGATGAGCACAAAGCAGAAAAGAAAAGGATCTATTTATAGCATTCACAGTGCCAAAAACAGGCTATCGATCACTAAGTGGACTGCATTGTCTGTTACTTCAAACCTTGAAGACTTGAAAATGCCTTTATGGTTACCAGTGACAAGATATCCCATAAAATATTATAAGGAGGAGTGGCTTGGCACGAGCGAGATGCACGTCTCGTCTGTAGTTTAGTTCCTGGCATTCGGTCATCAAGAGATCGGCTTTACAAAAGTGCCTGATAGGCTGATAATTAATTATAGCTGCCTACGTGAGTTCTGCTTGCAGACTGCCCTGCAGGCAAACGCTCCTCATCCTACCCAGCCGCTGTGTGGTGTGGCACATGCTCTCACTTCTGGATGGAGTGGGAACACGGTCCCCTCACCCAGGAGGGACGTTTGGCTCATTGCAACGAATCACGGGCTGCATTCGATAATCTACACATCAAGTCCAGATCTGAAATCCATTGAAGCCACTGGGGACCTCTGATTTGTCTCAATCATTTTTGGATCTCAGTGAACACAGTCCGCACCCCTGCACTCACAGCCTCCAGAGAGTCCGTACACAGGGAAAAGGAAGCCAAAACTAAACAATGTCTCTGTTTCTCATCGTCGTCTTTAAGTACCCATTTCTAATTTGCAAAACAAGATATTGCTTTACATGTTGTTCATTAGCTTCTATTGAAGAATTAGCTGTTATTGCTAGCCTTTAAATTAGGAAAATAGATGGTGCTGCTTTACTTAGTGTCTTTAAACATCACAGTCAGCCATATCAGAGCTCACAAATTGTTGAAATTCATGTCCTAAGTGTGGTGTGTGATTGTGTTGGACATACCTACAACTATTTGCAATATCTGTTTGTAAAAATCAATCATCTTCTTTATAAAAATTGATTTTCTGTTACTATGTTTCCGAAGATTGTAATAGCAATTTAGTTGCATGGTGTTACTATGTAGCAGTAACCTTTGAAATCTGTTTCTTATGCCTGTTTGAAAGGAAAAAAAAAATAATTAATTAAAGCTTCATCCTGTCTAAGAATGAACTCAGGCTCAGTCCAAGGAGCTCAGATGAAATGGAGAGGCTCCGTAGAGTTCAGAGGGGCGAATGCATGAGAAAGAGACTCTACAGAGACTTTTGTTCCAGGGGAAATCACTTGGACATGATTATCTAGATGAGGTCGATCCCTCATGTGTGGCACAATCCATGTGCATCCTCAGCAAGCCCAATTCTTCAGACAAGTTCAGGCAGCCTGTTCTCATGTTTTTCATGAGAGCCATGGTCTGTCTGCCTTTCCTGGCAGCCAGGTATGAAAAGGCTCGCTCAACTGCATAAATGTCAAGCTTAAGCTCCAAAATGTCTCCAGTCTTGCCTGTGCCATTAAAAAAGTGAATTTAATGTTGTTTCTGTGACTTCAGAATAGGAGACTGTCACAACAATACAGCTCATTGCACAGTCTAGCCTATGTTGCAGAAAATTGCAGACAAACTGAAAGGCAGAAAAAAGGTTTTATTTCAAGGTTCACTGAACTATTCAAGTGACCTAGAGGTATTTTTGATTTTTTCTGAACTTGGTACTGCTTGTATTTTACGTGACAACCAGTGCACCATTACAAAGAGTTGGATTTCATAAAATTCCTGCTTCTGAAATTAATCTCCTGCAGGTGCCTTGTTGGAGCTCTGCAGAACTGTCACTTGCCTGTTCCAACTCCCTTTCAGTTATGGAAGTCACAGAAGTTCATTGTACCAGTCTGCTGATCGCTAGCTTTCACTTTTTTTTTCACTGGAAAATCTGTAACTAAAATAAATGTTGCTAAATGTTAGTACTAGTAATTAGTAAGTACTTAAGAATACCTCAGTAGAAAGTAGTCAATGCATGGGATAAGACATCCTGAATTAGTAGAATACATTGCCCTATTTGATGAACTTACTGTGGCCAGTTCAAGACCAATTTCAAATCACTGGCTGACTCTAGGCAATAAAAAAAGAGGGGGAAAATGTCTTAATGGGGATTTAACATCTTTTTCTTTTTCTGCATATTGATTGGAGACATGTTAATACCAACATGGACTGCATTTCTCAGTAGGAGCTCTCTGGTGTATTTCCCTTCTGGAAAGCTGTAGACTACAGTTGGCATGTGCAGTTTCACAGAACTTTGGACAATAATGTGGCAGCAAAATCATTAATGTGTCTTACTTAGTATTAACCAGAGCAGGGAAAATACCAAACCAAACCAAAACGCACGAGCAGATCTACAGGGAGATTTTAGGATTCTCCCAGTCAAATTCATAATACTGTCATGTTAGGGCACCAGTGTGATCCATTTTAAGTTGGATGACAGTGTTCATCAATTAAAAAAAAAAAAAAAAGGTAAAATTTCTGTGACAGTGCATAGAGCACACACAATCGTGACATGGGTAATATCATTCTTCTGAGGTTTTAATGCGGAAATTTTAAGAAAGTGGGTAATATTGTTCTGCTAAGACCACAACGTGGTAACTGAGATTATTCGGCTCTCACTTCAACACACCAGTGTTGAGTGTCACTCTGAGGTTCTCTTAATATCATTCTGTCATGATAAATAAGACTTTGGTCTTTGAATTTTATAAGACCTGAGTGGATTCTTAGCTTCCATGGAATTATCTCAGCTTACTGGGTTCGGTGGGAACACTGTACTGCAGCTGCTGAGGGTCTGGTCCAAAGTATATTGTAAAAAAAAAGGTTAATGTCAGCTTGATTTCAAACTGTCACCTCAAATCCTTCAAACCTGACACTATTTCTAGCCTTTTATTATTAGTCACACAACATGACTGACATGAGGAACTGAAATGAAAGGGGGAGGAGTGAAAGATTGGTGCAGGACATCTTTGTGGGAATGCTGATTTATGAAAATATATAAAAATAGCCAGTTTATCTTAATTCTTCTTTCTTTTTCCACTGCAGAGTTTAAATAATGATCATTTGTACAATGCATCAAGTAATTGCTTGAGAATTGCCAAGGGTGTTACACAGATGTGCAGGGTACCAAAGGTGAGATTATTGGTCAAGCAAACCTCCCAGAAATGGTCGTACACTGCCTCTGTCTCAGGTGATGTTCATTCTAGGTGAAACTCAGGCATTGTGCAAAAAGGCAGCATGCAAGTCTTCCCAAGACTTCCAGGCATTCACAAGACTGTGCAAAAAAGATCAATGAAATGAGGATCAAAACTGGTCACGCTCAGCTCCCCTGGGCCGGAGAAAGCCGTATATCCTGACAAAGATCACACAGTCACACTTGTGGAAGTGGAGCAGGACCCAGGAACCATGCCCAGTGATAACCCATGGATGTCTCTTTAAATTCATACAATAAAAGAAAATTGGATAAAGACTTCCACTGCATTGCAAAAATGTTAAAAAAAAATGTGGCTTTTAAAACTTTTTTTAAAAAATTATTTTATAACAGCCACTGGCATTTTCAAACAACAAGAAAAAATTAATCAAATAATCAAAACTGTACTTTGTGATTTTCATACCTTTCTGGCAAGAAGCAGTAGTATAGGAAGGAACTTCTTAATTTAATTAATATACCACCCTCTCTTGGTTTTTTCTTCAACTAATACATTTAATTGCTCTATGTCAGCTAGAAAAAAGTGTGGGACATCATTCTAATAACTCGTTAAACTTGTCTTCTCATTTGCATAACAGTGCAATCTAATCTGTAGTGTAGGTATCATGTCTGCACACATCTGGTAACAAAATTGGGCTGTAAATTTTATTTTAAGTGGTTTAAAAACAGCTAAAGTACCCTTAAATTGGAACTGAATATATCCAATATTGGTATATTCCCTTATGTCTTTTTTTTTATTCATTCTTATAGTATAATTATTTTTTTTTCCTCAGTAAACCACCATCTTGCTAGCTGAGCTGATGAAGGCCTCACATAGAGGTCCAAGAATTATACGACCAGATTGAAGAGAACACAGGAGTGGTCAGTAGAAATGAATGTTTTTTCTGTGGTTGATTTTCTCATCTGTTACAAAAACAGCTTCACAACTACGGAAAGGAGCAAAGCCTTTCTGCCAGAATGATGTTGGCAGAAAATTGTATATATTTTACTTGGTAGTATTCCGTTAATACTTCTGGCAACATGATTTTGATTACGTCTAATAAGCAAGTTACATCTGTGGTGGTGTTTAAGCTCTGTGGCTTGCTTGACACTGCTGCAGAGATAGGGTTGCTTTTCTTTCTCCTTGTTCTTTTGTTTGGTTAAATGATGGATGACTGGGATTGAAACTGCTCGTAAGTTTAGATATTCTGAGTAGGGACACCCTAGAAATATACTGAACGGCCGGAGGCAGCTTTTTCTCTGCATTCATTTTCACTTCAAAGGCTTCAGCAATAATACCCAACATTTTCCTTCAATGTAATTCCCTCTACAGATATCAAAGCACTTTCAAAAGGACTTAGTGTCATTTTTCCCATTTCACAGATGTGTAGCCTAACAGTATCAGGCTTCAAAATGAAAGAACAAGATGGATGATTTGCAACCGTGTCTGCGATAAAGGTTGTGAAAATAGTTTATCCCACTTAACAGAAGTGTTTATTTGTCACTGCCTTTCTGTGGGCTTGGCTTACAACACCTAGATCCATAAATGACTGCAAGTTGAACAGGTCAAATTGGGTGTCTGAAAGATGGTATCATATTTAGTTACGTTTCATTTTCTTCCTCCTGACCAGCAGCTGAAAAAAGTATTTTATTTCAAAATCTGTGGC
>JAOXNO010000020.1:75591499-75604397 GCA_028565335.1 Limnodromus scolopaceus | reverse complement strand
TTGAATACCTCCAGGGATGGTGACTCAACCACCTCCCTGGGCAGCCCATTCCAATGCCTGACAACCCTTTCAGTAAATAAATATTTTCTAATTTAACCTCCCCTAGTGCAACTTGAAGCCATTACCCCTTGTCCTGTCATCTGTGACTTGGGAGAAGAGTCCTCAGACTTCAACTATTTTTTTTTCCTTTCCTTATTTTCAGTTACTTTTGTTTGCATTGGATCCTGGCAAAGTGTACCTTTTTCTATAACACTAGGAGACGAGGTGAAGTGTATAGGAAGAAGTGGTTTGCTGATATGACATTGTACGCTTGGTATATTGTGTTGGCGAGACAATGTGTGGAAGGAATTGTATGCCAATGTGTCAACTTCAGTAGAACTGTGAGAAGGGTTTTTGAAACTACAAGGTCAAAATCATAACATTAATTTCTATTTTTAAGCCTTGAGTAAATGTAAAGACTTTAAATTTTCTTGAATTTAAAATTTAAGCTAGGATTATTCGGTGCAGTTTACTTTGTTTTGTTTTTTAATTATTATGTCTGCATGACAAAAGAAAAGAGAGAAAAGATCCTTTTAAAAGAGCAGGAAGTTGATATCCAATTGTTTTTCAATAAATGTGACTAACGAAAAGCAGCTCAGGAGTTGCTTAACAGAAGTTTGACTTCTTCACAGTGGATCATAGTCACATATAGTCAAAACACAGGTGACTCATCCATCTCCAGTTCCCCAGAGGATTGTTGCAACATGTTTTATCTTTGTGAGATAAGAACAATTGCCACAGTGGGAAAGGCTTTACAAGTCTATTAGTAGGTTGTGATGATGGTAGTGATGATGGTGATGATCTTTCTTCTAGAAAGATCTATGCTGAAAAGGGACATTTCCCTCAGTGCCTCTCCTGTTCAGTATTATGCGTTATCCATTGCAGCAAGGCAAGCAGAGCAAGAAGTTGTACCAAGAGTGACAGCAACCACACTCAGGGTGACACAGCCCAAACTCCACTGGTGACAGAGGCCCCCTTTTCTGGCCCAGAGCACCAAGAGCTGAGGCATGCAGCTGGAGGAGCTTGACTTGCTTAAGCAACAAATGCTTTAGAAAGGAAGTGCAAGACAAAAAAAAAAAAAAAAAAAAGACAATTCAACTGTTTCTTTGGGACAGCTCAGCAAGAGCTAGACCTGAAAAATCTCCAGTGAGCAAGTTCCTCCTGCAGCTGATAGCCACAGCATGTTTTAGAAAGGTAATCCCTTGTGACAGACCTTATAACCAGGGCCATCAGCTTCATTTATATCTACAAATATAAACTGAAGGCAGTTCACATAAGTTTTTGGTAAGCCTGTGATGCTGCACTCAAAGAGTTTCTTCCTTACCTATTTTAAAAGACTTTACGTTACATATAAATGTTATTAACTTCTTTTTTTTTTTTCCCAGAAAAATAAGCCCATACTGCAGACTACCAATCTGCATTAATGCATTGATGCATTAATCATCAAGAGAAAAAAAAATCTCTGTCACCTGAACTCAAGGCTAAAGCTCTTTTACATGGCAGTATCATTAACCTTAACCTCTAAAATGGAATACAGCCTGCACATTGCAGGTCTTTTCCACTTACTAGCTAAATGTTGTTTTTCTGAGTATGCCAAGAACAAAATTTCATTCCCAAACACAGGCATCATCATTGTCAGCAAAAGCTTTGCCATTGCACCTGAGGTCAGAAGTTAACCCTTCAAGAAGAAATACCCACTAACCTGCTGCCTGAGAAACATTAAACAAAAAAAAAAAAAGGAATGCTTTTGTTTTCCAGAAGAAAGTAGAAATTTTTCATTAGCTGTTATCGGTAGGAAAAAACAAGGAGTTATATTTCTCAGTCATTAAAGTTCTCTGTAAGTGCGTTGACCTCTGTGACACTGCACTCAATGATCAAGGATCATGCGTTTCTCAAGCTGACTTCAATTCACATCAGGGTAACTCAGCAAGAACCCACTCCGGGTTACACGAATGTTCCCGTCCTACTTCTAAGCTATTAGCAATTCACCTCTATAATTTGCATGCACTTTTAGACAAAAAAAAAAATAAAAATGTTTGCTTAATGATGTAGACAAGCACACACATGAAAGAACAGCTGAAAAATAAATGATCTGAGTAAGACTTAAAGCCTCGGAAAGAGTCAAAACAAGATGAGCATTGGAGGTTACAAATGTTATCACAGCATGGTACCAGCTTTGTGCAGTGAACATAGAACACATACAATGCATCATTAGAAACACGAATCAATGAATACAGGGTAATTTTCCCATTCAGAGTGCAGCTAAAGCAGCTGTAGAAGCTGAGTAAATTGTACAGACAGAGCTCATTGGGGTTTTCCTTTTTATTTATTTTTTTATCAGCAAGTTCATTGCTGCTTTGGGGAGGATCCATCAAGGTTTCAGCTGATGTGCAGTAGCCGTGGTGCTGCAGTCAACATTTTGAGACTTGTTCTGTCAGCTTTACATTGCACTTAAAGGTGTTTCATTTATATTCCTTTCTCGTGGTCTTTGATCTTGTCAGTGATTAAGGTGAGGAACTGGAGAAATTTTACTGGAGGTCTGTGTTAGTACATCTTTCTGAAGATTCTCATGATAAAATAGCATGTTCTTGTGGCTGATCCTAGCGAAGATGATGTTTTTAAAGAGTAGTAGGAGTAAATAACCAAGTAACAAAAAGATCATGTCCTGGTGACATTGCAGCTTTAGGAGTCAGTGACTAAACAAGGACTGTGAATTTTCTGCACAAAGTTAAGCATTAACTAGTTTTCCCAATTACCAAAACTACAGGTCACACAAATTTGGATGCATCTCTTTCAACATTACTCTAAATTAAAATCTAGATACTAGAATCAGAAAGTCTGTCTTGCCTCCTTTTAGATGACTTACGAGAAATGAATTTATCTTCTTGGTTATTTCCTCTTCTATTCCGCGTCCGGTGTGACCACACATTATGAGTATCACAGCAAGTACCACAACTCCCATAGCAAATAGCAAGGATTGTTTTAATGGTATAAATGTGTTTAATTGCATCTATAATTCTGTGTATACACAGATGATCTCCTGCAGTTCCTTCCAAGCTGAATTAATGCATGATTCTATATTGAACTATCATTTGGTTATTTCTTTGTTACATTACTTTTTTATCACTTGGCTAAGACTTTGTATATTAGCATGAATAGTTGCTCCAAAATAAAATAAAACATAATGTACAGAATCCTTCAACTTTGCATTTGCCCAAGCTGTTTCTGAGCTTATGTTTGAAAATCCAGCATGATTAACAACAAACAGTATGCATTGAAACAGACATGGACATTACAGAGTGCTATTTAGAATGATGTGAGTTTTCTAGAACACTATGAAATGTGAATATTCAATCACTGTCATGCAGACAATATCTCGATGTTCTCATGACGCATTCTGAATATATTTGCATGTGATATTTAATGTTCTGTGATAAACCTGTTAGTTATACATTGGTTTTTGATGATGAAATACTGAGTGAAAGAAAACCTGTGGATAAACAGGTATGTAGCTCTCGTCTCATAACGTCTTTGTCTCCTTATACCTGGCTTGTAGAAGTTGTTATTTTACAGGATAATCTTGATATGTATTCAACTACGTTCTGCAGTGGAATATCAAATATGCATTTCCCATGTGGAAAGAAATGTCCCTAGCCTTAAATGTTTCTCAAGACACTTTTCCTGTGTTTCCACAGGGGCACTGCCTGACTGCGTGTGAGTGACACTTCTGAGGGCGCAGCTGCCTGATAGTTGGCTGCAATATGGTTGGTATCTTGAGTGAGAGCGGTGTCCCATGTGGATAGCGGTGTCCCATATGAGATCCCCTACTCCAGTGAATTTCAGTGGTGCTGAACTGCCCAATGTTTTGGAAAAGAGAAGACTGAGGGCGGATCTGATCAATGCCTGTAAATACTTAGAAGGTGGGTGTCAAGAGGATGGGGCCAGTCTTTTTTCAGTGGTGTCCAGCGACAGGACAAGAGGTAACTGTTTCTTTCCCCAAAAGAAGATTTTAAATCCCCATATATGCACTTCTAATCTATCCATTAATGTGAAAAATAAGTCACCAGTGTTTGTCTTTTAAAAACCATTTTTTAGATCACCTTTTGGTTTTGGTTTATCAAATTTTGTCCTACTGCTCTGGGGTTCTGACAAGCTTCAAGAATGTTCATCCCAGGTTACTAATAGCTGCTGGAATTCAGGTGTTCAAAGGGAATATGCTTTCAAACAGTTGGGTTAGGATGATAGGGAATGCAGGTAGGTGATGTATTAATCAAATACATGAAGATAAAGGTTTACTGTCCTGCCCAATTCTATTTAAAACCATGGTACAGATGTCTGAAACACTTCATATTTCACAGTGGTGTGATCAGTAACTCTTCAGAGACTGCAGTAGGTTGGATGTTCTGCAAACTTCAGTGCTGCACGTCCACACCATTTCTTTAGAGAGCAGAGGGCATCTTCCTGGCTCATTTGGAGCTTTTTCTTAACAGGACAGACCCCTACAGAAAACTAGTTGTGTAAGTGGCTTTTCTACGCGTTCCATTCTTAAGAGTCCTCTTCTGTGTTGGCACAAACCATTTCTGCATTCTTTTTCCAGGCAGCTTGTAACTATGGAAGCAATTTGAAGTACCTGCATGGCTAATAGTGTGATTTGAATCCTTGCCTGGGCATACTCGTAATCCACTTGCTAGATCAAAAAAGCAAGGAATAGTACTGCACAATGAAATGGTACTTTGAAGGGAAACAGGATTAATATCTGTCGGCTTTATCTTATTATTCTAAGTTAACATTCAGTGAATATTCAGTGTGAAGTTACCATTCAGTAGGGCTGTGCTGGCTCTTGGGGAAAGATTTTGTAGACTTTGTAAGTGCTGGTAGAAATTTACTGTTTGTACAGGTGTGAGCCAAAGGACAAGCGATAATGTGAATTGCTGCTATATTGTGATTTACAACTCCATTAACGTCCATTATACAGTTGTTTGAATAGGATGAGAAAAACTTAGGAGGACAACCAACATGAAATGAAATGCTGCTATTGTGGAATATGTCTAGTAAATTTTTAGAAAAGGTTCCATCAAAATGCAGTGATAATCTAGTATTAAATGAAATTTACACATTTAGAGAAGCTATATTTTAGACTATCAACCCCAAACTGATGTTCAGATAACATCTAGTTACTGAGAACAATATATTGTGTTGCCATAGGCACACAAAGAACTCATGTATCTGAAGTATCTTTTATCACCAATAACTATACATCATAGTTACTTTCACCTTAAACATTGCCTGAGCTGCTTTCAAATGAAATAATTGACAAATAATGAAGGTTTATGCAGAGCTATTTTACATTCATTTCTTATTGTTCTTTACATGTGGCACTGTGGATTGACTAATATTTTATGCATGCAAATGAGTAGTCTGAAGCATTAGTAAACAGGTCTATTGAAAGAAAAATACTTAGAATTCTATTAAGTGAGTTTTGTTAAGTGTGTTTATTTATCTTTAATATTGATTAGTCATTCACTTATTTTTTTAAAGATTGTCTTTTTTGTTGCTACTTGATTCTTGTTTTCTTTATTGGAAGGAGTATAAGGTTTTCTCTTCACCTGCTCTTTATAATTGTATGTATGTATAAGAACTATATTATTAGTTTCACATCAGTCTCCCTGTTTAGCTATTGCTTGTTTTTTCTGTCAGTAACTGGCAAACCGCTACCAATCTGAAAGTTGCATCCTTGCCATAAAGTGACACTAAGGTTAAGCAGACTGTCGTCTGTCTCAAGGGTGCTTGTTTGGTTAGAAACACAACCTGTAGACTCTCTGGTTTGACAGGAGAACATCCTAAATTTAAAGTAAAGAACGCGTAGTACTGAGATCTTCATTTAGTGCAGAGGTATCAGATAAGCTTTAAGGGCCAAAGCTTCTTGGAAACTAAAGTGTTCAATAGGTCTGAAAAGAAAGCAAAAACTATCAAAGCTCACATCTGAAAGACGAAGTTCAAGCAAGCCTGCAAAAAGGCCTTATTCCAATGTGACCACCAATTGTGATGTTCGGAAAGGCAGCACACGAGCAAGCAAGGAAAAAATATACTTTCCTGATAGAAACCACCACCCATGCTAGGTATGGCACTATGCATGCCACAGAGACTTGCCCACCCTGATGGGTAAGCAAGAAGGGAAAAGGCAAAAAACATTAATTTCTCAGTTACAGCATGAAAAATACAGTAAATAACTAGGAAATTAGAATGGTATGTTATCCCATTCTGTAAAAATTTCAGGATTTTCTCCTCAAAATGTTTGTCTGGAACTTGATTTAAGATTTAAATTTCCTTTTTTTTTTTTTTTACGCCAAAGACAGAGTCCAGGAAAAAAAATTTCTTATGCACTTTTAAGTATGTGGGTAGTTTTTAATTATTCATTCTTGGCTTTGTTTTTTATTTAAGTGTTAAAATGACAGCATTTAAAACAAGAAAATTAGTATCCTCCTATTTAAGCAGTTATTAAACACTAAATCACCAGAGACTGGAGGTTTTCTTATGGTGCAGAACAAAAAGAAATTGACCTTAAAACCATCTTTAAAAAAATACTCTTTCTTGATGAAAACCTCTTCAGCTGGGTAATTGCCACTTTTCTATATTCATTTTCAGAGCAGGACTGCACTTTAATTAAATTCAGCAGTCCATAAACACTCTAAACATTTCCTTTCATTAATGCATGTAAATTTTAAGGGCAAGACACTTCAATCTATACTCATTTGATGAGTGCTTACCCATATGAATGATTATATCCTCTTCAGAGGACTGTTTAAAAAAGCCTGCAGAAACAGGAGAAAACAGGCAGTCCATATTGGTGCACAGATCATATTGCATTGTCTTCTTCTTGCTTCAATCAGTAAGGGTACATACTTTAAAATGATTCTCAGTGACAGGGAGGGAATCATGTAAAAATTTTTGGGGTGAGTGAAAATCACAGCAGCTCCCTCCCGTATCAGGTCATCAGGGGTTTTGAAAATTTGCATAAATGCTTATCTTGGCAGATGACAGGACTAATTTCCTGACTGGGTTTTGATTCTGAATTATTCAACCAGTTTGCCTAACAGACCAGAGGAAGATAGTACCTGGCTAAATGTTGCCGGAGGTTCCTCCTTATCTGCTGTGCGCCTGCCGGCTGAGACTCTGGTGGTGATGGGAGTGCTCCTCTGAGGCTGCCCGAGATGCCCCTTTGTCAACATCATCCTTGGAAGAAGATGTACATAATAAGTTTCTGTGTAGTGCTTGGCTAGATGTAAGAAAGTCACCCACTTTCGTCTAATAATCCCACAAAAATTTAAATAGCAGTATTACTCTGATTGATAACACATACAACTGATTAAAATATAGTTAGTGCCGTATGAAATCTTGAAAACTGACCAAGTGAGTGCAAATAACTTAACAGAGTGGTCAGAACCAGAAATTTTCTCTCCTGTAAAAGAAACCGTGACAAACGAGGGTGTAGATTAAGAGACAAAAATAACAGTTGCTGTTGATGAAACCCTGACTGGGGCCATGCCCTGTGCATGGTGCTTGTGGGGATCAGTCCTCACTGTGGAGGACAGACAGGGACTCAGAGGCTCTGGTTTTATCTCATGTTTTCACGACAGCTCGCCTTGTGACTGACAAGTCTGACTTAGCTTTTATGTCCTTCTGCTGCCTGATCTCACACATGAAGTCATTTGTCCCAAGTGCCTCTTCTGCAGCAGCCTTGTCATGACCCCACATGCTTGTACTGTCTCTAGATGGAATCAGCCAAAGAACACGAGATATTAATGTATAGTTTATACAATACTACTAGGAGAGGATATGCAGTTCACAAGGACATTTTTTTCTTCTTGGAAAGCCGGTTTTCAGCAGGTTCATTGTTTTTCTTCTTATGAAGTTTTTTTCTTTTTTTCTTATAAAGTGGTTTTTTTTTTTTCAACACTTGGAAACACAGAACAACAAAAAAAGCTTCTTCTATGAGTTGGGGTGAAGCAGCCTAAGGTGCTGCTTTCTTGTCAATTTAACTTTTTTGGAAAACAAAGAATAGAAAAATTAAAAAACCAACCAACCAACCAAAAAAGCTTATTTTATTAGCTTATATTCTGGCAGCTCACTGCAAGGTTGTAGTCACTTAGTAACAGGGAGTACAGCCGCAGTGCTGCTATTCCTTTCAAACAGAGGGTACATCCTGTCCAATGAGCAGGTTAAAACTTTCAAAATACATCTGACATGCTTCTGGCAGAGAGCAGGGAATATCAGAACTGCAGTCCTGAAGCCCCTTGGCCAGCAGGAAATGTGGATGCAAGATGTAATAGGCTTTCCACTGCTGCATGGTCAAACACCTTCTTTCAGCCATATCTGTTCTCTTAGTTCACTCAGCAGAAACTGACACTCCGCATCACAAACACTCAGTTTTTTACTTTTGCTTTGTCACGTAAAAATATTATTTTGTTAAACTTATTAACTTTGCACTGTGATGGGTTCAGCCTAAAGAGTCTGTCTGCAGCTACTAAAATTACCTGTTTTACCCAGTGCTCTCATTTTTAATAAAACTTGGATGGAAAACCTTGTTGTTCTTAAATGCAATTACTCAGCTTTAGGCTATTCCAGGGAAATTCTTGCATATAAAAGTAGACCAGATGGGGAAGAAAGGAATAAACAGTTTCAAAATGTAGGGTCTTTTAAGAGTGCTGCTGGAAAAAAGGTTGACTGAATGTATTTGCATTGTCATTAATTAAAACCCACAGCTGTTTATAAGTCTTGAATTGGTCACTGGAGGGAGCTGAGATTGCTCTCGGCAACAGACAACTGCGCTTAAGGGGTGCAGTGCTGTGAAAGACCCTTTCGGGGGCCACGCGGGCAGAAGGTCTACATCAAGGTTAAAATTGTCTCTTTTGTAAGAAAAGTGCTTATTAATGAGAAGGGCAGATTTTGACTGCTTTGTGTTTTGCTTTGGGGTTTTTTTGACACATCTGGCTTCGGTGAAATAAATTCATCACAGTTTGCCTTAAGGATGTGCATGTAGTTCATTGTCTTGGACTATACAAAGGAAATTATTTCAGTAGAGAGCAGGGCTTTGTGTCTCATATACCTGAAAGGAAACATCAGCCACAGAGCTCACAACAGCCTTTTCAAGGCCAGCAAGAGGAATGGTCACCACAGCAGGATTCCCCACAGCTCTGCTTCATCATGAATTTGTCTCTGGTTTGTTTTTATCCTCTCTTTGGAAGAATGAGTCTCTGGAGGGACTGGCTGAATTTTAACTCTTGTCACAGAGCACTATGACTCAAAATAACAACACTGACTCTGGCAATAGTCTACAATGCTGTAAGTAAAGACACAGGAAAAAACCAGGCTGTTTAAACAAGTGGCAAAGGGAAGGCTTACCCAGGGGCACTCTGGCACTCCGCTATCCAACCCTACCCTGCGCAAGGGGATTGTCTGCAAAAGAACAGCACCGTTGCTTGCACTTTGCAGAACCCAAACCATCTTCTTCATTTCAATCACAGGCCTTTGCCGTACGCTCATCCAAGTTTTTTCATTTCATTTATTTTTCCTATCTCTTTTAGACCATTGTCACCCTTTACTTCAATTTTTCCTGGTCTCCTACATTTTGAGAGGAGACAGAACAAAGAAGAATACAGTGTTCGAACTGCAGGTACCTCATGGACTAACACAGTATAAAAATTATATTCTCTGTGCTGTATTCTTATACTAATAGTTCATAATATATAATTTATTTTTGAACTCCATGGGAACATAGAACTGTGTTTCAATGGGACTAGGTATAATAATAAGCAGCTCAGTGCCCATGTCTGTGTGTGTAAAGTTGTGTGTGTGTTTTTTTTTCCCACAGACATCAGTCTTTTTTTTGTCTACAGTGAATTTCCTTACCTCTTCCTTCATACATCAGTCTCAGGAGGTCCTTCCACAGTTGTTCCTGACTGGACTGTGGCTTACTATTCTGACTGGTTTAGTATCATCTTCAAATATTGTCACCTCTTCCAAAGACTAAGAAAAGGCAGTTCTCCATCAAATTCTCCATTGTGGGTCCTTCCCATGGTTATTCAGGAACTGCTCTAGTGTGGGTCCTTTCCACGGGGTGTAGTCCTTCAGGAACAGACTTCTTTAGTGTGGGTCCCCCATGGGGTCACAAGTCTTGCCAGCATGGGCTCCTCTCTCCACAGGGCCACAGGTTCTGCCACGAGACTGCTCCAGCATGGGCTCTTCACGGGGTCACAGCCTCCTTCAGGCATTCACCTGGCATCCACCACAGGGGGTCCTCCATGGGCTGCAGGTGGATATCTGCTCCACCATGGACCTCCATGGGCTGCAAGGGGACAACCTGCCTCACCATGGTCTTTACCACGGGCTACTCCGGTAGCCCCCCAGCTATGAAAACCTTGCCATGAAAACCCAATACAGTGCCTGAGTATGTCAGGGAATCATGCTGAGACAATGACTTTAAGGTGACACCAGTGTCCAGCTTCAGCTGAATGGTGCTCACCATGAGGTGGAGCTTTCTGCTCCACTGTTCCTGCTCTGAGATATCCAGCTCTGTACTCCATCTGAAAATCTCCTATTGTTGAAGCTAAAGAGAGTTTTATGTTGATGAGTGGAATGTAAAATATTCCTTACACACTACAAAATGCATGCAAATAACGATGTACATTTCTGGTTGTTTTCAGTCCACTACCTGTAGACTTTCTTTATAAGAGTCAAATATTGTTCTGCCAAGAAACAGTGCCCCTTTATGGAAAATTAATGAGGCCATGGAAATGGATTTTAAAGTATACATCATTTGCTGTATGTAGCTAATGAACAAGGAAAGAAATTCACATTTTTCCCCTTCTTAAATGCTCCTGTCTTTGAGTTGAGACCATTTTGTGCTAATTAATCCTAATTCATGCTGTCCCCTATCTTCTTCAAAGAATTTTTTCTTCGTCATTTAAAAGTACATGCAAGTCAGAAACAGCTGCACACAGGCATGCAGATGTACCTGTATATTTGAGGGGCTGGTTTTCAACTTACCTTATCTGGTGATAGAAGGTAGATTCAGTAAGGCGAGACAAGGTATCTCATGGTCTACTAAAATGAGGGTTTTAGTAACTGTTTGCATACTGCTTTACTGTAAGGGGGTAATTTCCTTTCAACTTCATAAATGAATAGAGAAAACAAACCTGCTGCTGAGGTAAAGACATTGTCATGAAAGCTTGAGCAGGTAATAGCAAAACGAATATTCCCAGATAGATCTATTATATTTCACATTACAACAGCCTTTGTAATAGCCTAGAACACTCCCTGAAGTCCAGTCATGAATATAAAGCCATGTGTGTTACAGAAATACTTTACTGCTGAGTGTGTTATATTGTTACACAGAGAAATGTATGGAGTGGAGTGATTAGTTCTATGCTTTTCTGAAGTTATTGTCATGCTTAATATCTTTTGGATGTATTCTTATACCTTTTGAGAGACCTCTTTGCTTAGTACTTCACAAGGATGGCATAGGGCCAGTAGTATGGATTCATTTGCTCTGTCACAGCTTGGACAATGTGCAGAAAAAACCTATCAAACCACCATTATGAAGCATTTCCCTCTCACTGTTTGCTAGCTACCTCGGAGTCAAGAACAGTCAAAAAAATTATCTGCTTTTAAAAGTATGCATTGAACCATCCTCTTTTCATCCCTGCACACTGTGTTTTTCTGAAGCGCAAAGGGCAAGGTCTTGGTGCTGAGTTTTAATGAGTCATGCCTTCACAGCTCTCTACCGGTTGCAAAACAAGGACAAGAAGGACAACATACCCTGAGGTTTGTAAGTTTTCAAATGAGAGAAGTATCTATTCTCTTGGGGCTACCTAAAATTAAGGATAGAAAGGGAAGCATGTGGGCTTGGGAGTTTTTTGGTTTTCCTGAACTAGTTGGTCCTGACCACTTTCTCAACAATAAAGTTTATCTTGATGTTATGTAAAGTGAATAGCTCACATCAGCTCAGAAGATTTGGGGCAATCTAGAGAGAAAAAAAAAACCTAAGCAACTCTCTCGCTGCTTCCATAAATGCCAAAATGTTCGGTGACAGAGATTGTTTTGGTTCCCTGAGAAATGAATGGTCTCCAGAGCCAGAACAGAAGCTCTGAGGACTGAAACAATCCATCCAAGTGCTTTGTGCTCAAGAAGAAAGGTAAGAATAAAAACATGTTTTGAAGTCTCTGTAGCTGGAATTCAATGCAGATTTTTTTTCTGCCAGAAATGCAGTCTTAAGTGCTTTAATAATTGGGCTACTCCCTCACTTTTATTGGCATTAACTCCAGGATGAATATATGTGCTGCCACTGAGCTAGATCTAACCTTCTTTCTTTCCTCCTGGCTACTTGTGTTTGCATTGCCATTACTGGGGAAACAGACCCAGGGAACTGACCTGGCCAAAGACTACTCTCCTTTCTGGGTAGGACAGTTGTCAGCTCGAACATCTTCCTGGTGTAGTCTTTGTCGTGCAGTTTTACAAAGTGTAAAGCTACCTAGGGAGAGGCATGGAAATAGTGTGAAGGAAGGTGGTGTCATCTTATTTCTCTCAGAGCAGATAAAATAGACTTTGGGACTGTATTCAAGCCCTAGTCTATCTCTAAGATAACAAATTGATTCTTACTCAAATCACAGCTACCTCTATAAATAGATTATGGTCCATTTCTTGAAAAAAATGATAAGATTTTTTCCCTTCATCAAATAATAACTTTAAAGTGAGAGATCACCATAGAACCTGTTTGCTTAACCTCATCAGATTTTGGTTTCAAGCTAGTGCATTTTCCAGGACAATTTGTATAGCCAGCTCCTGCTTTGAAGTAAGAAAC
>JAOXNO010000020.1:75560641-75580435 GCA_028565335.1 Limnodromus scolopaceus | reverse complement strand
TGCCCATGTACAATCAGCCTACAAAAGAACACTCTCAACAAATAATTTTTGATTTAATAAACAAGACTGTCCATAACCACACCTTATTGGTTAATAAACTCATGTTGCACAGCCAAACCAGTTTTACAGGTATAATCGAATGTCAAATTCATTTAACTTGTAACGATGTAATTCTTACTTTCTATCTCATGAAATTCAGCATTTGTGGGAGCAAAATCATCCTAGCTGTGATAGAAAGATATATGTAAAATCAAGGTTTAGTGTATCCTTGATATTTCATTCAGAATATGCATAATGTATTTGTTTTACAAAAATGTTTTCCACATTTAAAATTTACAGAATATATGAAGAAGGTATGAAGTCAGCTGTAACTGATGCTTCAGTGCAATGTGTTGCCGTTCTTCACGTCCTCAAACAGAAGTGTCTACAGTTATAGGCTATGAGGTCACACACACAAACAGGAAAAGAAGTAAATCCTTCACTCAAACTGTAAAAAAGCAAATGTAGTAATGTAGTGTCTTCTGTTTTGTATCTTACATGGACACCTTGCTGGGAACAGCGAGAGGGGAATAGTTTGTTGCAGCAGATCTAGACTTTCCTCCATTACTTTCTCTATTACTTTTCTACTTTCTTTTTACTTACTTTTTATTGTTTCCTGATTACATTTTTTTTTAGAATCATAGAATCATAGAATTGTTTGAGTTAGGGGTGTACTTCCCGTTCATTCAGCATCTAATGGATGAGGTTTTCTTCCTTAAAAAATTGGGATTTTGCCCGGTTTTATCTTAAAGCTAAAACTGACCTGTAAGTATCTTTAAATGTGACTACCTTGAAATGCAACCGTTCTGTAAACCAGCAGTAAAGGGATCAATGGCTTTCATTTCTTGGGGCACATGACGATATAAAACAGTGAAGAGGAATGAATCTTTGCCCTTGACACTTCCCAAATGCTGAGGTACCTGGGACAACACTGAGCAACAGCTAAAAGCTGCTGCTTCCTTTTCCTGCTTACACTGCACAGACTCTCATTTAACTTACCTGGGAAAGGAAACAAAGAGAATATGCATCTAGGGAAATCTCAGGAGAAAGAACTCATGCAAACACCTTTAAACTGCTTCCATGCCCAAATCACAGGGACCTAATGTCTCACGTCTTTATGGAGAGAAGGTTTTCAACCCAGTTTAATATGATTATGTTCATCTTGTTTCCTATCAAAACAGCTGGGAGGACAACTTTCAAAAACATAAATGTGAGTTAAGGACACATTTCTTCCTGCCTTTCACTTCGGTACTGAATACCTTTTGCAGCAACTCTGCAGGTCTTCATTGCAAAGGCAACAACATTTCATAGCTCAGTGCATACAATTCAATTAACTTCCAGAGATGGTGCTGGAGAGGATGCAGTTTAATCACTGGAGTACAGATTGGATTTCAGTATTGATATTTAAGGAGGAAAAATGTAATCAGTATTCTTAATTGTGCCTGAGTGTTGACCCCTCATTGCATTTCAGAAACAGAGTAGGCTGGAAATCCAGAACAGCATATTTACAGAGTACCTTTTGAGAGCAGACTGTGCATTTGCCACTATATATACACAAAAATTAGCAGAAATCAATATCAATACTAGATTTTCTTAGTAAGTGGCATCCAGCCACTGAGCTCTTGCATTAGTACAGTAGGAATGCTAATACAATTACACGTGACCTCTTGACTATTAAGGCTTCCAAGCCTTTTATCTCATTAAAAACTGATGATCTACACCAGAAAAAGAGATGCTGCTGCTGCTATTGAAGTCCAGAACTAAAAAAAAAATAATAATAAATTGTATATTGCTTTATTATGAACTTTATTATGAGGAAACTATAACGAAAACACTTCGTTTCTTGATGTTTTGATTATCTCTCCATTAAATTTGCATTTTAATTGATACTTAAAACACATCTACTTCAATTCTGTCCTCTGTTTTGTAAGTTTAGATGTTCTGTCTGCATTTCATTCAGTTGTTCTGTATGAAAGTATTGATTTAATCAAGTACATGAAATTCACTTCAACTTTTCATTACTTCATTGCTGCAATATCAATGATACAGCATTGTACTGAAATGTTTTTTTCATAAGGGGTGTATTCTGGGCACTATTTTATTTCATCAAGACAAATATTTTGCTGAGCTTCACTATTTCATTCAGTTTGGATTTTGTTTAGTACTGAGAGTACGTATTAAGTTCTTCTCTGTCTTCTACAGGTATAAAGCTGTTTCAATGCATGTTGAGAAACTATTTGTACAATTGAAATAGAAATAAATTTTGCATAAAATATTCTGGAAGTTACCTTAAGTTACCTTGAAAATATTTGTATTGGAAATTTAATTTATAGTAAAACTTTCCTTTGTTCCTTTGTTTGTTTCCTTTATTTTTTTAACGCATAACCTAGGGAGGACTCAGAACAGAAGGGATATTTTTGCGTGTGTGTGCATATATTTATACATATAGACATAAATGCATGTTGAGGTGTTCTTAATGGCATTTCAGAATTAATGAAAACATAGCAGTGGTTTATTTCATTATCATGATGGATGGGTGTTTGTCGCTAGCCACTGCAGATTTTCTTCTCAGGGACAGTCTCATTTTTTATAGTACAAAAAAATGTTGTATAAAAATAGGTAGATTAATGGTGGTTTTCTGGGGCATTCTCTGCTGCTTTCTCAAATTCCCTTGTAATAAGGAAAGGCTTACAAAGTATAAATGTAGCTCTATGAGCTGTGCCAAAAAGCTATGGTACTTCACTTACAAATGTGAAATTCAAGTTTATCCTTCAGTTATTACTGTGGAGTAGCGGGATATCAGGGTTGTGCCTTTATGCACACTGAGAGCACACAATTCATTAATTCCCTGGGTAGTCTGGGAGTGCCTGGCCAGTGGTCTGCAAGGCAAGACACTGGGATGGCTGGAGACAGTGGACCAGTGTGGAATGAGGTGCTGAACTCCCAGACACCTTCACAATTAGAAGTTTCACGGGTTGGTGCAGGTGTTCTCTGGTTGGAAACTTTGGACCACTCTTCCAGCCAGTGTCTCAGCCAGTTCCTGCCATGCCCATATTTCCCACTTGTATGTGTAAATGCAGGGATTAACAGCTGGGTGGATTAACCTGGAGATGCTCAGGCAGCTCCTTGCTGAAGAAGTGATCAACTGGTCATTGATCAGACACTTATATCAAGAAAACATAAACTTTCTGCAGGTGTGGAAAGGGCAGGGCAGCCTTTCATATTCAGGGTATGTAGGAGATGTTTTGCAGGTAAAAACAATAGTGGGCGATCATGCATGTGCTGGGGTGGTTATGTACAACCGTAGACATCTGGACTATAAGAATTGAGCAAAACAGCAGTATGAGGAGGTTCTCCTGACTCAGCTGAAGATGCCATTGAGAGCACTCTTGTAAGGGGGACTCCCATCATTTGGAAAGCAACCAGCCATCCTTTCTGAGCTAATTCCCAGCAAAAACACCACACTGTGCCAAACCACTTGTAATTTAAGGAATTATTTTTTTTTAACAAGCACTATCCATGGGTGTCTGGGCAGGACAGCTCCTGAGTAGGATTGTTTCAGGTTTTTCTGTCAACAAGAAAATATTCATGAAATGCCTGCAATAAAGGCAGTCCTTCTTCTGGCAATTTTGAGCTGTGCTTTTTGTTCTTTTTTGGACAGCTTTGAATGAAAACACATTTGTCTTCTTAGACAGCTAGCCTAAAAATCCTAAAAGAATACATTAACAGAAACACCAGAGATCTGTTATCCAGAGAAAACATGCAATCAAGCTGTCTGCACCTCTTTATGCTCTGTCCAGTCTGTGGAATCATCCTCTTATTTTCACTTAAGATAGATTGAAAATAAACTCCTTGGGGCAGGGACTCCTTCGGGAAGGTGAGGTTTTTGTTCAATTTGGGGGGATTTTTTAATTTGTTAGTGCCAATTTGCTATCATGTTGCACATTGGAGATTCAGGTAACAGTAAGGGAAAAGAGGAAGACAGGTAAAACTGAACGTAAATTGTCGATGCCCAAAAAATCTTCCATCTAGTTTACTTTTTTTTTTATTAACCAGTAAATGCAAACATCACCTCCTCAACTGTTGGCCTTTATAATTATTTTTATGGAGCTTTTTTAGTAGAAGTTGGAACAAAGGCAATGCTGCAGAACAACCTTCTCAAGTCTTAAACACACCCGTCATTCAAGGTGCTAAATACAGAAACTTGGTTTCATCCATTTTGAAAATTGTGCCAAAATGTACCTATTGTGAAATATACCTGGAGTCCTCACAGCCTGGAATGGTTAAATCTGGAAAATAAGTAGAAAAGAAAAGAATACAGCTATACAATGCTGAATGACTGGGACAGAGTGAATACAGATTTATTGTTCGCTGTCCCTTTCAGTAGAGGAACTAGGAAAGAAAGACCCATCAAATTATTTTAAGAGGTGACAGATGCAAAACAACTTCCCAAAGCACATTTTCAACATGTTTTGATTAACCTGTGAAACATCTTCCACAGTAGTTGTGAATGCACTTTTCTTCAGGAGTTGACTAGACAAATTCATGGGAGGAAAACCCATCAACTGTTGCAACACACAATAATGTTGCTGTCGGCTCTGGGGGTTCACTGGAGCCTGGAAGGGCTGTCAGGTAGAGACCATTGCATGCTTCACTTGCTTGCCGTGCTCTGGGATTTTCTACCCTATTCTCTCATTTTTGGAGACTGGTGACTGAAAATGGCACTCAGCAGCCCCTTTGTCTAATTCAGCGCAGCAACATTCATGTTTTTCTGTCTCTCTCTGCTTGCCAGTTTCAGGAATGTTTATGAGATTTTCTGTTGGACCAGTCTCTGTTGTGAGGTACTGAAATTTTATAACAGTGATATCATGGAATTCTTGCCAGAAAAACCCCTATGAAGCACATCTGCATTACCAGTCTATTTCTGGAAAGCACCGGTGTGGTATAAATGTCTTTGAGGGAAGCCCTTTATCTTCCTAAGTTTCTGCAAAACTCATTCTAGTTTGTAGGTGTTATATACAAAGTAATTGATGATAGCAGTAAATGCCAGCTGCTGTTTTCCTTTAGACCAAATAAAGATAAAGGGTTTTCCTTTGCAAACAGCAAACAGGCTAATATTGTAGGAAAGCCAAGTACTTTTCATGTTTCTTTTAAAGACATTTTGCAACACCTTGATCGAGTTACTTAAACTGACATACAAATAGAACCCAAAAAGTCATGTTACTGAATGTTGTTGTCTTAATTTTTAAGTGTCTGCTGCTTAGACGGAATTCAAAGTACCAGCTCAGGCGATCAGAGAATAAAGAAATGTCAATGTCTTTGAAAAGCTTCACAAAAATCATCAGACCTGGTAAGGAAGCCATTTCAGCTCTTCTGTGGTGGCTCATTCTTTAAAAAATGAATCAAACAAAGTCTTATTTCTTTGGAAATATGGCTATAGATTCAGGTTCTAATTTTAAGCAGTATTTGAGCGTGAATAACTGTATAATATTGTTAATGCTGAATCATGGACCGTCCATTAGGTCAGAAACCAGCAGGTAAAGATGTTTCTGAAGTTACCAACGAGTTCTTGGTATTTGGGAGGCATGATAAGCCAGATCATGAGCAAAACAGACAAATTTTGGAATAACTTAGTTTCCTGTGGACGATTCCTAGACCTGGCAAAATTTAAAAATTCACATTTAGACTGCACCTTTTGGAAAGTGGGCAGTGGAAAGAGACTTTGTGTCTCTTCATTTGATTAACAATACCTGTGCTTTAAGTCCTTTCACAATGCATTCTGAATTGTTTAGCAGCAAGATTCTGAAAGTTTAAAAATGTGTGCTGCAAGTGTATTAAGGCTTCCTGCTGTGCCCATTTTTAACAGGCTGTTTTTGACTGTTATGTTGAGTTCGTCTGCCATACGGGAGGTGAGGGACAAAAGTGGCTCAGAAGAGCCACGGGGAGTAGAAACAGAGAAGAGTCGCAGCAGCTCCAGCGTTCACTCAGGCAGCCTGGGTTACCTCAACAGGATTTATCCCTTTTACATGTTTTTATTTCTGTCACCTGTTTTTATTGTGAGGAAAAATAAGTAGATTCATTACATGCAATGCCATAAAAATATTTAATTGCATTTTGAATGAGCCTATGCACATGATGGGTTTTTATAAAACTGCTAAGTATTGACTTGTTGGATGTATAAGGGAGATAAGCCAAAAATACATGTTATTGCAAATGAACTAGTGTAACAAAATAAATATCAATACCTTATCTGTGTAAATATTTTTGCTAGACAGCTGAAAAAATGAGTAGGAGGGGCTTATTCTGAATGTAAAAAACCTTCTCAAGTGAAGAAAGTTTCAGCTGGTAAAAGGAAGAGCTGTTGAGCCACCTGGGGTTGACACAGCCCCTGGGAGATCCTCAAGGTGTGTAAATGCTCTCCTTCACACAGTTGAAAACCAGCTGAGATGTTCTTGTCATTCCGCATGATGCTAGCTGTAAGCTTTGTCCCTGCATGGTATGACAGGATTCCACATCTCCTGACACCCCAGAGACAACCCTGGAACCCTGGGCAGAAAATATGTGGGAGAGGGCAAGGAGGTAAAAGAACCTGTCTGTTCCTCTCTGATTCTTCAAGTAACACAACTGGTTAAGTGGAAATGGAGACCTGGCAGGTAAATTTGAGAGAAACAAGGTACTGCATTTCCAGAAAAGAAGGAATGTCCTGAGAAGGAGGTGTCATGCTTACAACCACAGCTATCATGATTAATGTTTTTCTGGAAATTATAAATTGCAAGAAGAGAAAACGGTTCTAAATTAACTGAAATATGGGGATATTTCAGTTGTCCTTTGCTCCTTCTAACCGCAAAGACCAAAATTTCTGAGCTATCAGCAGAGAGACACATTACACTGATTGTGGCTATTCACTTGAAGGTTATGATATAATTTCTATAGCTGTTAAACATTCGTTGTTATTGCTGCAGCTTTTTTCCACTACAAGCATTAGCCTTGGCAGAACTGATAAATTCATCTACATAGCTTGTAGGAAGCAATGCTTGCTACCAGGTGTGTATACAAAGTCTCCTGGGTTTAGACCCTATATCTGTCCGACAAACTGAGAAAGGAAGGAAGGAGCTGTTCCTGAATTCTCCATTATTTCGATCAAAAATATGAAAAAATGTAATGTAGAAATACCACTGTAAAACTTACTCCATATAATAGAACTTTTTTTCTTGTATAAGTATAAAAAGACCCATGTAATTTTAATAAGTACACCTGGTGTTAAATTACCTGCTAAGCAAAGAATTGCAACCAGTCCATTACCCTCAACACCAAGAAATGTAACTGAACAGATGGCTTGCCAGTAGCTTTTCCATGTAGAGCTGATAGCAAAACAGCTTTTTTCAGTGGAAGGCAGTAAAGCATAATTTTTGAAAATTCAACTCCTCAGGGACATAGGATGTTTCCGGATTTTATAGAATTCTCTGCTCCATACACAGCTTGGGAAATTATCATTACTTTCCTAACACCTTTTCTTAGTTTTGTTTTGGTTTGGGGTTTTGTTTTTTTTCCTTTTAAAAGGAGACACTTTTTGTCAAAAATCCCTCCGTTTGAGAATCTCCTCGTTGTTTGTTTGGGTTTTTTTCTGGATTTTTTCAATAAATGATGCTCATTTGATTCTGAAAATTCAAAACCTTGAATTTTGAGCAAGACTTGCTTAAGTTACCTTTCTGTCTTGCTTAAGTTATCTTGCTGTCTTATCGTTAGTCTTTTGATACAAATCCTGTCACTTAAGACAGAAGAACAGATGTGCCATGGATTTGCTGGGGTCAGACTGTTGTAAGGACAGTCATATCATTACCTTTTCTGCAAGTTCAGCCTCTGACGTGACATTTCCCCTCACTCTCCTTCTTTGAATAACATGCATCTCCCATAGACACAAACTTGCTGCTCTTTCTGAAGAGCCAAATTTTGCTACTCCAGAAGTGCACACTTCATTCACGGGTGTTCTGCTGTGAACATCAATTATCTTACAAACATAGCTCGGGAAAACTTCACACTTTGCTGTCTCTCTGACGAATACATTGATCAGAGATAACTGTTGAAAAATCAACATAAGGAACAATTATTTAGCAATCAAATAAATATTCTAAGGATAGACTTTTTATATGTTCTACATTCATATCAAGTTAACTGACTTCATGGACTTCGGGATTTTTTCCCTGTCACTGCCATAATTAGACAATACCTTCTGTTGGTTTTGGATTGAACACTTTAGGCAGTTAATGAGAAAAATTGTTTTAGACGCTTTATATGTCCTCTACAAAAAGGATTGAAACTGATTTAAGACAGATTTTTTTTGTCAAATTAAAAATAAAAATAAGGAAAAAAAGAAAAAGAGAAGGCACAGATACGTTCCTGTTATCACTTAAAGCTGGCTGAAGTAAGCTTCACATTTGTTCCAATTATCAATACAAAGTGAATAATTAACATCCTTCTTTAGTCCACTGACATTTTTATGAACCTTGATTTCTTGTCCTAGTCTTGGCAAAACCTTGCCCTCCATTGCAAGGATTTTTAGCTTTTTAAAGCAGCTTAACATGCCATACCAACACAATTCTATTCCAGTTTAACAATTTTCAGGTTTTCTGAACCACAAGAGCAAGAAGGAATTCATGTCTCCAAAGACTTTAAAGCTATTCAGAAAACCCACAGTGAAATGCAAAACAATTTATGTTTCCGATGTAGGGACAAACCAGCAAAAATTTAACCAACCTGTTTGTCATTAAAAGCAAACCACAAGATCTCCCTGAATTATTAAGTGAAAAGTCTTCTATTTGTTTTGCATCTCTTACCTTGCATTATAAAAAAAAAAGATGTGGTCTGCATTTTAACTCAAGTAAACAGACTTCAAGAGACTTCAGTTCAATAACAACTGATGGAATTTTTGAATGTATTACTCAGTCTGGAAAGTTATTCCCCTATTTCCTTCATGTTGCAAAGCATCATGACAAACCTTGCTGAGAACAGTCTCATAAAAGTCTTCAGTAGCTTCAGAGGTTCACTAGTCTGGTTACCACCCGATCTTCTGTTTTCCTTCCTTTTCCCACAAAGCCATCCGGAAGTAAACCAAGACCATATTATAGAAAAGTGCTACCTTATGATGAGAACCCTCGTACCCAGAGCCACTGCCTGGAACACGTGGCATCAGGTGGCTGACAAATGAAGCAGCAGTAGTTATTCCAGGAACACTCTTAATCATAAAGATACTGATGAAGATTGTTGAAGGAATACAGATGTTATTATTCAGAATCTGGCAGTCAATTAAGATTTAATTTACTTTCTTCAGCACAGACAACCCAAATTTATCAGCATTAAAGCTAACAACACAAGTGATATGTGATGGAGGAAATTCCTTCTGACTTCTTAATTTCATATTTACTTAACAGGAAATGATGGGCCAAACATTGACTGGAAACTGAGTTAACATAGCAAAATAGGCTGTCAGTTTTATAGAAACTCTAATGAAACAAGTTAGTTGCATTTTTGGTGATACAGGATCATTAAAGAACACCTTTGAGTTTTACAATCCATGTGGTTTTCTTTGTTTCTTTCTTTTAATCTATTGTTGGTCACATTAATTAGAGACCATAAAATCAAAGTCCCTTTTAAAAGAGAACCAGTGCTATTTCATCAAACATTGCCACTAAACATTGGATTTATAGCAAAAGAACACAATTTTCAGAAGCTCTTAACCTTGAAGGTCTCCAGAATACAGATAACCGTGGCCTCAGTCTACTCCAGGCACTGGTTTCACTATTAGCATCCCTTGTGTCTCTATAAACCGGTCTGAGTGTGCTTCAATTGGGCTGCCTCTGTGACAGCTTTTATGTTAACATTCATCTTCCTCGTGCTTGCAATTTGTCTCTGACAGTTCCCTATCCCCATTGTAGCTGCACTCTCCCAATGTGACAAGACAAACATTTTCTCCCTTTTTTAACTTCTGAGACCTCGCCAAAAGCAGGTATAATTTCTCCTGACACCATGATACACTCCATTCTGACTCAGTAATCATGAAATTCACCTGATTATTCTGTGTTTGTCTTTGATAATTGCACACGGACACTAAATACACTGTTAGAAATTTTAAAAATGAATGTATGTTTACTCAGTATGCTAATATATTTTTATGATGGACAATGCGAGGCCCAGTCAGCATGGGTTCATAAAAGACAGGTCCTGCTTGACTAACCCGATCTCCTTCTATGACAAACTGACCCACTTGGTGGATGAGGGAAAGGCTGTGGATGTTGTTTACCTGGACTTTAGTAAGGCCTTTGATACAGTTTCCCACAGCATTCCCCTGGAGCAACTGGCTGCCCATGGTTTGGATGGGAGTACTCTTCACTGGTTAAAAAACTGGCTGGATGGCCTGGCTCAGAGAACTGTGGTGAATGGATTTAAACCCAGTTGGTGTCTGGTCACAAGTGGTGTCCCCCAGGGCTTGGTACTGGGATCGCTTCTCTTTAATATCTTTAACAATAATCTGGACGAGGGGATTGAGTGCACCCTCAGTAAGTTTGCAGATAACACCAAGTTGGGTAGGAGTGTTGACCTGCTGGAGGGTAGAACGACTTTGAAAAGGGATCTGGACAGGCTGGATTGATTGCCTGAGGCAAATGGTATGGGATTCAACAAGACCAAGCGCCAGGTCCTGCACTTGGGTCACAATAACCCGATGCAGCAATACAAGCTTGGGGAAGAGTGGCTGGAGAGCTACCTGGCAGAAAAGGACCTGGGGGTGTTGGTCGACTGTCGGCTAAACGTGAGCCAGCAGTGTGCCCAGGTGGCCAAGAAGGCCAATGGCATCCTGGTCTGTATCAGGAACAGCTTGGTGAGTAAGACCTGTGAGGTGATCATCCCCCTGTACTCGGCACTGGTGAGGCCTCACCTCGAGTACTGTGTCCAGTTTTGGGCCCCCTACCACAAAAAAGACATTGAGGTGCTGGAGCGGGTCTAGAGAAGGGCAATGAAGCTACTGAGGGGTCTGAAGAACAAGTCTTTTGAAGAGAGGCTGAGGGAGCCGGGATTGTTTAGTCTGAAGAAGAGGAGGCTGAAGGGAGACATTATTGCTCTCTACAACTACCTGAAAGGAGGGTGTAGAGAGGTGGGGGTTGATCTCTTCTCCCAAGTCACAGGCGATAAGACAAGAGGAAACAGCCTCAAATTGCACCAGTGGAGGTTTAAAATGGATATTACGAAAAATTTTTACACTCAAAGGATTATTAAGCATTGGAACAGGCTGCCCAGAGAAGTGGTTGAGTCATCACCCCTGAAGGTATTTAAAGGTTGAGTAGACATAGTGCTTAGAGATATGGTTTAGTGATAGTCTTTGTCAGTGTTAGGTTGATGGTTGGACTTGATGATCTGAAAGGTCCCTTCCAACTTACACAATTCTATGATTCTAGTGCAATGGAGCCTCAAACACAGCTATCCAGAGGTGAAAGCAAAGTTAGCGCTTCTCAGCTGAAAAAGACAGGTACCTCAAGTAGCCCAGCCCTGTGTAAGGCTGGTGCTGAAGGAAGCACGAAATGCACTGCTCAGCAGGCTGATCCTGGAGAGAAGCGGAAGATTTAGTTTCACACAGAGTACCAGCGGCTGTGAATGATTGAATTCACAACTACGTACCCCAATGGTAAAATGAGTCCCTTTCTTTTTTTTCGTCTTTTATCTTTTCCTGTGCATCACTTGCTTAAGCTTGTGAAATACAAATTGAAATATGCTCTTTTCTGTTATGTTATCTCAGTCCCAGGTTCTCTAAAGCAGGTGTACAACTTTACAGATGGAAATGCTGCTGGCAAATGTTGTTTCCAGGACCAGAACCACTGGCTTTCTCCTTTTCTAAATAACATCCAGTGTTACTTACAGCAGATGAAGAAAATTATATTGTCTGTTACCGAAAAAGTCCACTTTCAAGGCAGCAGAAATACTAACAAAACTTAAAATTATCTTTCAGTCCAAAATAATATCTTAAATCCAGATCAAGAAGGGCTTTAAACTTATTATGTTTGTTATTGTTGGTTGTTAATAAAATTATCATTATTCTTATTAAACAATGTAAGTCTAGTTTAAATTTAAGTGAGGTGAGAGAAACAATAGTCATCTACAAGTGGTAAATATAATATAGTAACTAACCATTATATTATGTATTAATATAGTGTTCATGTATATATCTTAGTTATTACATATGAGTATAGTGCATGCATATACTACATATAAGTATAATATAGTAACTACCCATTGGCTTGAGTAATTGTTTCCCAATGAAGAAATGAGACAAATGCCTATCACAGAAACCAACAAGAGATTTTAAATTAAAGGTACGATCCCATCTCACAGTTACAAACAGAAGAACTCTGCATTCACACAGCTTGTCCTGACCTGTCCCCAGCAACCATAAATGTCTCTTATTTGTTTACAATGTCCTTATTTTTTCATGGCACGCCACCTGTAGAGACATTAGCCATCAGACGAAAGATCCAATAGCCTTCAGTATCATACCTATACATTTATTTAAGAACTTAAGGAAGAAAGAAGCTGTCTGGTTAAAAAATTTGAAAATATATTTTTTGTAAATCTACCCCAAGGCAATGGGAAGATATTCATTATGCAAGAACATGTTGCCAAACATTTGCTGGCTTCCAATGGGGATGATTCAGTGTTTCATTGAAACTGTGATCACAGTACTTCATTCACTCATTTTTCTCTACATGCAGAAATTGCAGAGTCATACTGTCTCCTGAGATATGTTGTGATTTTTTACTCAAAGGTGCGGTGTATGTAACAAAGTATATCAAGCAAGCAGTGCTAGCAATAAAGGAAAGTGGTTCCTGAGATATTCAAAGAGTCTGGAGTAATTGGAGATTATTCTTGCTATTTACTTATCTTGGAGAACACCTGATACAAGAATAAACACAAATAACAACCCCATCTGCTGACCAGCTAAGTGGCGATTGCTGTATTGAGAAACTGACAGATCAGGTTATATTCCTGATGTCCTGTACCTCCATTGCACTGCAAGTCACACGAGTTGTGTTATTGAAATTATATTATTATTACCAGGATCGATACCCAAACATTTCCTGCCCTTCATAACCATAATTCAAAGTAGCTCTAAAATACTGCAGTGCTGAATTCTTAACATTTTACCAAGGGAAGAGAAAAAAGAAATAAGGAATCAGGATTACAAGGCTAAATCCACAAAGCCAAAAAAAAAGTCACAGTATGGTAAAAACATGTTGTGACAGAAAACCTGCAGTTTTCACAGTGGAAAACTTTACCATCTATTTATTAGAACTCAAAATGCTTTGTTCACTCGGTTTTTCCTCATGTGCTAGTGCTTTTTTCACAGTAATAACAAGGAGGAATATGTAATGTCACGGAATATGTAACTGGAAATTTTCAGGGCAACATTATCACTGAGGTACATCGACTTGCTCTTGAAGGCAAGAGTCCTGAGTACATGTATTATCAATTAAGCGACTAACTCTTATAAAATCAGTGAAATACTTCTGTGCTTTTAAAAAGAAAAGAAAAATAGGGAAGATAAATACAGAAGTGCTGCCAAACAGAATGCTTTTGGAGAAAGAAGCTTTTTATAAAATGTCTTCAGAAAATCTTCAAGACTTTGAAAGCCTGTGGCTCTCAGTATGCCAAGCCACTGATACCCATTTTATTGCCTAATTTCTTAACTTGCAAAAGTGCACTTTCAGTGAAAAGCAACAGATGATCAATTTATCAGCCTGCAGAAATCCATCACAAGCTTGTAAAAGTTGTCCACTTTGTGGTGATTGATGAACTCAAATATGATGTTTACAGAGATGCAAAGTAAGTATTCAATTCAGGGCAAAAGGAGAAAGTGATAGATATAAAGTTAAACCATGGCATCTCATGAAGGATGTACTCTAGTTTCCCATTGTTATCACTTCATTATTATTCACTTATTATTTTATATATCTGTGTGTATATATATTATCCTGTTTCATATTTTGTAATGCATAAATTGGGAAGGAATTAACCTGGAAAGTTTGAAAAAAGGAAGCATAGTTTGGAAATTAAACACTTTTAAGGCCATGCACCCAATTCTGTCTTTTCTTTTAATGCCCATTATTGTAGCTATTAAATGGTGCTAAGCAATTAATTGCAATGTGCAGGCCAAAATTTAACAAATATTTCAGAATTATGTATTTCATGGGTAACACAGATTACCTCTTAAAGTACTCATCTATGTATTCTTGCCTAAAAAAGGGGATTTTCTTGCCTGAATTCTCTCCCTGTTCATATGTGTCGCTCCACTTATTATATACTCTATCTGTATAGATGACCTATAAACTATAATTCTATGGGACCTTCCTAATGTTAGCACAGCAATCACACTATTATTTCAAAAAAACCCTCTACTGCTACCACTTTTAGGAAATTATTTTCAGAGTATATTGTAATATGATTCTAAGAGTCTGTATATTAAATTCACACCAGAAAAAAAATTGAGCAATGTATGCAATGAACACATGGCAGTAAGGATTTTGGAAAATTTTACTGGTAAAAGATGAAGTCTTTATCTTAGCTGACTAGTCATCTGACCAAAATACTTGAAAACGTTTCTCACTCAGAGGAAATTTGGAATATTCAGAGAAAGCAGAAAACAAGAAAGACAGAAGAGAGCACATGTAAATTTAATTAAACCAATTGCCTGAGGAGCGCTAGAATGGTATTCATCCAAGTACAAGTCCCAATAGTTGAAGGTACTTGAACAACTTCAGCTGTATGAAGCCCCACTTTGGCTTGAAATACCTTAAAAGTTCTACATTTCTGAAGAAGAGTTCTCAGTCTAGTAAGAGGAAGAGAAATAAAGACTGAAGGCATCTATGACTCCATCATATGACGCTGAGGTGTCCTCCCCAGTAAATCCTCAGCCTTACCAAGTCAAGTTACCATGCTTAGGATCAGATAAGTATGGGAATCAAAAATTTTAAGTTAAAAAAAGAAGTTTGAATCAAATAGAATGAATAGGCACTATATTTTAAGTTGCATTTCCATATCTTGATGTGCTAAGGAAAAAAACCCATGCATTTTTACTCTCTCTACCAAGTTCTCTTTGTGCCACAAAATATGGTGTTTACATTTCAGGCTGGCATGAAGAAAGAGCCTTGCAGCTAGTTGCCCTTTCAAGAAAAAGGAGACCAAGTTTCATCTGTCTGCCTTCTCAGGTAGTAAAAATGATAATTTCAATTTTTTTTATTTTCCCCAGGTACATTATCCTCAAAACTTCAGGAAATGCTGTAAAATACCAGTTGAGAATTTCTGGCTGCAGAGAAGCAACCTTGATCTGTCAGACCATATGGAAAGAATGCCTGCAGGACACTGAATGAAGTGAGCTGCAGTAAACTCAAATTCAACCTAGCCTAAAAGAGATTTATGTGACATGTGGGAAACTAATTGGGTTTATTCTTTTCAGACTCTACTTAACATATGTTTATATTTTTGCCCACACTTTTTGCTTATATTTGCAGTGTTCTTGGCCTTACGTTTCTATTATTTTCTTAAGAAGCTATCTGCAAAATATACTGCTTGTGAAGGTTTTGAAGCTTGAATTTTTGCTCTCTGGGAAGCAATTATAAAGAGGAATGTAGATATTGAAAATATTCTGTGTTTGGTTTTCAGTGGTGTCTTAGTCCAACAATGACATAACTTTTCTGTAACAACCTGACCTTGCTAAGTATAAATGTGGGGAATCATTTTATGCTGGTGTCATTCCCTTGGACATCTTACATTCTGAAATATCTGTAAACATATACATCAGAAAAAGAAGAGGATTGATTCTCTGCCTTCTAACACAGAGCTGGAGAACACTCAAGAGCCTCAATTTACATGAGGCTTACTTGCTCCAGAGGCATGGGACAAACAACAGCAAATGAGGCCCAAGCCCAAAAGAGAAGTATGTTGAACCTCTGTTACAACACAGCAGGTTAACAATCTTGTTTCAGGAGGTTTCTCTTTCTCCAGTTGAGGACTCTCAAATGGAACTGATCTCCTTTGGAGGTTTTGGTACTTATCTGGAATATTGGATGTGTTCTAGTTCCTAGGCAGAGTTAGCCCCTGCCTAATGCCATTAATTCATACTCTTTCAATACAGTCAGGTATTTACACAGGTTTCATAAGTCAGGTAATATTTCATTACATTTTATAATATCATGAGAAAGCACATTGATGGTTTTGGAAACAAAACCAAATATGACTTGTTCTAAGGAAGGTACTCATGCTTTAGATCAAATACTCCTGAACACTTATCCTAACAGAGAGCAAAAAGATTTGACCAATAAACATGCACAAAGGTTGCCTCACTTTCTGTTCTGCTGGAAGTCACAGCAGGGTCATGTCCCACACAGTGAGCTGCAAGGCAGCAGAAGTAGAAAAGATGTGGCCCTAGTGCTGGAGGAACAAGCTCAGGGCTGGCAACAACAAAGGCAGAGAACATGACAAGTGCATGAATTGGAGCAATGAGAGTGAATACGAGCATTTATTCTCTTCCTTGGCCTGGCAACTGTATGGAACTCAGACTGCAATTAATCCACATGGCTTTGGAAAATTAGATTCATGTCAGCAATCCTCTGCCACTTCATCTGCCTCTTCTTACACAACTATTCTTCCAGAGTACTCACACTGCAGAAAAGCACACCAAATCCTCCCCCTTGTTCAGTCATGTTGCCATCTTCTGCTTGATTAGAGCAGCAGCATTCTGCTTTTCCCAGTAAAACCTTCCCAAGGTCTTGTTGGAGTAGAAAAGGAAATCTGATTCATGGTATAAATACAGAGTGCCTAAAGAAAGCTCTGGGTTTGATTTAGAATGACCTGAAATGAAAGGCAAGAAATCTTCAGGATTAAAAAGAAGGGAAAAAAAAGAGTATTAATGAAAAAAAAAAAGAAAGTGGAAATTCTGTAGGAAGCTTGTCAAGATTAATTGCTTCTTGGTGATATTTCAAGCATTATGTGATTACACAAGAGACTGAGAAGTGACTCTGCCCATACACATGTACCTTCTCTCCTCCACAGCTTTCTGACGAGGGAGTTCAGCCACGTGATAGCAAAGAATAACTTGCCTTCAGCAAGGTCGCTAGTCGATATAGATAAGCCCTCAACACACTAAACAGACACGGTTTTCTCTTGCTGCTGTTGTGGACCAGGACTGAATGCTGAGCACAAAGACAGTTTGGCTTCTCCACCCCTTCCCCCTGTGGTCCCCAGCATGGGGTGCTGGCACCTGCTGCCCAAATACGATAAAGTGTAGCTGAGAGGGTGCATGGCACCTTTTCACCCATGAATATTGGTCATTATCTCCAAAGACAGCAGTATCTGGCCACATCTTTTTCACAGTTTTTGTTCTGCTCACAGCCAACATGGCTAAACAGGGAAATTCAAGAATGTCCATGCAGTTTTGACAACGATGTTGTAATATGGCCCTGAAAATGAGTAACAAAGTGGCAGTAACTTCTTGCATCAGGCAATCAAATCCTATCATTCCAATCATAAATTACATCAAGTTCTGTCCTACAGCCACTAAGTTTTATGTCGTCCACGACCTTCTTCCTCTGACAATTAGAAACGATCTTCTAAATTGCAGCTTAACCTTTTTGACAGCGCCAAAACTGTTCTTCAGTTTGAACCATTCTCCTGCCCTCCCTCCCTGTTGGAGCCGGTGCCTGGTTAATATGTTGAGAGAAGGTGCTGAGGGTGTGCAGAGAGTGTCAGATCACTTCAGGATGAACTTAAGATTCCGTCACTTTCTTTTAATTTTATCTTCAGACTCATTGTCTGAATTTAGTTGTGTACTGGTAGCTTACCCTTTATTAACAATAATGCTCTCTTAGGTCTTCTATCTGTCTAGAGGTGTGATGAGACAGGGCTAGAGTTTGAATAAGAGTTGGAAAGTGGGTGAGCTCTGGCTTATAAAATACGTAAAATACATAAAATACAGTGATGGCAGCCTCCTTTTGAAATGAGGCCAGAGAAGGAGTAGCATTTCTCTTCTGAGCCGTTCTTCCCTTTCCACCTTTATAAAATGTCTCAGTGATGTCTGTACTCATCCAGTCTTGAGTTTCACACTTCACAGTCTTCAGGATTTTCAAAATCAGTCTTCCTTGCACTTTCCCTAATTGAAATCTTGCTGGTTCCTGGAAATGGGGTAAGGTAGTGAGGGCGAGGTAGACTTTTGTCAAAGTAAGATCTGAAGCTAGAAAGGGAGCTGGTTCAGCAACAACCTCTGCACAGTGACTTGTCCTGCTTTCTTCATACACCAATATTCAGGGAGCTGCACTGGTTCCCCCATATGGCACACCTTAAAAAGTAATCACTGCCCTGGGAGAAATGTATCTTTGCAGATATTTGCAGATATGAAGCAGGTAATATATAGGTCCTCAGCCAAACAAAAATCATGCAAACTGAAAGCATCCTTGGGTGCAACTTGAGGATCTGTTTCACAACAAGGTCACCAATCTCCTGCACAGCTTCTTCCCTCTGCAGGAAGTGCTGCATTAGAACCATTTTACCACTGAGGAAATGGAAATCCGGAAAAGTGGCTTCACCAGCTAATGGGGGAAATCCTTTAGAGAACAGGTTTCAGTCTGGTGCTTTAACCCTGAGGCCTTACTGATTTGTCATTGTCAACGCACCATTGCGTTACCACTGCACAGCTTTCAGCTAGTCTGTTACTGAACTAAAAGCACTGACACAGCTCTCTTCTGTTCAGAAAACAGGCTGTTAGTGACATAAAAAGGACCTGCAAGCCCACCTCATATGAACTTGGCTCATCATGAGAGTCGTGTATGTCTTTACATTGATAGATTGAATAAATAGATGGTGTACGTTGCCCTAAGCCCAATACATAGAGTAATGGAGAGGAAGACAGAGAAAGAGGTGCAAGAGAATCAAGAACATGATGGAAAAATTTGGTGGGTTTGATATCTATTTTTAGTTATGCTGAGAAAAGAACTAAAAAAATAAATAAAAGGCAGCATTTCACACACACTTGCGGATGTTTGAACAGTTTTGTCATGGATGGCATCAACACAGGGCAAGATCGTTCATATCACCTGAGCATCCCAGAAAGGTTTTCCTCACCAATTTTCATGTGTCCACCATCCTCATGCAACCTACATTGCCTCTTCAGGTCAGGCTGCAGTTTCTCAATAACCTTCTCCTGCTTTCTATATTAAAAACTGCTCTCTCAAAAGTGGACCACACTGAACAGTGCCCAATCTATGGTTTTCAAGGGATGCTTCCTTTCGGCAATGCAACCTACAATTTAGTATCTTTCTGTAGGCATTTCAAGTACTTAACTAAGAACAACAAGTACAAAAGAGAAAAGGGTCAAATAAAATGCAGAGAATTTTAAGAGAACATGTGGAATCTTTGAAGTCTTTCCAAGTATAAAACATTGTTGAAAATTCAATCTATAAGTTCAGAATTTGAGTGGCAAAGGAGGGAGGACAAACAAAAACATTATTTTGCACATCATCAGAGAACCAAGCTAAAATATGCATTATCAAAGGACAAGCATTAAAATCCTGGAATACCTCACATTATCCCTAAGCCTTCCTTCTTCTTCAGTTCTAACCAGCAATCCCAAACCAATGGTTTGTCATTGAAGTCACCAGACTACATTCTATGGTTCCATTTTTTCTCTAATTAGACTGATGTTACAGGCCATGGCTTCCCATG
>JAOXNO010000020.1:75546472-75560541 GCA_028565335.1 Limnodromus scolopaceus | reverse complement strand
AGGTCCGAGTTTGACTTGAAAAGGTATAAACATCCTCTGGGGAATTCTGGTCCTCCCTGTGACATGTGTGTCTGGTGCAGAATCTCCTCAAAAAAGATGTCTTCCAGGCTCCTTAGAAGAGGAAAATGCTGCAACCTTTATTGGCTGCTTCAGGAAAGGGGCTTTAATGGGATTCCTTTGCTGCAAGCAGTCCTGCATGCCATTTAATCCTAACCGTAGCAAGTGCCGATCTGCTCTTCTTGTTACATCCTGAAAACATTAGAGAGATATTTTCTACCTCATGATGACGTATGGTGTTATTTCAGTGTTTCTGTAGGGAGTAGGAAGGAGGCATATGTGTAGTTTTCTAAACCTCTGACAAGATAAGATGCTGTAATTGACTCTCACTTGTTTCAAACCAACTTTTAAAGATATTTTATTCATATCGAGATTTAGTGGTTTGAGCACCAATTGCTTGCCGGCTTGCAGATCGAGGCAGAGCTAAGAAATATCCCAAAGGAACCATCTCACCTGGCTATAAGAGCCATTTGGCAGCAAAAGCTAAGTGGTTGATCAAAATATTAGTATATGCAAATGAGCAACTAGATTTACCTAATTTTACTAGACAGGCAGTTGTGACTAGCACAGATCCAGTGTAAGATTATGAATGGTGAATCCATTATTTCAGTTATTTAAAGCTAGTGTTACATGCAATAGTTGCAAAAGCACATCTCTGGCACTTTTCTGGGTTTCTCTTGGTAGAGAGAAAACAGCAAAGTGAAAAAATTTTCAATAAATGGTAGGGTTAGAAGTATTATAAGCAATTTACTGATCAAACAATTCTAATTACCTGAGCTCCTGAAAACTGTACATATATTGAATGACAGACTGATTGTTTTGAAAGAAGGTATTAGGGCTTCTTTTCAAAATTTTACTGTATACTTTTTTTTCTTTGAGGCAAAAAGTATTGCTATGAAAGCATGTAAACAAAATCTTACTTTTTTCCTGATGTCTGGGATCATTTTTATCTATCTGGATTTATTTTTATCATTATATCACTTTTATCATTTTTATCATTTATCATTTTTATCATTATCAGTATATGTATCATTTTTATCATCTGGATTGAAGTCAGGGGAGTGACATGGTTTTGCAGTAAATTCGCAGCCAAAAAAAAGAAACTCACACAGAAAAAATAAATTGTGTCTTGCAATAAAACAGTAACAAATAAATAATGAAGTTTGTTTTGTCAGTTGATAGCTCTACTGATTAGAAAATAAAGACGCTAAATGAGACTGCCTACCTACCTGTCAATCACCAACAGTAATACAAAGCTAGTGTATGGACTCTTACTACTGCTTTTCTTTTTTTCTTTCATTGGAATCCTTCACTTCTTAGCAACTAAGGGAGGTCCTCCAAGAGTGATGGGACCTTTCACCTGGGGAGGGACATGTTTCACCAAGGGGAGGTGGACCCCATGGGAGCTGCATCCCCCTTTCTCGAAGGCAGGTGCTCAGGGCTCTAGAGGGCAGGGTGGTTCTGCCCCATTCTGGAGCCCCCTCTGCGCTCCCATCCCCTCTGTGTGGATCTTCAGGATCTTCAGGAGGTGGAGCTCAGGAAAGGGGAGAGGCAACAAAACTGATCCCTTCTTTGGAGTACTGCCCTGATGAAATCCTCGGGAAGAGACACAAAACTGAAGACTGTGATATTTAAAAAAGGATTTGATTTAGACACCAGAAGAAATGTGGTGGGTTATAAGCTGCTGTGAGAGCAGGAAAGCCAATACACCATTTATACAGTAGATGCTGTTGTCTACAGGCTTGGAAATTTTGCAATGTTATAAAAATTAGAAATGAACAAAAACTGTTAAACTTCTGCAATGTTCATGAACATTGAGATTTGTGAATCTGTAATGACCTAAAGAATTACTCCATTTCCAAACCACAGCTTCTACCACCGTCATTGAAAGCCTGGATCTGATGCCACATTTTTGAAAAATTATCAATGAACTGGAATGTTTCATCAGCATTAAGTATAGTAACCCATAAACATGTAGACAAATGACTTCAGATAAGAGCAACTTTGATCATGATTTTGAGTAATTTTAAAGTAATTGGAATGAACATGCTCCCTAGAGGTATATATATTTCTTCCCAGTATATATACATTTAAACCCAAAATGATTTTTCCATTATTTCTAATGAGAATTTCAGCATGACCTAAGGGACTTTGCAGTGTCTCATTAATAGTTTCTAGGCTATTAGTATCTAAAAAAGACTATATGGGAACTACTAGCTAAAAGACATTGATAGGAAATATAAAGTCATTAAAAAACAAATTCCCCGTACAAATTGTTAATTTCACTAAATAAAGAAACATTTTCATTGTTCAGATTGATCTGAACTGAAATATTTTGTTAGCAGGTTTGTTTGTGTGTTTGGGGGTATAGTATTTTGCCTGTATGTGACACATTTGCTTTCAATATTTTTCATAGTACATCTCCTTTTCAAAGTACAATGGACAACTACGGGTGTTTTGTATACACGTCCCCTTCTTTTTCAAGTGGGAATGACTTTGTTTCCACTTCTGATGCACCTCAAGAACTTCTTGACAGAGATATGTAGTGCACTATTGGAGTAATCTGCTGACCATGTGTCATAGGAGAAGAAAGTTAATCAGGGAGCTCAGCCTGCAGGAGGGAATGGAGAAATAAAGGACCTGCACTCTGACTCCTGTGTTTCTGCAAAACATTATACAAAGGTGCCACTTAGGGTGCAAGTGCTGCAAAATAAAAGGGAAATAAAAGGGTACAGACCTCAGAACTGATGCTGTGATAGTACTTATTGCTTAATAAAATGTACTTATTTGGCTTTTTATCTAAGGTCATCACATTTCTGTCCTATGGAAAAGCATTATGTCTGCTCTTGAAACTCCGAACCGTTGCACCTTATGGTGCACACCTCCACCCACCCCCTTACTTTAGTTTTCCTTTAGCACATGCCAAAGTTTCCTTCTTTTCCTGATATCTGTGATCTGTCCTCTGTTGATCTCTAACCCTCACTCTCCCCCCGGATCCTGATCACCACAGTTTCTCGGTCCCCACAGCCAATGTTGCCTCCAGCCACCACTTTCCCCAGCAGCTCCTCCTTGCTACTGACCAGCAGGTCCAGCTGCCCCATCCTGCTTGGCCCTCTGTACCACTAAGTTATGTCTCACACCCTCCAGAAACCCCCAAAGGCTCATGCCCCACTGCATTCCCTCTCAGGCGATGTCAGAGACGTTGAAGTCCCAGAGCAGACAAAGGGTCAGTGGCTGGAGACCGTGACCATAGGGTGGTCAGCAACAGCTCCCACAGTGTCATCTATCTCCCTGCCCTCTTCTCCAGCCCTGACCTGCTTACTCTCACCCCCCTGTCACCCATCCCATGGGGAGCCACACACACCCAAGCTGCTCCCTCACACTAAGGGTCACCCCTCCTCATCGTCCCTGCCAGCCCCTGCTGAAGGGCTTGTACCTGCCCGTCACAGCACATCAGTCACACAAGCTGTCCCACCACGTCTCAGTTATTCCAGCAACACCACATACCCTCTGTATGTTCAGCCCCTTGTTATCACAGTCTCTTCTGTTATGTTTCTGCCTCAGCTTGTACCACTACAATACTCGCAGAAGTGCCTGTCATGATGCAGTATATCTATGTGCAGAGAAAAATAATTATTTTTGTGCTTTTGTGCAGACTGATGCTCTTTCCTTAAAAGCCTTTTTATGGCTGCAGAGTGGTGCCTATTTTCATACGTCATCACAGACTGAAACCCTCACACAGGAAAATATCCCAGGTTTGATGGAGCACACACCTGTGTCTTCCTGTGTTCCATCATAAGCCACACAGCCACCCAGAATAATACAGGAGGCAAAAGTTTTATTTCAGCCCAGGTACAACTTCTAGTAAAAATCTGTATCTTCATAGAAATTCCCTGGAACATCACCCCATAATGGTTTTGTTTTGTTTTCATGTTATAACCCTTGCCTTACACCTTTTCTTGGAAGCTGAAGTGCTTTGCTCCTTGACCCTGTGAATCTTCTGCTTCAGTGCTTAAGGGTGACACAGTCTCTCTTCTCTGTCTAGGGCCTCATTTAGGTGGGGCCAGCCCCTGAGCTGGATTTTGGACTGCAGAGGTGGTCAGAGAAGTGTCAGGAGCTGGCAGGGACCTCCTTCTCATGCCTTGCTGGCTGAGGTCCTCGTCCCACAGCCCCACTGGCTGGCGCTTGGCCACCCTTGCCCCAAGGGTCCAGCCAACATCTCACCCCCACCCTGGTCCAGAGTCTCTCCAGCACATCTGCCTTCCCAGCCCTGGCTATCTGTCTTCTCCTGCTCAGTGTGTGCTGTGACATTGACCTTGGCCAGCCTGTGATGGGCTTCTGTCCGTCCCCATCTCCAGCCTGTCCAAGCCACAAGAAGGGAAAACCACCCCTGTGGTGTGCAGCCTGCTGCCTGTGGCTGGGGACTGCCCATCTGTTGCCTGAGAGTACCTCTCCTCCCGTTAGCACTGAGGCTCAGCGATGCTGCTCCCTTACAGACCACTGAGAGACTCCCAGAGGGCTTTATGCTTGTATTGCTTTAAAACATTGACCTGGTGACTCTCATCCATGTGACTGTCCCCACTCTGTAAGATTTTCTAGCTCTTGGATGGCTTGTGGTACTCACTTCCTCATCTAGATTTGCTAGTGAGTCCTCTTAGCAAAGCCTTTGACACTGAAAAAAACCACACCAAATGCCAAATTTTCCTCTTACTGTTCCCAGACATCTTCACTGTCACTCCACCTCACAGACTTGTTCTGAGAGGTCGTGCCAAGTTCTTGTATTCACCTGCACTGTGATGTTTCCTCAAAGGAGAGAAAATCCCACCCAATAGAAATTTCAATTCTTTTCTTCCAGCCTAAAACCAGAACTTCTGGGTTATTTAGACACCTTCACTAAGAGGAGAAAATCAGCTCAGCTTTGAGTTAGCCCTTGATTTCTTCTGGTTTCAATGCTTATCCATGTGCATTTCAAAAGGATAATCTAAAAAAAAAAAAAAAGACAGGTAGTTTTGGTCCCTGCAAAGGTATTGGAGGCTGTTTTCTTCCAGTTATTTCTACAGTATATATCATTACAAATAATAACCTCTAGGTATTCAAAAGCACCAAGGCTGGAAGTGTGACTTCAACTCATTTTGATACNNNCATTTTGATACAGTTTACAGGATAAAAGTTGTGTCAGTCATCATTTCCTCTAGTCATAGACATTAAGTGGTAATAGTTTCATATATATTCTGGACCATAGTTGTTTGATAGACTTCCACCAAACAATACTTATGCTGTAGAAAAAGAAGCAGAACCAACATTTTTCTCAAATTTTACTCTTTTCTGCTGCTGTTCCCTTTACCAGTCAAAATGCTGTTTGTTTATAAAAATGTGATTCCTTTAAAAGCATTCATGTTGAAAACCAAAACCAAACAGCTGTGGAGATTAGTCAAAAGTATGTTTTGACAGGAACTGTTTGTTATAAAAAACAGGATATGGTAAGACACATACCTCAGACATACATATAAAAAGTACAGAAAATCTCTGTCTCTCAGATTTCTGTGTGTACAAGTCCCTAGGCATAGCACCCACAGTTTTCCCAGACAATTACTATAAACACAGAGCCAGCAGACCTTGACTGGCTGCTGGTCATCCAGAACCCCCTCGGAGACCCGCTGTGTGAAGTAGCACTTACTGCACACCAGGCAAAATGCTGATGTCTCGGGAAACTAAACTAAAAATATCTGTCCACATTTTCTGTGGTATTTTCTATATATATAAGTACAATAAACAGGATGAATGGTCTTGCATATGAGTTCCTCTCTGCAATTTAATAGCCTGAGGTATACCAGCTGTCTAACTGTGTAATATAATATCATAAAATATCCAAGAATTATGACAGATCTAGCCCCTAGATGTGGAAACTGGTGTGAACCAGTTTAGGTAGATGAGGATGGTCTAGCTGTATTAAGTACAGTTATATGCAGTATTTCAATATCTTTTTCTACATCTACTAGGAATAATCACAAGCTATTCCCCTGTTTACAGGACCCTGGATCAAATGTTTTCCATGCTTGCATGTTTTTGATTAGCTTAGGAACTCTTTGTAGGTGTTATCTAAAATCTGCTTTAATAAAAGTGAGTTTTCATCTCAAATTAACAAATCTTGGAACATACCTCAGCTCCTGAATTCTGGAAACGCTGTCTGAATAATCTTAATGAATAATTTGCATGCTTGCTTAGAAACCATTTTAGTCAAAAGCAGGCTAACTAATAACAGAAGCAGGCATAAGGAACTCAGAAAATGAGTGAATTCACACGTTTCAATTTTTCCATTTCTAAGGATTTGTGCCATGCATTTTGTTTAACTGGTGCCAAAACACAATCTGGGTTCTCTTGTGTAATAGAGTAGACAATCTGAAACATAATAAAAACCCCAAAAAGGTAAGAAAAAAGACAAAAGAAAAATTAAAGCAAATTAAAACCCTCTGGACCATCACTGCATTGAGTTTCAATTTCCTCAGTCCAACGGCATTCATCAAGCTGTAACTATGGCTTGCAGCACTAAAGGGCATTTGGTAAAAGATATTTTAATCCAGGTTTGGCCCAACACAGAATAGTTAATAGAAGTAGTGGGTCATTAATTCTATTAGAGGGAAGGTCAAAAGGGAGACATTAATTCACATGTCATTTCAAGTTACTTTGTGAGTGCCAAGAGTGTTCTAAGTAGAGCAAATGAAATATTTTGGGACAAATAACTGTATTTGCTGGCTCAGGACAGTCTCCCACAAATCTGAAACCAGATTGCTGAAAAATTCCTGTGTGACACCTCACCACACACCTCATCCCACCAGAATGACACCGTCTCTGTGAGTGGCATTCCCTGGAGTGGTGGTGTTTTCGGATGTGCATGGGATGTGTTGCTTGCTTTCAGCAGGAATCCAGAAACCAGGAGTCGTGTATGTTCTCGTATCACCCAGACAAGCTCTGATTCACAGCAGCATGTCGCACGCACGGGCATTGTTGGAGGTTGTGCAGTTACCGTAATGCACGCAACCCCTACGGACAGTGCGCAATCCAGCCCCCCACCACACAGACAGACACACAGAAAGTATAAATTATTTGGAGATGTGGGAGTTAATAAACAGCCAGTAAGACAGTTCCTTTTTTTAAGAGGCTACTTGGAACTTCAGACAGCTAGAGGCAATTCAGCTCTTGCACGACCAAAAGCACATTTGCACTGCTGTTGGTTCCGAGACCCTACGCTAGACAACAAATTCTAGTTCTGCTTTCCCAATGAGGGCAGGAAGGAAAAGCTCAAGAACTGTTTAAGATGCTGCCCATGCTGCCCAGCTGAGTCTCGTCTCTTGTAACATTTATGATACAATGCTGATGATGAAGGAAGTTCAAGAAATGGGGCTTTTTCTATAGCTATCATAACAATATTTGCAAAGGTTTTTATGAAGTGTAATTTAACATCTAAATGGCTACATGGGTGGCAGGATAGCTGTGAAAACAGCCTCCCCACTGTGACTATAATTAGTCAGTGCTTTGCAGCTTTGCATTTCTTGTCCTTTCAGTCACACGGCTTGATAAGAAAGATGGGCTGTTCAGCTGAAACATGCCTTAGGCAGCGTCCGCTGTGATATGTTTAGAAAATGACTGCAACAGCACTATAAAAAAATGAGATTTAAAACTTTTTTGTCCCGGGTGTTAGTTCAGGTGAATCTGGATTTTTTTACTACAGTATTGTATATTAGAATAAAGTGGGATGAGAGGGTAAGGGAAGAAGTGCACAAGAGTGAAAAGAATGAACATTTTACAACAGGCCATTAGAGATGCATCATATCCCCGAGGACATATGCTTTTAAGTTCAATCCTGGGAATATGACCAGAGAAAAAAGAGTATTCATTTTTTTTAAGCTTCAGTACCAAGCAGAATAAAAACCTACAGTCACTGGAGACATCAACTTGGTATGAGAACAAAAGAAAAGGAATGCAAGAGATTAAATTTCATGTGGATCCCCCCAGATTTTAAGGAGCAAAGATCACATTCCTAGGACACCTGGCCCAGGTGTCCTAGGAACATTATCAACACTCTTTCCCTCCTTATAATAGCCCCAACATCATATATGGGGTGCTGAGTGGAACAGGGCACATCTAGAAGGACTTTGTTCTAGTTGATGCGGAACAGCTCAGTGTTAATTCTTAAACCCAACCTGAGTGTAGAACAAGCTCTTCACCTCACCATATCGATGGAGGAGGGAGAAGATGCATTCGACCCAGGCAGCATCCTTAGAGCACATCAAACTGCAGAGCTGTGTCCTACACGTTAGTACAGTGGTTACTGGCCTCTGTAGGCTGAAAATTGCATTGCCAGAAGGACACAGCTCTTTTATCCCCCAAAGACTTCTCCAAAATGAAGGGAAGTAGCATACCCCTCCTTTTGAAGCTGTTCAGTTGTGCAGGACTTGCTTCTCTCAGTATGCTCATCCCAAAGATGAAAATATCCTGTACTCCTGTACAGTTATATCAGTCAAAGTCATTGTTCTTTCTGGTGCTCAGCGAGACATGCAGGATTAATTAACACTTCACTGCAACCCTGAAATCCCTTAAGATTACGGGCAGCATAGAACTGATGGAGAAAAATTTGCTTAAGTAATTCCATTCAACTATTGAAAACAAAATGATGAATTGATGTCTCTACTTGGCTTTCTTTTGCAACAGAGAACATTCATTATTAATATACTTCCCTCCTTTAACCTGCATTACCAAATTGATAGTGCAATATTTATGGGAAAATATTAACTTCCAAGGGCTTAATTTTGGTTTTGTTTTGTTTTTACAGCAGACAATACACTTAGATCCAAATAGTAGATCGAATACGATGACTTAAGATTTTATTAGAAGCCTGAGGAAGCTTGAGTTGTTTTTAGAAATTGCTACATCATTTGGACACACGCCAGAGTATATTAAGTATATGCTACCGGGGTTCCAAGGACGTGCTTAACTATTCTGAATTAGGACCTTAACTGTGAATGAATATCCATGAAGGTGTGAGAGATGAACAGGGCCCTCTCTATTACTGTGAAGCTTGTTTTTCCATCATAATCTTACACACTCTGGCCCATCCAAAAATAGCCTAAATATAGTGACATTTTCAATAAAGAAACAAGCTTCCTGAGTCTGTTGGGGGCTGCTGACAGATTGATTGAAGGCAGTGAAAAATACAGGTAAATTCTTCCATAGGTGTTTGACTGGCTCCGTTTGTGTCTGAATGATCATTGAGAGATTCTGAGAAACCTCCCTTAGCATTATATGCTAAGACCCTAAGAAGCTCAATTAAGTCATCCAGATAGATATTAACTGGCTGAGTAAATGTAATAGCAGCACATAAAAATAAAAGCAAACAACCAAAGCAAACGAACAAAAACCAAACCAAAATGCAAACAAAAATAATAATTTTACCACTTTCATTACTAATCACCTCAAAAGACATTTGTCCAATTAAATACTAAATCCAAATTGGTAGCAAGAGTTATGAAACTGAGTGACAGTCTAATGTGAAAGAAATTAGCAAATGATTCAGCGTGTTTGAAAAGTTACCACTATTTATCTGTCTTATTTAAAAAAAAAAAAGTCTCTCCTTTAAGCAAGGACTAAAATTTTATTCCATTTGCCTAACTTCTTAGGTGGTAATTAGTAAAATGGTTTAATTTTAAGAGCTCTATATATCTTGAACACCCAGAGGCTACTCAAACAGGTTGAAAACATAACTTTACCTTGATCATTGTCCACCACGTTTATGGAGACTATATAATTAGTACTGTTACAGCATTATAACTATGATTATTGTCGTTGTTGTAATTTTTGTTATTATTATTACTTAGTGAAGTTGAGTTAGTGGAAAGCTTTCCACAAAATTCAGTTTTTTACACAATGCCAGTTTACTTACTCCAAACTGTTTCAGCTGAAGCACACCTGATGTTTTAACTTCTGGTGAAGCCAGGGGGTGATTCTAATAGATCGGTGCCTTTATTACATGAATACTCAAAACCTGAACTTCCTAGAGAGACTTGTGGGGCAGACCACCCTAAATGGCAGAGTTAAACAGAGCCATGTTTCCCAAAGGTCTCACTTCTCATCATCTGCAAGATTGAGATGAGTATCAGTTCAACTGGGCAACAGCATTGACATTACCTGTGGGAACAACATTTGTTCTCCAAAATATCATGGTATGGTGTTTGTCTCCCATGTTCTTTCCTCTTGAGGAGGGGGGAGGTGAGGAAATTTGCTTTAAACTTAAATTATCTGTAAAATTCTTGAAAATCTTTGGGGTTGGATGTAATTTTAATAAAAATCTCTAAAGCTTTCTTTATGGATGGAAAGCAAATCTTCATGTACAATTCCATGAAATTAAATTGTATCACTAAGGAAGGTGCACAATAATGGAATACTTTGGTAAATTTCCAAATCCTGGAAAGACTTTACAATTCTATTTTTCTTTAACCACAGTCCAATGGCATGAAAATTTACAAGAGAAGGTAAAGACCTTAGTCATTACATGTCAGGTGAACAAAACAGATAATATCCTAATGACAGGAGTCATAATATCCTGGGTTTGTTATAGTTGAGCAGCTCTGAAAAGGAACCATATCTGAGGTTCTGACTGTTCATCTTTGATTTACTATATAACATTACCACTATGGCGTTTTTTGGATATTTTTAATATCATTTTAACCACCTTCAGTGAACAGGATTAGAAGGTAACATGTTTTGATTATGGAAGAGTTGGAGAAAAAGGGGTAATTCTTTCCTTGGGAAGTTCTAGCATATGAGTTTATTGACGTTTTTAAGCAGATGCGGTCACCAACTGAACAAAAGTAAGGGCACACCAAGAAAACACCATATCATTATTTCGTTTTTTAATTGATGTAAAAGCATGTGACAAAACCAAAAGGGACAACTGGAAAAGAAAGACTTTACAGTCCACCTTGGAAGATCTTTCCCTCAATTTACCACATGTTCTGAAAACCCGATACAAAACCACATCTTCATGGACAAAACAATTAATTGCTTGCATGGTCTGTGCAGACTGAGGTCTGTGGCAGAAAGGGCAGTGGAAGGTTTTAAATTATATAACTAGTAAAGTGAAATGTACAACTGACTTTGATTTCCAACAATGGTGTAGAACAAAAATAGCATATCTTTAATCAGCATTTACACTGAACAACCATAAGCTATTATCATAATTTTAACTATATTTCAATAGTGAAAAAAAGGTTTGAACTTAGCAATTTGTATTTTCTGCCTTTTCAGATTTCACCAAAGAAAGTTTCTTGCTGTTTAACTTTAAATAATGCAGCAGTGAGGTAGAATCATATATTATGTGCTTTCCATTTAGAGTGATTTATAACCTGAGCTGAAAATTAAATAAAAATATTCTATTTTTAACAAGTACTGATAGTAGTTTTATCTTTTTTCACAAACTAATTCTTACTCCAAATAGGTTGAATTCAATTCTATTTTCCACCTTATTGACCTTTTAAAACACCCATCAGGATTACTAATCAGGGGAGGTTATTTTTTTTCAGATGAAACTGAAAGTGTGCCCATACAAATTTATTGTGATTCAGGAGAGATGGCCTCTTAGTTAATTTCCCAAATGCATGCTTTAACGTTATCATTATAACAAAACCAAACTAATGTCTTGCCAGAATACTCAAGTAATTCAACTATTTTATCGTTAAACTGTATTTGTATTCTGTTACTGGATGTTGCTGTTGTTATGATACTGTTAAGAATGGAGATGTGTATTTTACTGTATGCATCTGAGCACCATCAGTAATAGCAATGACACTAGTCACAGACTTAGAAGCTGCCTGCATGCTAAAGTCTGGTTATATGGATTCTAAGAAAGCACATGGATGGATTGCAGCTGGATACATTACCTTTGACTCATACTATCATGTTAAGTGTATATTAAAATCATGTGGTTGGACACCTTTGACTTCTTCTTATCATAGTTGAATGCCATACAGCATTTAAACTAAAAGTATTATCTTTCTTTGGATAAGGAGCTGTATCAGAAGGGTTTGATCTATATTCTTTCCTTTATGTCCCATTTCAGCTTTTACCCACCAGTTCACTCCATGCTTCAAGATTTCAGACTGTCTTTGTCAGAGGTCAGGCTGAGATCTAACATGGGACAGATTACTCCACATCTCTTTGCTTATAGCATTTTTTATCTCTGAAGCGCAGAGTCCTGGACACCAACAGAAAGATTCAGTTAACATATTTTAAGTGTCAGCATGTTTATGTCCAGCAGCCGATTCTGAGTTCTTGTGTTCTTTCACTTCTAGCATGTTTAAAGAACTGGCAGACACAGATTCTTTTCCTGCTTTTCTTTTTCCCTCATACCAATTTATTTGTTTAAAATTAGTTTGCATCCACAGATTCTTCCTGGTAATTAAGGAGTTACTGCAAGTCTGACTCCAGAAAAACAAAGCAAACAGAGCAAAAAATTCACTGTTGTTGGGTTGGGATTCCATAAAATTAGGAATAAATGGTCTTAATAGATATATGAGATGGAATATCTTGGACATTGTAACACATTTTCGAAATTACATGTTTCTAGATGGGTTGTTTGTTTGTTGTTAATGGTTGTAAAGGTTTCAGCTGGCAAACAACAGTTGATATCCATCAAAAAAAGTGGGTTAAGACATCTCAAGAGCCAGTTAATAGTCTGAGTTCTTATTCTGTAACAGGTTTATATAGTTACTGAAATAATTTAATGTAAGAATTATTTTTCTTACATTCAACAGTAATAGATAGATTTTACGTAGAGGAAAGAGTATAAAGTTTGCAATAAACAGTTCCATTTTCTTTTTCAGGTTGTCGTCTTCACCTACCAGAGACATAGAACAACAACAGCAATGTCAAAATAAGAATTAAGACATTTCTTCCTAAGGTGTTCAGTCATTTGACAGTGACTTTATTAATTCCTACAGGTTGCTCTAAAGGTTTTAAAGTTCAGAAAAGTTTAGAAGCCTTCTGTATACAAACTGTGTGTGTTGTAGAACCTTGGTAGAAAAGCATTCCAGCTTATATGGTTTGGATTTATCTGACTTCTGGACCGCAAACATGTTTACCTGTGGAGTATTGATCTTGTTTCTTCACACCATTTTTCTCCAATATTGCCATCAACTGTGGACTGACAGGTGCTTGTGGATCACATACTGTTTCTGGCAGTTGCCTATTTCAGCTGACTCTAGTCTTTTCCAAACAACCCTGAAAATAGCCAACAACCATCCTTAGAACCTCAGAGTAGTTATTAGACAAGTCATCACCATCTAAAAGAATGTACCTACCAGGTCTGCGTAACCATTATATGAGTGATGAGTAAAAAATAAATGTTTGCTCACACAATTAAAAGACTCATTGAATTTTTAATAATCTAGATAATAGGCCTTTCTTCTGTTGTAGAATTCATAGCACTTCACAAATCCTTCTTCTCATGTTAAGAAAACTGCTTTAGTTTTCTATCATTTTTTTTGTCTTACTCAGTGAATAAGTCACCTCTTCATGTTAACAGGTATTTGAATTGCCACAGTTTAGAGTATGCTTTGGTTTCTCTGAAGACATTTCAATGTCATTTAAGACATATTTATTCTTCTAAATAAAGAAGAATGTATTCTCCAATGAAACAACAGGTTTATATTCCTTTTAATTATTTTTTCTTTAATCTAAATCAAAGGTAATCTAAAATAAATTTGAATCTAACAAAACAGAAAAATCAGTCTGCAGTAAAATGATATGCTGTTAGAAATGGGAGGACAATAATGTGCAAACCCAAGAAGTAATAGGGATAAAATTTGTTTTCAGGTCAACCAAAAAAATTGCTGGGTGTAGGGAGGGCAGGAGGGGAAAGGAGAGGTAAAGAATAAAGTGAAATATTTAATCATAGAATCATAGAATCATAGAATGGTTAGGGTTGGAAGGGACCTCAAAAGATCATCGAGTTCCAACCC
>JAOXNO010000020.1:75515379-75546372 GCA_028565335.1 Limnodromus scolopaceus | reverse complement strand
CCCGCGAGCTCACCCTAGTTCTGGCCGCCGGAGCCGCCGGTGCTGCCGGTGCTGCTGCCGCCGCCTCGCCGACCGACGGGTCAGTATGAAAAATTTGTGTAATATATTAGGTGTACTGTATTTTTTTTACCTCTAACTTGAATTTGAAAAAGACGTGGTGAATTTAGGTTAAAATTGGCAAAAGCACAACCGATTTCGCATTTCATAAATGAATTGTTTTTCTCCTGTCTTTTTTTTGTTATGTAGAACAAGACACCAGATTTGACCTGCGCTCATGCATTCCTTTAGACACTGGAGATCATATTTTATTAAACAAAGCTCATCCATCTTATGGTTTACTGACCTTTGTTCTTAGAAAATGGTTTTTTACTCATTTTATTTATTATATTGTGTAAGTATTGAAAGGTCTGAAATATAGAATGCTGCTTTTTACAACAGAAAAGGCTTACCTGCATCTGAACAAACAATTGACTGCAAAGTTAATAATTAACAAAGGCGTACTTTTATGCTAAATTGTAGATATATCTTTTAAATGGCAGAGCAATCATAACCTGACTTAAAACTGTTAATATAAATATAAATATTGGTAGATACAGCTCTACTCTCGTTTGACAAGTGATCAATTAATGTAGCAAATAACTTTGAAATTTGGTCAGCTCGTGACATTGGGCAGGGATTGCTGGTTCTGAAATGGTACTCTAAATGTGCTATTAAAAGTGGGAATTTATGTGGGTTTGGAGACTGAGAAAACAGAACACTCACTTTTGCTTGGGCCTGTGAGCAAGACACACTAAAAATTTGAATTCCAGTGATATATTTCAGACATCTTGTGGTGAAAATGTACTAATAACAGAGGAACACACCTGATGTCTTATTAGCATGTCTATAATAAAAAATGTAAGATGGTCACACAACTATGGCAGTAGGATCCCACAGCACTCTCTCCCTCCAGGACATGGGATTCACAGCTTCAGTGACAAGGGCGCTCAACCACTTAAGCAGGTGCAAATCCATTAACTAAGCAGGCTTTATTTTCCCAGCAAAAGTATTACATTATTTTTAGAGACGCCATCAACAGCACACAGAATATTTTTTTAAAAAGCAGTGTCTATCTTGTACTTGCAGTACTTCCAAGTTTTTGCCTATCTGGGCATTTGTGAGTATATTCAAGTATTTAAGATACTTAAAAAAGTTCCAGCTGGCTTTCTTATATGGGGTTCTACCACCTTTTCCAGAGAGCTAACAAATCTGCTTCTGCAAGCAATAAAAGTATTCATTAAGAGGTTTCTTCCTGATTACTTCTCCTGAAATTCATTGCTGAAAAATATGTTTGGATGATAGCCACCCATTTTCTAAATGCACTTCCCTTTGAATAGAGGACTGCAGAGGTTAATGAATGGGCTCTGCTTACCGTGTGCTTACCATTTTGGCCTATCCATCCATAGTGGAGGCTAAAAGCTATGTCTAGTTATCACTTGCTACCAAGCAGGCTGATGAAGAAACTCACCATTCGTTCTCTGAGACCTGGATGAGATCAGCATCCTGCAAAGCCAAAATTGCTTCCAGCTGATTTGTGGCAAAAACTCCTGCAGATTACCTTTGCGCAAAACCAAGAACACCTCATGTGCTTATTCATTGGTTACTGTCCAACGCAAAGAGAGATCTTCAGTCCTCACAATCTGTGTGCAGATCCTCTAAGGAGTTAAACAGACAGCAGGAGACTTAACAATACTAAATTTCTTTCACATTGCATGGCTCTTGTACTGCTTCAGGCAATCCTTACATAGCCTGGGCAGCACTTTAGAAAGCTCTTGAAAATGCTCCTGAATCGAGGCCATGGAAAGCCCTTCCAGTGCAGGAGCTTGAGTTAACATTGGTTTGAGATTAATGCACTGTACATTAAAATTAAAAGATTAATATAACAAAGGATTTAAATAGGGACACTGTGTCATGGTGAGGAATAACAAAAAAAAAAAAAAAAAAAAAAAGAGTGGACTCAGCTAGAGCAACACAAATCAAATGAAGCTGCTGATTATAGAAGTCAAAGGAAGATGTTGTTAAAGAGTACTAAACTTACTGAACTAATCTTTCTGACATATTTTATCACAAAATCAATATAGAGGAGAAGAGTTATTTTTGGCATTAACTCAAACTCTGTACATGAATATGTACAGATACACGTATATGATTATAATCTTCCATTCCTTCTGTACCTCATTCCCCCACCTCCGAGCCCTTACTTCAAACTTTCCCTCTCTTTTCATTCCCACTTTAGGTTGCCTTCAGCACATCTGGCAGAAAAAGTCTGTTTTGTTGTTAATATCAAACTCTCAACCATCATCGTCATGTAAATATTAGGGCAAAAGGATGTAAAATCTTTAAACTTTCAGAGAGCCAAATTACTCGTTTGGGGAAATATTCTGTCAAGAATACCCTTTCATCATTTTAAAAGATGATGCATGTTGATTTGATAAAGTTTTCAGGATCCTCCAATTTGGTTATGTTCATAAGAACCGTGCTTAGGCAATTGCTGCATTCTTATGATCTTGCGTTTACATCATTGAATATGTGTTGATTTTAGATACTATCTAATTCATCCTGAACAGGTGCAAGCTATTTCTCAGAAAACTGTCTTCAACATTTTAGAATATTCTTTCCCTGAGAAATAAGATGAGCCATTTTTCTATTTAGTACAACCCTAGCAAAAATGTACGAGCATTATTGGTCTAGCCAGGGAATATTCATTCAATATTTAGGGTAATTAGAGATCAGTGTTTGTCTGCATTCAGTCCTCAAAGGCTGCAGACATCCATGTTTGTTTCTGTGATAATGGTGAGTACGGCCACAGACCAGGTAGCAATTTGGCAGTTTGATAGAGCCAGCACTGGGTCCAGTTTTGTCCAACATTTTCATCAGTGACTTGAATGAGGGGAAAGCAAGTTCGCTGATGACACAAAACTGGAAGGGGTGACTGACACACCAGAAGGTTGTGCTGTCATTCAGCAAGACCAGGACAGGCTGGAGAGTTGGGTGGAGGGAAACCTCATGAAGTTCAAGAAGGGCAAGTGTAAGGTCCTGCACCTGGGGAGGAATGTCCCCATGCACCAGTAATGGTTGAGGGTTAACCTTCTGGAGCGGAGCTCTGCAGAGAAAGACCTGGGAGTCCTGATGGATGACAGGTTAACCATGAACCAGGATTGTGCCCTTGTGACCAAGAAGGCCAATGGTCTCTTCATGTTCATTAAGAAGAGTGTGGCCAGCAGGTCAAAGGATGTCATCCTCCCCCTCTGCTCTATTCTGATAAGGCCACATCTGGAGCACTGGGGCCAGTTTTGCGCTCCTCAGTTCAAGAAGGTCAGGGAGCTGCTGGAGAGAGACCAGCAGAAGGCTAAGAAGATATCAAGGGACTGGTGTGTCTCTCTTATGAGGAAAGACTGAGAGACCTGGGTCTGTATAGCCTGGAGAAGAGCTAAGAGGGGATCTCATAAATACTTATAAATACCTAAAGGGCAAGTGTCAAGAGGGTGGGGTCAGTGGTGCCCAGTGACAGGACAAGGAGCAACAGGCACAAATTGGAACACAGAAAATTCCATCTCAACATAAGGAAAAACTTCTCGGAGGGTGCCAGAGCACTGGAACAGGCTGCCCGGAGAGGTGGTCGGGTCTCCCTCTCTGGAGATATTCAAAACCTGCCTGGATGCATTCCTGTCCAGCCTGATCTGGATGACCCTCCTTTGGCAGGGGGATCGGACTAGGTGATTTCTGAAGGTCCCTTCAAAGCCCTACCCTTCTGTGATTCTGTGATTCTATGATCATCACAATTGTATTTGTCAAAGAAAATTCACATCTGATGGAGGTAGTTGGATGGTATTCATAAACTAAACCAATCGGTTGACTTACTGATTTATTTTGGATAGCAAATTGGAAATTTGGATAAATACTGTTTGGCTATATCTGAGGGATACACATATTTGCCAAGAGTCCAGACAGAACACTTACAAGCAAAAAGAGTTTGATGCTTTTTGTGTCTCTTTTTGTATCTTCTTCAGAAGTAGCATAGGTGACCGTCTCACAGCTCGGCCTCACCTTGATGAGACTGTTCCAGGTGGGGGCCTGACCTACTGCTTTGCCTTCCTATGTTTGACCATGCTCCTGTTTGGACCTGCTCCTGTGTACTGAGAGCAATCTATATCTGTTGTCAGCCTGTCTAAGGACTTGGGGGGACCCTGAGAGGTCCTACAGGACTATTGGCACTGTTTCCATTGTCACAGTCAGTTGGATCAATATTCTCCCTTGTAAAAATCAGATCTAGGTTTTGATCTTAGCTCTATGTGGGACAGCCCTCGCAGGTGAGAAATTGCATTTGTGGTCAACTAACGTTCTGATCTAAAAGCCTTTTAAGATCTCTGATTCACCAGAGAAATGTGTCTTTGAGAATTATCTCTCTCAATTCTTTTCAGAAAAGCAGCTGACCAGTCAAATATTTTTTTCATGATCCTTATTTGAGGGACTGAACTTTTCCACAGAAGACTAGCAGTCAGAAAACAATGGAAAGGAAATAATGAATACTACTTTTCCAGGATGAATTCATTAACCTTTATAACACACACAAGATTTAATTGGCCAAGTGCCATATTAGTTATCTGAGTAGCTTTTAATTCCCAGTTGTGAAAATTTTTCTTGTTGGGAACAGATGAAGCTGAGCAGATCAATTTTAAACTTGGCCAAGTACTGTGAGGCATTTGGAAATAGGCATCTAAACAAGTGGCTCTATTTTAATATGTGCTGAGTATCTGTGATTATTATTGACAAATGTGGGGATTGCAATACTCAGCAGCCCCTGTAATCAAACCCCTTATTTAGGTACCTACAAGAAGACATAAATGATAATTTTCTCTGCACCCTCTTTTATTAATGTCTCCCATATGATGCTGTCTACACAGAAAAAAACCGAAAAACTGTATAGGTTGCAGTTGTGCAAGACTTCATTTAATCTATAGTATGTGACAGTAGCTATCCACCAACACTCAGTTCAGCAAATTATTTTAGTTTAAGATTTTTAACTACAACTCACTGTTACCAAATTTTGAAGATGAGAATCTTGATGAGAAAAAAGCTGCCCTGGGATCTTTTTTTGTGTTCCTATTTAATCTTTTATTCCCAATTTTAGTAAATTGGATTATCTCATGATTTCCTATAAACTCAAGAGTCCAATAAGGAATAGCAATGTAGAGAGAGAAAAAAAGGATAAAAAAATATAACTTTTTTTTTATTTTTTTTTTTCAATGCATTTGAGACATAAACCAGGGTTTTGCTAAATCATCTGTCCTCTACTCCAACCTGTAACGCTTGGTGCTTCTTGTCTGGAGTGGAATTAGGCTTTGGTTTTTGGTAAATTGATACACCACAAGTTAAAGTTGGCTCTCAATCATACCTTACCATGCTGACAAAATTAGGACTCTCTTAAATTTCTGGTTCAGTTTAAAATGCTGTGCAAAGTTTTGGACATAAAAGTTTGATGATTCTTGCTCGGTGGAAGTAATTTTTTTCAGAGGGGAACTTCTTATCTTTGAGAGGGACTATTGCTCATGTTAATGTTCTCACCTTAGGTGCTTGTTTTTACAGGAGCTTTACGTCAGCAACACACAGAAAAAGTAACACCTTAGCAGAAACACTTTGTTTGCAAGATGAAGCCAAATTTTAGGTTAGCAATTGCTCTTACCTAAACTGATTGTGTTGTAAAAGGGATTATTTGTTAGTTTTCAGGAGAATTTTCTGAAGGATTAGAGGCCAGACAGCTGACCAATTACATAAAAATTTGTCACTCATCAACAGTTTGTTTCATTTCCATCCAATCATTTCACTTTATATCGAGTAAAATGCTTACTTTCACATTTGTAGAAGTTATTTGCTACAGAGCCATTAGAAATTAGATAGTGAGAAGGACAAATATATAAGGTTGTAGTGTAAAAGTAGAGTAAATCAAAGATTGCTCTCTGTGATTATTCAGCAATAGCTGATTCCAGTGACTAAAGTTCATGTTACAGCAAAAAATAATGAAATTGGAATATACAACACTTAGTTCAAATCTAGAGCCAGTATGATGCGGAGAATCAATGTTCCGTTTGTAAATGTGCCCGGTACCATAAAACAAGCCAAGAAAAAACTGCCTGGTGGGATGAAGTCCTGACTGTCCTTCCCCACTGTTTGCAGTGTCAGTTCAGTTTAACAACGTGTATGATTACCCTTCAGGGCATAGTTTTAGGGTGCTGTAATTTACAGCTGCATTTAGGCAATAACTTGTCTCTGTACTGTCCAGGTCATATTGGAGATCATCACTTTTGGAGCATCCCTTCTGCATTCCAGCCACAAAAGCATGGTGTCTAGGTGGTGTACAAATGTCTTTTTTTTTTTTTTTTAAATCTTTTTTTCCAGGAAAAAAAAAAATTAATTCTGAATAAATTGCCATATTGTTCTCTTTCCACCAAGAGCAAACAAAACCCTCTTCCTCGTTTGAGTTTAAAACCTAGGAAAAGTTGAGTCAGTTTCTTCACTGCTTTGTGCTTGTGATACCACCTTACTCTTCACATACTACACACAAAATAACCACTTACTACATACAAAATAGCAACTTGCTTTTATCAAATAGCATTAAAGAGGAAACAAAAGGATGTTCATGGAAGCAGCTGAGTAAATCCTGGACCCACTGACATAAAAAGAAAAAAAATCCATTGTATTCAACACTGTTATTCCACCCAGCATTTTTAGCCAAATTTTTTTCCAGTATTTTTTTCCTAATGCATTTGTGTTTTATTTATGGTTCTGCCAGGTCACGTCACATGAGTCATATGCATACAAGCCAATGATTCCTTCATTTAAATGCTTAGTTTTCTTACTGTAGGTCATCTTAGTTTTCATAAAAAAATACTTATATTGGCAAAATACACTACTATGAAAAAGAAAAAAAATGATATATACAAAATGCTGAGGTTTAGTCACTGATATACACCTGAAAAATCTCATCTACAGAAACTAACTGGCCCAGACACACTGCAAAAGAACGTTGCAAAGATCATCCAGGGGTTCTGGGGTTTTGTCTGTTTCCTGGCTGATCAGCCATTGTTCTCTCTGAACAGATTTATCTTTCATACCTTTGGTATTATATTATCCTCTTCATGTCTATCTAGAAGATTGAAGAAAGCTCCTTATCTATAATCAGATGAAATGTTCATGCCTAGAAGAATCACTTTGAAAAAATTCAGAGATGAGAAATTTCAAACCTTTGCTAAATGGACAAGTGTTCTAGCCCTTAAGGTCATTTCTAAATATTAAGTGCTAGAGATAAAAATTACTTGCATGTCACAGGCAATCTACCTTTGATAAGATATGAGGAGTCTATGTTCATGGCTTGCTACAGTATCTCCTTGGCTTCATTCAGATTGTTTGTCTTTTTGGTTGGTTTTCTTTTTTTTTTTCACTAAAAAGTTTTCTTTCCATGTATAGTCAGACTGTATGTTAATACTTATATTTTATCTAATCTATGAATTCAGGTTTCTAAGTTATTTCTCTTAAGAAACACAGACCATGGGAAGCATCCTGTATTCTGGATGTATTTTTTTTTTTTGTTTCATACTCTTCATTTATCAGAAGTACGAACAATAGGGTTTTCTTGAACATGGAAGTAGTCAGCCTGTGGGATATAATTTTTCAGCTTAAATTTCCAGGTTTCTTTGAGTTAGCAAGTTACGGAGAAGCCATATTTCTCAGCCCTTCTGAAAGCGACAGTGTCACTGCTTATCTAGACTGCAACTTTGGTGAAAATGTCTTTTCTTCATGTTTCCACTGTTCCTCCTCTTCCCTGCCCTCCTCCCAGTGTACCACCCCCTTAGGCAAAGAGCTTGCAGTGAAGTCTCTGAGTAGGTGACATATAGGCAGCTGTGCGCATCTGGGTTTGTGTATCCTATTTCAGCTGGGGACAGCATGTGGGATGAATGCAAAGAGGGAGAGAAGACCCTTAGAATGTATTCTTGGGATAAGTACATTATCTTTCCTTCCTGTCAATGTGTTAGTGATGTTATATTGTATGGATTTTATTAATTTATAATAATATAATAGTAATTTACTCCAGGCTCTGGGCATCTATCACTGGTACCAAACTGGTGGGAGTAGGATGGGTTCAGGTTCACCTCCGCCAGCAGCTCTAGTCTAAAGCCCTCTTCACGAATCTGGCAAACCTCTGACCAAAGATGCTCTTCCCCTTCTCTGACAGACAGAGTCCATCAGCCCCCTGTAGACCTTTCTTTCAGGGAAATACCGATTTTCTGAAGGGTTGGGTTTGGGTTGGTGTTTTTGGCGGAGAGAGGGAGGTGTATCTGTTATATATGGGGTTGTTCAGTCTGGGGAAGAGGAGACTGAGGGGAGACCTTCTCGCTCTCTACAACTCCCTGAAAGGAGGCTGTAGAGAGGCAGGGGTCGGTCTCTTCTCTCAGGTTACAGATGACAGGACAAAGGGTAATGGCTTCAAGTTGCGCCAGGGGAGGTTCAGGTTAGATATTAGGAAATATTTCTAGAAAATTGTAAATCACTATCCCTTTTTATTTAGTTTGTACATTGTGATTTTTACAAAACTTGGTGAAAATGAAGTACAACTGCCTAAAATTAAGTAATCGCCTTTTTTTTTTTTTTAAAAGACAGTAAAAATACTTCTATGAGTCATATGTCCTAGTTAAAAGCACAGAACTATCAGGAGATGCTTGTTTTCAATGTCATGTCTCTTCTACCTGAACGGAAAGATTTCTTTCAACTTATGTTTCATGTTAAATCATTTTATGAACACTTTAAGTTCAAATTGTATTTTTTCTACTAGTTACTACTAGCACATCTTACAGCAAGAAAAAAAAAAAAAAGAAAATTGTGTTAGCTGAGACAAAATAAAGGACCTAAAAGAATATGCTTTATGCAATTTTTCCAATTTAACTTGTTATTTTTTTTAGAGAAATCCTAAGAAATATACTTTTTGTAAACTACAGAAAAATACTGATTATAAGGTAATTATACCAGAATTACTGTTGTGAGTTTTAAAACTTAGTCTTAAAAAAAATAATAACAACTTCAAATCTAGGAACTTTTTTTTTCTAAACACCCAAAGCCCACATACACAAAGGTGCTTGCATCTAGTTCTCCTGGAGAACAACAGACTTCTAAACGTTCTTTATATATTATTTCTTGACAGCTATTCTTACAGTAGTCCAGCCAGAAAACAGTCTTATTTCTACAGCTTGGCTCCAAACCCCGCAAGCACATATGGTTATGCTTGTCATAACTCTCCATGGTAATTTTACATAAGGTAAATGTGAACTCTTATTAGTAACTTTATCTGAAGTAATGTGTAGTGCATTATTTAGGGAGTGGAACATATGTGTTTCTAACATTCTTGCAAAGGTTAACATTTGTTCTGAGGAGTGATACATCACAGTCCCTGGAGCTGTAACCCAGCTAATGAAGCTATATGGGCTCCCTTATTTATAGCATCAGTTATCTCTTAGTAAAATGTCTTTTACTTCTATGTAGGCATGTTATAACTTCGGTACAGTTAAAGAAAATCGCATTTTCCTCCTTTTTTCTGTGTAGTGAGTTTACTGAGTCTTTTTAAACCTCTGGCACAGAAAGAACAGAAAGTGTAGTAGAACAGGTATCTGGTAAAACTACCATATTAAATCAGAAAGACAGAACAAAGTTTAATTAAATAAATTTTTTAAATTTACATTTTAAATATTACTTCCTCCATTTTTAATTCAAAATACGGCTTAGGCTAGATGAAGTGAAGAAATTATTTGTGTTTTTTTTCCTGATGTCTTAGTAGATGGGTGAAACGGAGCTTTTTGCTTTTTTCTTCTTTCAAATACTGCAGTTGATCATTTTGTTAAAACAAGCAGGTGGCATTTAAAAAATCATCCTTTTTGCACAAAGAATGGAGTAAATGAGCGCTGTTAGCCTAAACATTTTGAGGTTTTGGTCTTTAAAAATCTTTTCCTGCAATGACCCCAGCTGCCTTATCTCTGCTTCAGAGACCTCATTTTAGCTTGGCACAAAGTGTGTGCTATTTCATCAGTTAGGGCAGAGGACAGAACTGAATAATGGAAATCTCATTGCTCCTCTTAAAGATTGTCTCCTTCACATTATTTTCCTTGACAAGACAAAGTCACTGTGTGGGTGAAGGAAGCCCACACCTCCCATCACAGATTCCTGCTTCATCTGAAGAGTCCAACCAAACTCACCTTTGATTTTTCACTTTTTACCACCTTTCTAGGGAGTATATTATCTCTACTGCATATTAGCAGGGAGGCATAACCTGTAATCATGATGCATATTTCCCTCTATCAAAGGTAAAAAGGGTATTTTCCCTTCTGTTTGTTATTAATATACCTTCCTTTTATTGCATTACAATGCTATGAATACTACATATAAAATCAGTTGGTCTGCAGAAGTAATTCTTTAGTAGGAAGTGGAAGTTTTAAGAGAGAGAGCTCTCAAGGATGGAAATAATTCTGTGGTCTTTAAAAGGCTTGTAAATAAGGCTAAAATCCTTCAGTAGTATGATTTCTGTATCCATTATGTAAGTGATTGCTACATAAGTGACATATATTTCCAAAGAGAAATGCAAACCAGAGAGGAGTCTAAGAACTAAAGTATACATTTTGAGGAAAAGTTTTCTAGTTTGCTAATTACTTCCTACTGAGTCTTTTTGTCTAGTTTGGCTTAATTTGGGGGTTTTGGGTTTGTTTTTTTTCCCACAACCTCTGGGAGCAGCTTTTAAATAGGTATTCAGGTAAAGTAAGGCAATGAGGAAGGCAATGATGGCAAATTTATATCGCCTATCAGGCTGTCCTTCCAAGTCATGAGCAAAGGAATATAAATGTCCATTATTGTCTCAAAATGTTAGATTATTATCTGTCTCAACTGGAACTAATATAATCAAATTTTACACTTTTTTTTTCATATGGCAGTCTAACGTATGCTTATCAATATATAGAATTTTGATCCTAACTGTTACATTGAGTGTACAGTACAAATTTTTTGGGGAAGCACTTGTTTTCCCTCCAAATGCGTTGATGACTTAGGGCTGGTGAAGCACATTAACAAGTCTGTTTATCAAGCCTTTCCTGAGAGATATTAGCATTTCTAAAAGTTAGGAAATTATTAGGACTTGAAAGGTAATATTAATGAAAATGAAAAAAAATATTATTGTCATAATCAAATTATCATTACATTCTGTACAGACATGACACTATGAAGGTTTTTAAAGCTGCACAGAAACCCAAAGAAGATTTGATTATGAAGGTGATGGTGGACTTTGATCTTCCGTAAAAAGGGCATGATGCTTGCTTAAGAAATGACTTTTTAGCCAAGAAGATGGTTTAAAATCCATTCTTTTAAGATCCAGTATCATTACATTAAAAAATCTACACTACATTAAGCACCATTATGAAAGAGCTGGATGAGAAGCTACACCTAGGGAAAGCAGAAGGAAAATGTCTGAGGAGAACACATGGATGTTTGCAGCTCCAGGACAGGACTTCCCTGAAAAGTACTACATAGATTCAGGTCTTCAGCTGCTCATTTTCACCACTCTACAGAAAGTGGTGGTTCACAGGCAGACTACGGAATCAGTGCCAAGGCAGGGGGCAGAGGAACAAAGGGCCTTTCCTCACCATTGCTGTTCGACAAGAACATCATTGTAGGTTTGTTGGACCTGCTACGCCATTCCGCATCAGCACTCCCAAACTCTGTCCCTCCAATTTTTCTCTGCCCTGTTCAGATCCATCCCAAAGCTAAATCAAGAATGAATACAAATTAGAGACTGTATAGACTTCCTCTACCTGATATGCCTGCTCTGTATCACATATACATATCAGAAGAGAAGCTCTTCTTATTTAAGTAAATTCATTAAGTGTTATCCACAGAGGAAAATATTGTAAAATAGTTTGGCAGGATGACTCAAATGACTGAGGGCACATTCACATGACTGACCATATAGCTGCTTCAAGAAAGTAGCTCCAAGCAGCCACACAGTTCTGGAAAGGGCTTGGCTCAAATCAGCCACCTTCAGCCACGCTAGCACACAAATGTGAAAGCAAAGTAATTTCAAGCTCCATTAGCAGCATAGGTAAAAATCAATGATCTATAGACATGGAGGACAAAAGAAGCAAGGAAATTGTACTTTTGAGGTTATAATATACAATGAACAATAAAAAATGCACAGCCTGTTTAAAAAGTACTTAACAATGAGGCTTAAAATATGGTGGTTTGGGAGTTCAGTTTTGGGAAAATGACTAGATGCTTAAACAAGAATTTCCTCCCTTTTCTCTTTAAGTAACAGTAAACTCCTTCCTAGTTTATCCCCAGACACCTAAAAGCTACAATTAGCTTAGGCTTTTTAAAAAGGTAATGAGAATTGATCAGTTTTATTATACAAGTTTAAGGATGTTTTCTTGAATTAGGGCAATTCAGAACAGTTGTTCAATAGCAAATATCCCAATCTCTTCTCACTGGTAACAAAGAAAACTACTCTCAAGACATGTTTTATAAGTATTGCTATCTTTCTTCCCCAAATATGCTTGTTAGCTTGATGTCCTAATGAGCTGAACACCATCAACTGACAATTTGTGCCATTATTTGATGGTTCATAGGGCTGTTATGTCAGACGTGAGCCTTCTGTACTGAAGATTTATTTTTTTCTTCCTTTGTTGTGTTTAAGTGATCAGTTGTATTCAGTTACAGTTGTGTTCCTGCTGGTATCTTCAGGGACAATACTACCCAGCACGCTTTGGCAGGTGCACTTTAGGCCTGGCTTGGGTAAGTAGCAGAGACAGTTAGCTACTGAAATAACCATCATTCTTTGTATGTCAATATATGAGTTAAAAAACCCAATCTGTATGTGCCTAAATATTCTCAGTTCCTGATCTTAAGTTAAGTGAAACCAGAAGCTAGTAGTTTGATATCAGAAATTCTTGTTTCTGTGTTCCACTGTCTTATAATATTTTTCCTTGTGCTTGTTAGCAACATTTCATTAGCAATAATTACCACTGTTCCTCCAGTGAAAAATAAAATTAAATAAAGCCAGCTACTAACCTTAAAAAAAAGAAGGAAAATGGCCAAAATGCTTACAAACCCTATTTATCATTTCTAACTTGCAAAAAAACTTTTAAAACTAAAGTTTCAACTAGTTCACAGATCTGCTTGGGAGAATTCTACGGGGTACAGGCCAGAAGAAAAATGAGTAGAAGAGGCAGCTGATATTCAAAGGTCCCCTCTTCAAGATCAAAAATGGTGCAGGCTAATATGCAGGAAACCAAGTAAAGGCAGCAAGAGGCCTGCATGCAAGAAGAAGGAGCTCCTCACTAAACTGTAGTTTAAAAAGGAGGCACAGAATTCTACAGTGGCAGCAGGAGGTGACACAGGAGAAATACAGAGACACTATGAAAGCATGCAGGGATGAGGTTAGAAAGGCTAAAACCCATGTGGAGCTGAAAGGCAAAAAGAGAGGTTTCTACAAACGTATCATCAGGAAAAGGAAGACTGTTCACATCTTTTTGGTTTTGCTGAGTGAGAACAGCACCCAGTGACAAAAGCTATGGAAGAGTCCAAGATACTAGATGATTTCTTTTTATGATTCTTTACCAGTGAGAGACAAGTCCAGTTTGCACTCAGGAGCACTGAGGAAGCTGATGGATGACATTGTGAGGCCACTCTGACTTATTTCTAAAAAGTCACAGCATCCAGGGGAAGATCCTGAGGACTGGATAAAAGAAAATGACACTCCTGTCTTCAAGAATTGAAAGAAGAAGGATCCTGTAAACTACAGATTAATCAATCTCCCCTGCGTCTCTGGGCAGGTGATGGGACAGATCACTCTGGAAGCTATTTCCAAACATGCTAAGGAGAAGGAGACAGCTGGAAATAGTCAGCATGAATTTGTATAAGGAATAGCATGCATGACCAACCCGGTAGCCTGCTATGACAAGATGACTGACTCAGTGGATGAGGCGAGAGCAGTTTGCCTTGGTTTCAGTAAAGCTTTCAATGCTGTCTCGGGTAATATTCTCATTGACAAATGGATGCAGCATATGCTATATAGGAGGACAGTAAGGAGGACTGAAAACTGGCTGAACTATAGCACAAAGTCCAGCTGGGGCACAGTCACCCAAGAGGTCAATACTGGGCTAATGCGCCATTTAACGTCCTCATGATTGACCTGGATGCTGGGAGTGCACTCTCAGCAAGTTTGCAGGTGATTAAAAACTGGAAGGAACGTTCTGCAGACCAGGTGTTTGTTCCATCCAGAGAGACTTCAACAGCCTGGAGAAATGTGCTGGCAGAAACCTCATAAAGTTCAACGAGGAGAAAAAGTCCTGCACCTGGGAAGGAATCACTCTGTGTGCTAGGACAAGCTGGAGAGCAACTTGCTGGGGAGCAACTTTGCAAAGCAGGACCTGGGACTCCTGATGGACATTAGGCTGTCCATGAGCCATCAATGCACCCTTGCAGCAAGGAAGGCCAACAGCCTCCTGGGCTGCATTAGGCAGAGCATTCCCAGCAGGTCAAGAGAGGTGATCTTTCCTCTCTACTCAAAGCCAGGGAGACGCAGATGAAGTGCTGGGCTCCCTCATATTATGGAGACATAAACATACCAAAGTGTTTGGTGAAGGGCCCCAGTGAACGGCTATGAAGATGCCTGAGGGCTTGAACCATCTCTTGGAGGAGAAGCTGGCCCACATGATCTCAAGATGCCTCTCAGTCATTTTGTGGCCTTGGGATTCTGTTGTTCTGTACCACCCATTTCAGTTATCATGTACACACTGAAAAGACAAAAAAGACATCTTCTGAGAAAAAAAAAAAAAAACACAAAAGCAATAAAATGCACTATGTGCAAAAGTTGAATTAGAGAACATTCCTAAATTAACAATATACAATCATTTATTTCTGTTACATTCTTTTAAATTCTGTTTTGATAATTCTAAGTATCAACATCATGTATCTTATAAGCTGAAACGGAAGGAAAGAAGTTAAAATAAGAACTTTCTGAAAGGACAAAAATATTGAGCACTAAATACTGAGCACTAACTATTCAGCTCTGAACATGTAGAAAATCATACGAAGTCTTTTGGATTAAATGGAAGAACTGGAAAGCTGTTCAGTCTTATCTTTCTATAGCTCTGAACTATAGAACCTCTCAGGAAATGTAGAATTCTAGTAGCAATTTGAGACCCTGTTCTGCTCATTCCTGACTTTTGTCCAGGACTCTTGTTCTAGACTTTTCATACTCTAATGTGAAAAAAAAACCTTGATAAATATTGTAATAGAGATTGAGACATTCAAATGATGCATCAAACAATAATATTTTTTTAGCTGTTGCTGTTAGGAAATTTATTTGGAAATTACAGCATAATTATTCATGTGCAGTATACAGTTTCCTGTATCATAATTTTTCATATATATTTTAGATTCAATGCAGTGAAGTATATTAAGAAAGATGATAGGTAGATGTGTTGACAGGTAAATAGATCACCATTGTGCCATTCGGTGAGTCACTGTTTAAATTGTAAAAATCTATTCCTGTTTCTTGTTAATAAAATCTTCTCTTTCTATGCACAGTAGCAACTGTATCTGTGGATTGTATTAACAATTTCTCTAAGGCAATTACAGTGACTGAAACTCAGGGGTCTGCTGTTGATCTTTCTTACATTTAAAAAATCTTCTGACCTTGAAATATATGCAAATTCCTTTTTGCTTTTTTTTTATTTTTAAGCACTACACAAATAACACAAAACTTGCATTTTAAGCATGCTCAAGGCAACTAAAAAAAATTAAATATTATGGAAATATCTTGCATGCTAAATTTCTGAATTTCTATAGGGTCACTGCAGCTTGAAAGGTGCTTTTCTGAGAGGTTCTTTTAGGCATCAGATTTACTACACTGAGAATTCAGATTTTCAGAAAACTCCCACTCCTTTTTTTTTTTTTCCTTCAATTATGGGATTTTTTAAATTGTTCTCTTACACCATCTCAGACTTATGGTGTACCATACTAGATGCTAAGATGCAAGGTAAGAGCTGAAATGTTGATAGATTATAGCAATTTCCAGCAATACTTACAAATTGTGCATAAATACTGTAAACAACATGGTATAACTTTGAAGCCAGATCTAACTTTTAAGTCAGTCCTGCATTGGCTGACATTGTTGGACAACATACCCTTAGAGATCCCTTTCAACCTAGTTTATCCTTTATTTCTGTGATTATAGAACCACATTTTCACGGTGACTTAAGTGGCACTCAGGACAGCTGAGCACCTGTAGGCTTTAGTCATCAGAACATTCTTTGTTATCCACTCTCTAAATGTTCAGTCATGTTCTGAACTTTCCCTAGCAGAATTAGAAATAAACCGTACTTTTTCTGCCTCTCTCTATGGTGACATGACTCCTGGTCATGAAGAAATGCATGGATGGCATTTGGTCACTTAGAATCATTGAATCACAGAATCTTCTAGGTTGGAAGGGAGTCCAACAATTAACCTAACTTTACCAAAACCACTGCTAAATCATGTCCCTGAGCACTACATTTACCTGTCTTTTAAATACCACTAGGGATGGTGCCTCAACCACTTCCCTGGGCAGCTTCCTCCAGTGTGTGATAAGCCTTTCTGTGAAGAAATTGTTCTGAATATCCATCCTAAACCTCCCCTGACACAACTTGAGGCCTTGTCCTATTGCTTGTTACCTGGGAGAAGAGACCAACTGCCATGTCACTAAAACCTCCTTTCAGGTAGTTGTAGAGAGTGATAAGATCTTCCCTCAACCTCCTTTTCTCCAGGCTGAACAACCCCAGCTCCCTCAGCCACTCCTCATAAGACTCATTCTCCAGACCCTTCACCAGGCCCAGACTCTTCATTGCCCTTCTCTGGACACACTCCAGAATCTCAATGTCTTTCTTGTAGTAGGGACCCCAAAACTGAACACAGTATTCAAGGTGGGGCCTCACCAGTGGGCAAGTCCTGCTGGTCACACTGTTCCTGTTGGCCTTCTTTGACATCTGGGCACACTGCTGGCTCATATTCAGCTGACAGTCGACCAACGCTCCCAGGTCCTTTTCTGTGTGACAGCTTTCCAGCCACTTTTCCTCAAGCCTGTAGCATTGCATGGGCTTGTGACCCAAGTGCAGGACCCAGCACTTGGTCTTGTTGAGCCTCACACCATGGCCCCCTTGATCAGCCCTGTCGTCATAGAAGTTGGCGAGCAAATATCAAAGGGTGTCCTAACCACCAGTTTGAGACACAGCGATGAAAAAGATGAAGATATTAATGGCTCTCCAACAAGACATTTTCAAAAGTTTAATTAGAACTTTTTTTCCAGCCTTCTAGAGTAGTTTGTAAAGAAAACATAATAGTTAGAATTAGCCATATCTTTTCAATTCACAGCAAAGAAACAATGAATAATTGCAACCTAGCAGTGTCAGCTGTTTAGTAAACATCATTTAGGTTATTCTTGCATAGTTGTAACAAAAGTAGCAGCTAACAAGTGATGTAGAGAACCAGTGTCTATTAACAACCACAGATCCACAGGATGCCCCAGTTTCTATTTTTAACTTATACATGTTAACTTCAAGACCAGCTGCTTCAAAGCAGAAAACCACTAGTCTTACTGTCTCCATGTACCCTGAAGTGGTGTATGCCCCTGAATATCAGTCCCACTTGAAATTCTTCAATACATTGTCCTTCCCAACTTCAGAACTGGATCTAAACCATCCAATATTTTTTTGGTCTGGAGCGACCAAATGCATGACTTCTCATGAATCTTAAGGGCAGCTAACACATTTACTGCAGCAGCTATATGACATCACTGTGTAACAAACAACTGAAATTCATTTACATGAACAACATCTCAGTGTAACTAACCCTATATAAATCACATGCCAAAAGCAAATTATTTTTTCTTTTTCCTTTCCTCTTTTTTTCTTTTTTTTTTCTTTTTCCTTTTTCTCTTTGTTTCTTTTTTTCTTTTTTTAAGTATCATACTATTAGACAACAGCCAAGTAGCACAAGCTGTATGTAATGGCCCATTCCATTCAATGTAAATTGATGCAAGTCTCACTCAGGACCTAATGAGTAGGTAAGTTTAAGTATTCTTGAGGAAAACATTACGTATGGTGTTCGCTACTAAAGTGAAGGAATGTCAAATGAAAAGTAATTTTTCATCACCTTCATTCAGCATATGCCATAATCCAAGACAGAGGTCAGCTGAGCTTGATTCAGTCCTGGAATGGAGAAAATGCAAATATATGCAAGCAAGTTCTAAAGAAAGAAACATTTTTCACATTTTTGGTGTCATTTATATATTTAGAATATCACAGCTATAATAACACTATCATTGTGCCTTCAGGAAGAGTTCTGCTTGTGTAAGCAGTCAGTCTTGGGAGGCAGTAGGAGCTAATTGTGTTATTAATCCATGTGTGATTTTCCTAAGATAAGTTGCTTTAAATTTCATTAAGTGTTCAATACCAGAGAAAAAGTATTCATCAGGGTTTTGAGACGTACTGCAGCAGTGCGTTTCTAAGATGTAATTACTGAAGTCATGTTCCTAGGCCATCTTGGTGCAGCTTTGGCAATCCTTAGTAGCTTGGCATGAACAGAAACAGACACGGTTCATTATGTAATTCACCACAAATGATATTTAAAACAAATTTGAAACCATATTAATGAAGTGATCAGAGCCAAAACTAAGACATGCTATGAATAATTGACTAACGTAAAATATTTATCAAATTGAGGCAATTTATTTAAGCTTTTAGCAGATCAATTAGAAGAAAACTTTGCTGATTTTTCTTTCAATTTATCACTGGGTTTTCCATAAAAGATCACTGAACCTTTCTCCTTTTTGCAAACAATTTTATTATAATATTTTTATTCCAGCGTGTTAGATTGTTGTCTGGTGAAACTAAACTAAATTTTGTTAGAGTCCATCCCATCTTTTTTTGCAGTTTCTACTATGTAGGAAAAAGCAAGTAATTTACCCTTCAGTTCTTAAACCTCTGCTGACATTACTGCTGATACTGAGGCAAACTTTAATAGAAAGCGGGAAAATAAAAAGAAAGGAAAAACTGTGACTTTTATCGAATTCATGAGAAAGGGATTAGCAGAAACAACATGACAGTTATAAATGCAGGACCACCCAGTATGAGAACAAAGAATTTATTTTTAGATTTTAAATATGAGTTTCTGAGCTCCTACAATATGGTACAGTTTTGTCTGGCAAGCCAATGCTGGTGTCTTAATTCATCAGCATTTTATAATGATAAATTAAGTAGTTTTGGAAATGTCCTATCAGTTTGACGTACAATGTGCCTTTCCTCATAATTCTTTGTGAAGTATTCTTAGATTGTTGAATTTTAACAATACAGAAATTGTCCAGAAATTCTATCAAGGACAAAATACCGAGCAACCTTAGATAAGAGGAAAAGTGTGGGGCAGTTGAAAGACATATTATAGAGGAATATACCTTTTTAATCGCTGACCAAGCTTGGCTTGTCAAGTGATATGAAAATACATGGCTCTCTATGGTCAATGTTCAAAGCTAAAATATTGGTATTCGTACAAAATAGTTAAGGAACTAGATTTTATTCTTAACATGCTGTTAGTAAAAGCTATGCCTGTGATTTGAACATTTGTTTTAATAAAGCTAATTGAAGAAAATTTAACAATAGTTTGCCTTCTGTGAAACAACATAAAAAAAGCAAGTTGTACATAAAACATCAATATTTTATTAAGACATTTAAAGAGGAAATTATTTTGACTTTCTATATTACTGTTATTTTTCATATATCGCTGCTAACAGTAAACGTCAGTTCAAACAATAAAGTCTAAAAAAATTAATGTGGATTTCAGCTATTCCCTTGAGGATTTCAATCCTGTTTTGAATAACAAATGAAAAAGAGCTGATATTTTGTGAAAAAATAATGTTACTTTGGTATGTTTAATGTAGTCTAAAATTAAAAAAATAAGCAGAAAATATATATCCCCCCAGTTTTGACTGCTGACAAATGAAATGGTACCAACAATCTGTGAACAATAAAGTTAACAAGAAACATTCTCTTTAAGAGCATTGCACATGTTTTGAGTGAATAATCTATTTTTTGAAAGTATTTTCAGGACTATAGGTCATATTTAGATAGAGAATTTCATATAGATCTAGCCTAGTTCTTCCCATTGTTTTTACAAGCTCCTATGTACTTTACAGGTTAATTAGGTGAACTCAGTTAAATTCAAAAGATTACATCATACCATGTAATACATACTCTTATTGATGTTCCCTGACCCGAACATGAAGTTGCTTTACACTTCTAATGTACCACATTGCTGTCAGCTGCTGGTGGGTAACCGTCTTCTGGAAATACTGGTTATTCTTATACTATGCCTAGATCTAATTCCTGCAATCATGATAAATTACTTTAGAGTACAGCTTCAAGTAGATACTGTCCAAAGGACTTTTTACAAAACGGTCCTAAGGTCCCTTCCCCTCTACATGAAAAGATTTATGGTATCACATGATCAAAATGCAACAGTTTGCCTTCAAGTATGCTTGCATATGTGACCACATAACTGTCCACGGCAGCAGCTTTCCTTTGTGTTCCTTAGCATGTCCCTCTCCTTCCATCACCCGCCCACCAGTGTCATCCTCTCAGAGGTGGTGGCTGCTCTTTGGCCAAGTGACAGAGTGGGTTTGAGAAGAATCAGGACTTAGAAAAGCAGTGAGAGGGCAGTGTGACACCAAAGATCTTCACACCTACACCTTGCTCACATCTGAGAGGCATTTGCACTTAGAGAACAGGTCTCCAGGCCAGTCTATCCAACCAAATCTGATCCACCTCTTCAACTTATTGAAGGAATGTGAATACTGGAGACCATGGCCTCGTATTGTGACACAGCCCTCAATGACACATCATCAGTCCTTGAGTAGCAAATTTTACATCTGGTGTTTAGATTTAAGTTTGAAAGTTGTTAATTTGCTTGTCTAGATCCTGGTAGTGAGCATGTCCATATTCTTGTGATTCAAACTGGCCTCTGACCTCAAAATGCACACAGAAATTCTGATCTTCATATGAACAGGAGCCACATGCTCATAGTCCAATTATTTATTTTTATACTACCAATAACAACTGATACCTGAGAAGAACCACATCAAAACAAATTTACTAAAAAAGCACTTGAGCATAGCTTAAATAAATGAACAAACAAACAAAAATAAATATTCAGCTCCCCAGGTTTACAGCAGAAATGCTCTGTCTTGCTAAGGATGGAACAAATGTGTAGAGCAGCACACATTAAAGAGGAAAAAAATTGGCTTCAGACTGTGTGTAGTGACACCAGAACGTATTGAGACATTAACTTTTCTGGTGTTACTTTTAAGTTCATTTCACAATTACCAGTCACAATGATGACACTATCTCTACTCATATTTTAAAGCCAGCAAACTATAACCTTCTGTGAGTTCTGACCGGCATTTTCTCTGTAATCTTGCAGATTTAGACCCTGTGATGTGTTCCACAGGTTTTCGTAAATGCTAGGTAGTTCTTAGTCCTGTACCAGACTCTTCCTTCTTGATGTTTCATGACTTTGCTGCATTGTTTTTACGGAATTTATGTACAACTGGCATCCTGCTTACGGTGGTTTGCATTTTTTAAGTATCCTCTAACAGAAAGTAGTGGTCAATGATTCAACGTCCAGATGGATATTGGTGGCAAGTAGTGTCCCCGAAGGGTCCGTATTGAGACCAGTACTGTTGAATATCTTCATCAGTGACATACATAGTGGGATCAAGTGCACACACCCTCAACAAGTTGCCAATTACACCAAGATGAATGGTGCCATTGACATGCTGGAGGGTTGAGATACCATCCAGAGGGATCTGGACAGGCTCAAGAAGTAGGCCCATGTGAACATCATGAAGTTCAACAAGGCCAAGCGCAGGGTCCGGCACCTGGGTTGGAGCAAGCCTGTGTATCAATACCAGCTAGAGGATGAAGGTATTGAGAGCAGCCCTGCTGAGAAGGATTTGATGAGAAGCTTAACATGAGGCAACAATGTCTGCTAGCAGCCTAGAAATCCAGCTGTACCCTGGGCTGCTCAAAAGAACATGTTGAGGGAGGTGATTCTGTCCCTCTATTCCACTCGCGTGAGATCTCACCTGTAGTACTGCATCCAGCTCTGGGGCCCTCAGCACAAGGAAAGACATGAACCTGTTGGAATGGGTACAGAGGAAGGCCACAAAAATGATCAGAGGGCTGGAACACCACTTCTGTGAGGACAGGCTTGAGAGAGGTGTTCTTCTGCAGGTTGTTCAGCATGGAGAAGAGAAGGCTCCGGGGAGACCTTATAGCAGCTTTCCAGTACTTAATGGGGGTGTCTAAGAAAGATGGGGACAAACTAGTTATCAGGAACTGTTGTGGTAGGACAATCAGTAATGGTTTTAAAAAAAAAGAAAGTACACTAGATATAAGGAAGAAATTTTTAACAATGAGGGTGGTGAAACACTGGAACAGGTTGCCCAGAGAAGTTGTGGATGCCCCATCCCTGGAAACATTCAAGATCAGGTTGGACAGGGCTCTGAGCAAACTGATCTAGTTGAAGATGTCCCTGCTCATTGCAGAGGTGGTGGACTAGATGAACTTCCACCCCAAACTATTCTATGATTTGATGATATTTGAGATAATTTTGTGTATTCTTTCCCAAGAACGAAACCATTCAGTTTCCAAAACTGAATGTGTTCTTGAATGAGCACTAAGCACTCATCTGATATTAAACATTGTTAAATATTCAGCATTAACTAGTTGCCTCCAGCTGAGCATACAGAACTTCAGCTGAGTCAGAGCGCATCTGTCGTCTAATATAAATTTCACTTCTTAATATTCTGCTGATCTGGACTGGGTACTAGGAAAACACTGGCAGTGAGCAGCAGCTCATATTAAGATATCACAGTCTAAATGCTCTTCCAGGAGATAACTATGTCTTTCTGTTTGTTTGCTTTAGATTTTAATTAAGAGGTAATTCCAGTTCATAAGGCATTCTATTGTAAGACTGCTGATTTATTAGGCAGACATTCAGTAATATGATTGAGTATTCTTGTAGACAGTGGATTAACCACAAGTGTGTTGCGCCAAGATGCCTGAAAAATTGAATGCCTATCTGTTTCAGCATGCTACTGGAGTCTCTGGGTGAAATTTTTTCACTGGGTTATGCAAGATAATGAACTTGCAGGGTCAAAATTTTCTATGGTACAATACTTCACAACAATATTCTATTTTTTTCTATAGTGGATTTCTTTTCCTACTTCAACTTTGAAGTCTAATGAAAATGATCAAAAATGCCTGTTTGCTACAAAGTGAGTGAGAAGAAGAAAAAACAAATCCCCAAATAAAGCAGTAATTCAAAACTTAATTCTTTATTAGAAATCAGATTGCATTGTGTGCAAAGCCGTGAATATTTGCCCTCAGAAAACTCACAGACACACTTGATTTTTTCCTTCCCCGCCTGTTACAGCTAGGCTTAACTTCAGAACTTCTAAGAATAAGATGTCATGTCTCATAGATTCAAGAGAAATCTCAGAAAGAAACATCCAAGCCTCAGCCTTTTTCCTTTCTGAGCAGAGACATAAATACGGCATTTTTGCCATTATTGGCAAAGATAGTTTTTAGTAGGTGGACCAGAGGAGGTGCATTCCCCCAGCAGGTGCTGTAGGCTCCAGCAGAAATGGGCTTCAAACCCAGCTGCCTGGTCCTTTCCTTTCATGCTCACTAATTCAGTGACCCCAATCTAGTCAAGAATGAGTCTTTGCAATTACATCCAAACTCTGAGCTAGTCAAAAGGAAAAAAATTACTGGGTATATTTCACTGGTAGTAGAAGATACCCACAGCAGAGTAACAAATCACGGAATCAGGGAATTGTCAGAGTTGGAAGGGACTTGTAGAAACTATCTACTCCAACTCCCCTGCTAAAGCAGGAACGCCTAGAGCACATCACTCATCAATACAGGTACTATACTCCTCCATTTCCCTCCTACTTAACTAAATTTTGAGCTTTTCCCAGAGATACTCTGGAGGGATTACTTCACTGAGTTGTGCAACTCTTCTGTGCAATTTCTAAGATAATTTTCAGTACCTTTCATCCTACTCATGCTTTGACAAATACTCATATCTCTGAAAGTAACTGCTGAACTTTTCTAAAATACCATAATCAACTTGGGGAAATCATCATCTTTTTCTATGTGGTGCAGGCAGGTAAGCTATACTGAAATCCACATTCAGCAAGATAATGCTAATGGAAATTGGAATAGACGTGAAATCATTACCATCACTTGACTGAAACAGAGGAAAAAATAAACTTTATTGAACCTTCTAGATTTAAAGAACAGAGTAAAATAATTCCTAATCTTTCACCAAACCAGTGGCAGGAAACTTGTTATTGTGTTTATTGTGCTCTCTAATATACATCTTCTGGTGATGGGCTAAACACTATGCTGATGTTATTATAAACAAGCTACTGTCTCTGACAGTGTAATTCTTTATTCACTTAATCAAAATTCAGTAACAGTCCTGGTCCCTCTGGAATAATATTTTTGTCCAACTTGCTATCAAAGGAGTAACAGTAAGTTACTTATATCTAGCCACAAGTACATTTTGGGTAAGGAAAATTGCCACTGCAGGAGTTTGTGAGGATTATTAATAGGATAATATGAACTTGTGAGCTTGTCTTAGCAGGCATCCCTCACTCACTCTAGAAGGTGCATAAACTCAAGTGAGGTGTCTGGTATCCTGCTCGAAAAGGGTAATGTGGAATGAGATGGTTTGGTGAACAGCATATTGTGAGGAAATCCCCTGCAGGTGAGAGCTCAGACTCAACAATCCATTTAAATTGTTTGTAGGAGTAGGGGTAGAGTAATCCATGCTTTTGTGTTGATTATAGCAAGCAGAAGAGACCAGGAGATCTGGCATAAATCCTACCTTGCTATTCCAACCCCTCAGCCCACTAGTGGGTTTTGCTGATGCCAAATGCAACTGCCTCCTTTCTCCCGAGATCTCCCACAAAGTCCAGGGAGGAGCAGCATCAGAGACAAGAATCTGAACCTTTATTTTCCCCGGGGAGCAAAAGCTTCTTAAGACTGAGAAAAGATTAATTTCATTCTGCTCTGAAATAAGTGCAGCAGAATGATTTCAATCTGCAGCAGTTTTCTCCCCAAACTTCTGTGCTGCTTCTACCTTCTGTATAAAGAAAAGGTGTCACTGTGGTTTGGGCTGGGCTGGCCAATGAAATGAATGACAGATGTTTTCTTTTACTTCTCTGCCCTTCAGAGATGGGAGATCAACTCCCTTCAGGGAGAGAAAGTTGAGAGAGAAAACAGACTTATGAGTTTAAACAGAAACGAAACCACTTTAATGAAAATATTAATAAATTAATAAAAAGAAAATAATGAAAAATATATAATATATGCAAAACCGTATTGAGCTCCCAAGATGATGATCATGTCACCAGCAGGCACTGGGGAACTCCCAGTGTGGATTTAGACATGGATGTGAACTGGATTCTGGATTTGCAGTCAGGAATGCACAAATAGGGATCAAAGGCAGATGAGCAGACAGGGTCCTCCTCAGAGACCAGTCGTTGAAGAAAGAGACTGACGCTTTGATCCCTCAGCTTTTATACTGAGAATGGGGCAGATGGGATCGAACACCCTGTTGATCAGTTTGGGGTCACCTGTCCTTTCCGCTCCTCCCCACGGGTGGGATCCCTCTACACTTCTCTGCTTCTGACCCTCCAACGGGCCAGATAACAAAGTCAGCTGACCTTGGCTGTTATAGCAACCAGTACAAGCAAGAGCCTCTCTGCAAAACATTTGGTATGAACTATAAACATAGGTCTTATCACTCTGGAAGTGGACTACTGTCTTAAAAACAAGCCGTTTATTTTAGAGTTCAGTTAATTAGAAGAGGCTTAGCTGAAAAGCAAAATTAACGAAAACTGGCTCCGTTTTACCTCAAACCAGGAGATATGTAAAGCATTACCTGCACCGGCCAGCTGTTTTTACCTGCATTAGGACCAGATATTTGATCAGTGTGTCCAGCAATGGACAATCTAGATGAGTTCACAGCCCATCCCTCTACACCATCCTCTGGCCTAGAGGAAAGATTTTGCTGGGAAAAAGGACTGGTTTGCAATCCCACTTAACTCGTTGTCCATGCAGGGAAACTTCTGGGTCTAGTCACAATTTTCTTGTTACTCATCTCCTTATGGGTAGCTGACAATGAGGCAAAGAGTTCAAGCCTGCAATGTTTACTGCAGATGGCTCATAAAAAACCAAAATTCAGCAAAAAGAGGCTATTGTTTTGTATAATGATTTAGAGCACCCAGAAAATCACCCTCACTGACTGGTTAAATATGATTTTCACCAAATTTACTGGCTGGAACACCAGATAGGCACTGTAGATCTCTTCAAAATTCAGCACTTTTCTCGCAGTGGCAAAACGTTGGTGACACTAGAAGGAATGGAGAATATTCAGAAATAGGGGACATTTCATTGTGCAACAAGCCAAAAATGTTAAGTTTCAGAACTGGTGTGTTATGTAGCTTGTACTTGTCACCCAGCCTTGGCAGATGCAGTTCAATGGTGCATGCACTTCCTGCAGATGTAAATGATTTGTGAAAACTGTCCCTGGAACAGAAATGCACTGAATTCACAAACAAACAGCAAGGGCTTGAAAAGGAAAGATAAAAAATAAACTTAAAACCTGGTCAGAAAGATGCCGTATTAGGAGACATTTCAGGTAGAACAGTAATTCCAGTGAGGGCTGACGATGCTTTAAAGACTGAGCTTGTGCTCTGAACAAGATACGAGGTGGTGAAGTATGTGGTTATAAGCACAGAAGATTTCTTGATTCGAGTGAGGGAAAAAAGGATACAAAACTTGAAAAGGGTAGGAATGAAACAATTCTAAAAACAAATACAATGAGCCTTGTTTTTGCCATATAGAAATGAAACAAAATAAAATAAAAATCTCACAAATGTGTTTAACAGATATAAAATTTAATGGACTAGAATTAAATTAATGTCAATTCTTGTCAGTTGAGAATCTGGCAACCACATCAACATTGACTGTATTTGCTACAGCAATACTTGTGTGCAAGGAGAAACCTAAACCATGGAAAAGAGATTTGGAAATCTCTGACTTTTTCCTTGTTTTCCTGTTGTTTATCCTTTGTCAGTGTTCAATAGCATTAGATTAAAGGCCATAAATTTCAATATTTTTTTTCTATTTCTGCAGATTATTATCCATCCAATTCACACTCTGCAGGTGCTTAATCTGAACTAAAGATGTTGCTTTACACAGGAGACAAATATGACATGAGAGTGAGTAAAATGGTTATGAACATCCGTCCAAACAGACCAGTAGAAACAATCAAGATAATAGCGTAGGCCTGCCTGTACATGTTTTATTCTTATAACAATAAACACCTGCAATTCTAAAACTTCCATTGCTATGGATTAGGAATGATTCAGTCTGGTGTAGACAAGGAGATCAAAGTTTCTTCTAATTTCTCCTCTCTCTGAACAGGAGAGGGAAAGAACATATTTACTTTCTCATTAACACTTTCTCAGACTTAAAAGAAATTGTACTGTACAGAAAAAGTTACGGGAAGAATAATTAACTGGTATTTATGAACCTAAAGAAACCTTTCTTTTCCTTTGCAAGTAACTTTTGTCTTAAGCTACAAAGAATCTTTCTACCACACCATTACTTTAATTCTCTTTCATCTGATAGGTGTACTGCAGTAACACTAAGAGTGCAATTCAGGTGTTAAACATGGATTACCTAGTGCAATTTAACATGCCCTTGCACAACCTGCCCGTTCTCCTGCTGCCACTGCAGAAGGGTGTTGATATCTGTCAATTCTGTGCAATCATCAGGGCATTACACTGGATTATGTGAAGAGAAACTATCAGAATAGACAGTTTTACCATTATCATTTGCGGAGTGGTAATTCCCATTCCATCACAGGACTAAACTATTCAGAAATCAGTGCCAACAGCAACCCAACTTTAGGCTAAATGCACACCAGTTCAAGTTTATTATTTAGTGTTTAATTTTCCAAGCCGGTTTGCCGGTTGCAATGTATTGGGTGATTTTTTTCATTCTCTGGCTCCTTTACACCATCTTTCTAGGGTAAAGCCTGGGATTCAAGGCTTGTACTGTTAAAACAGCAGGTTCTTCATCTGAGCACACACATACTAATCAAAAGCATCACCGAGTTCAAGAGAGCCTGGGGCAGAGAATTTTTCCTAGTCTGCCAGTGTTTCCGAAGCACGTAACAACTGACTATTGATCTATGGCTCTATTGAATGCAATCACATTAAAGAGTAATATCCTTGTGTCGAATGCTGCAGGCAAACAGGGCAATAAATATCTAACACTTCTTTTCCCTCTACACTTCTTTCTCATATATGCAAAGTGGAAAAAAAAAATCCCTTCCCTTTTTCTTGTGACACCACAATTGTACAGTCCTATAGACACTATACTTAAAAGCACATATGGAGACTATTTTCGATTTAGTGTAAGTTTAGCTGCCATTCTACCCTATGTTGAAATCCTTTTGCTGTTGACATTAAGCTCTTTTCTGGCTTCAGCCTGACCTGCTAAAGCTGATTCAATAGTCTGCCTCTCGTGTCTGGGTTGTAAATATTCTGGTAGTGATGCTGTCCCTTGAAGGAATCGTGTTTGGTTTCATAATTTGATTTGTCCCCCTATCATCTGTCACCAGGGTTCTTTCCTAGTGCCCCCAGAGAAGTTTCATCAGGAGCATTCGGACGTCCCATTGACAGGGCAGCTCCAGCATGCCCTATGCTGTGGATCAGAATTGAAGGAAGAGGACTTGAACAGAGCAGTGACAATACTGCCAACATTTCTTGTGCTACTGTCATAGACTTACCAGGGCAATGAGGAGGCAAGCAACATGAAATGAAAAAAAAGATGTTCTAAATATTTTATTAATAGGTGTCTGACACAAGCAAGGTGTCACAGACATGTTTTACACAAACTGGAAGACATACCTGTATTTGCTAGAAAATAATCTAACCACTGGCATGCTTTCTGAACATTGAGCCATCAGCCAACAAGCCACTTCCACACACAAATAGATAAAACTGTGAGAAAATTCATTTTCTGACATGGAAGTCAGTATTTTTAAACTGCCCTATGGAAGGGTCACCAGAACTTGCCACCTTTGAGCATCCCATAGAGTAGAAAAGTGAAATTTGGTATATTAGAAGTAGTAAAAAGTATTTTTACTTTATAACTTTAGGAATGCCTACTTCAGAAGTTTCCTATAAGTAAACAGGGATATATGTCTTTTCAGCAGGCTGTTCCTGATAGACCTAATGCTGTTACTTGTACTGTGTTTGATCCTTACCCTCTTCACTTACTATGTTTTGAGATTCTAATTTATGTCCTTTGTGTAGGTAGTATCCTAAAACTGTGTGCCTCCAGTTTGGGTGTTGCCAATATCCTCCCAAGGAATCAGGCAGGCTATTGTCTCCTTCTTGACAAAACTGAGTGTGTACGTCCAGCGATCAGACCTTAACCCATGTTGATTTTTGCACTACTCTAATAACTTCAGAAGAAAATTACTACTTTATTTGAATTGGCCAAACAACAAAGTACTGGTAGCAGCAGCAAGGTGGTGCACTGAACTGCAGTGAATTCACAGAACATCAAATAAATGTCGCACCACATCATCCAAGAATGAAAACTATTTACTTGCACTGCTAATAAATTGTCTCCTAGCCACATGCTGTCGTCCTAAACAAGATGATCAACTAAGTGGAACTTTAGTCCAGTCCAGGGCAAGCATCCTGAGATCTCTAATTATGTTAGCATACATAAAAAATAAGAAAATGAAAATCTGAAATCAAAGAGATGTAAAGGTTAAACTGACGTTTAACCATGCTAGATATTACCACTTTTGGAAAAACCTTTAGTGGATTTGATCTCTCAGTCTGTATCTGTGTATTTTATCATTATAACAGGAACTACAGTGCAAAAGGAGTTTAATTCTTTCCTTAATAGAGTCATGATTGTTATATCTTTAATTAAAGGTGAAGCAAATTATCTCACTAATTTTGCTGAGTTTTCAAAAGACTTCTGACTTACTGGCAGTGGTACTCAATGGAACTTCCACTGTTTTTAAAATCTTTGAATGAAAGATGTGATATAAATGTTAATGATCGTACTATGTCATTTATGTGCTCAACAACCCATGACTCTTTTCTCCCTTCAAAGACTGTGACAAAAACGTGGCAGTTACTGGACTTTGTGATAATGCAAATACTCATATAAGCAAGTACATCAAAAAGGCTTTTTGCAGCTTCATATAAATCTGTTGATTGCTGTACTGGTAAGATTTGATTTCTGCTCTAACTTGTTTGATTACTTGGTTCAGATCCTCAGAAAGGGAAAATGGTTGGGTTTAGACTGACTACTCTCAGGGCTCACTGATGTTTATTCTCTTGTGTTACCTCACACAAGTTCTGAGGGAGGTTCTATAGTGGAGGAGCTAAATAAAACAACATTTTTATTTTTACTTTTTGACTGATGAGTTAAATAATCATGCTTAATAACATCTAGCTTACTCTTATAATCAATGATTCCCTAAATTAAAGATTTCCTGTTGCAGTATTTCACTAGGAAAAGATACCTTTTTTCAGAAAAAAAGAAAACCAAAAATGGACGTAAAATCTGTGTTTCAAATATTTTTGGGAGATAGGATAAATAAAGAGTTTTCACTGTTGCATGCTAATATTCTACTCAGTGCTACCAGCACCTTACACAATGTCAAGGAAAGGATAAATTCTGTTACCATATTAATTTTTTTCACATACTTGAATGTATCTTTCAC
>JAOXNO010000020.1:75483617-75495338 GCA_028565335.1 Limnodromus scolopaceus | reverse complement strand
TTTTTTTTCCATTGGTTGGACTAGATGATCTTAAAAGGTCCCTTCCAACCTAGGTGATTCTGTGATTCTGTGATTCTCAAAAGATTTTTTCTCCTCTCTCTATCTACTCCTCATTCCCTGCTCCCTCTTCCCTTCCTTCCCTCCCTCTCTCTCTCCCTCTCCTTCCTTCTTTTTTTTTCTTCCTTCCTCCCTGACTTCTTCACTCTTTCCCTTTTTGTCAAGCATGCACGTCAACATACAATCATGTAATATATATTTGATTTAACCCAACATAATGCATTAGGTTTCTCTCAGGACAAAGCAACATAAAAATTAAATCCCAGGCTAAGTTCAAATACTGCCTTGCCTTCTTTTTCTCTCTAAGTAAAGCTGGTGCTCCTCACAGATTTCTGTCTGAACAGGAATGCTGCAAAGTGAAGTATCTCATTATCCACCTGGCAGGTATGCTGTTACCACTGGTAGCACCGACTTCTTCATATCGACCTGCTTGCAGTTTCATCTCCCTGCAGTGACACTTCCAGTTCTATGGCTGAGAGTCCAACTCTATGGTTGAGTAAAACAAATATAAACAAAAATAATAATTTTTCCAAAGCTAGACCACCCTAAAAAACTAAAAACAAAAAAACTTCATTCTTTTTACATGATCAATGCTGAGTGTACAATTAAGGAATTCCTACTTTAGAACAATTAAGGGTACAAAACCCTCATAAGCTGTTGTCAGTGCAGCTTCTGCAAAATAATAGGGTAATTAAAGCATGTTCCACAGTAACTGCACTTTTAAAATGTCAATTCTAATTTAAATGTAAATGCATTTACAATACGTAACAATATTTGGAAAATTTATATCTACCAGGATGTATTCTTTTAAATGCCATGAACAATGGCATTAAGAACATAATTTTATGGTATTATGCATGAAATCTATCAAGGTCATAGAAATGACTGGTTTGCTATAGTTCTGCAAGTCTAGGTTGTCCCCAGGAAAAGCAGAAGAAATAGGAAATATTCCTCTTGACAAACTATACAGTTCATTCTCTTTTCTGACCATGTACCTTTGTTCATATGCTGAGCTAATTGGCATGACTGTTGAAGTCAAAGCATATGTGTTACCTATATATCTTCATATTTCATCCCTATACTTATTTTACATATATATTTCAATTCATTAGTGATAATTAAACAATACTTTCACATTTATGTAAACAAGGTGCTATTAGGGTTATTAATTCTATCCTTATTGCTGCTTATTATCACCCATATATGCTACATTTATCGTCTTAATATAAACATGCCATATTAGTGTTCTTCATACAGCTTACACTGCTCATGTTAGAAGGTCACTCTCTAGGTTATAGATAATGCACTGATTTAGGCAACGCAGCTCCTGGCTCCTCTTCCCTTGCAGAGCAGCACCCCGCTCCCACTGCTCCCTGACATGCAGCCCCACCACCGGTGTCAGAGCTGACCAGCCTGTTTTTCCATCTAGAAGCCCAAATATCTGCCAAACTGCCTCAAAAGGGAAAGGAATTTTCAGCTGAGTGGTTGAATGTGTGCCAGCACAGAGCGCATCATCGATTTCTGATCTTTTCCCTTGTCACTCAAATGGGGTTGGACACAATTGAAACCAGTCATATCAGGAGTACAATTACCCCACTAACCCAATTAAGAAAAGATCTAATGGCAGAGAAATTACCTGCAACCTCCATTTGCTGACCAAGCTATACATACGTGGTGTGTGTTAAAAAACACACCCACTAAAATAAGCTATGGGATTCATTATTGGTTTAAGTAGATTAAACATCATTACATCAAATATCATTAATCACTGGTAAACAAACAAAAAAAAAGTAAAAAAGCAGGTCCTAAAATATGATAGAAAGAGCAGGGTGTCAAAAGCGATTACTTTTGTTTTCATAACTAAACTTCATGTGTTTTTAAAATGTTTCAAATAAACTTGAAAAATTGTAATTTTTTTATTGTTCTCACTAAATTTCCAAGCAGTTTTTTGCAAATTCATAGCTTAACAAGTGAAAAAAACCTCCTTCTTATCTCTTTTTGAACCTATTCCTACCTATTTCATGAACTTTTATCTATTTTACTGATTTTTAATATTTTTATCCTTTTCCCCAAAAAAAGACTTGTGTTTTTTATTCTTTTTAGAAAAAAAAAGGCTTTTCCACTATGACCTAAAGACAGTCCATGGCCTAAAGCTGTTTACATTTTCCCTGACAAGAAACGGTACTTCATCACTTTCAATCTGTTTTGCTCGGCCTGGCCACCAAAGCAAAGAGGAATATTTGCAAACAGAAAACAAATCAGTTTACTTAAGTGCCTTTCACTAAATCTATGCCTGGACAATTAGATGGGAATCTTTTTTTACACACGTCTAAAGAAAAAAACATGCAAGATTTTTTCCATTGCTTGGGTTGTTGTCTTTTTTCCCCACAAGTTATTAACACTTTAAATAAAGACCATGTCTTCAGGTTGCAGGGCCACAATCAAAATGTGAAAGCATTGTGCTGATTAACATCAGAAGTGGAATTATAAGTGTTCCCTGCTTTTTCACTTTTGACCTGCAAGAAGCTTATTATGGACTGAAAACCATGAATTGTTTCTATCACTCTGCGTTTTGCTTTTAAAACTCTCTGGGAAATCGTAAACTGAGGCTGCAATGAAGAGACACACAAAGCAACTCACACAAGAGCCTAGTGGAGCAGCCAGAGGTCCGTGGCTGGTTGGTAGGACTTGGTTTTACTCAGTGGCACGACACCGGTCCCCTGGAGCTCCCTCCTGCCTGTCACAGCCTGGCATCGGTGCTCCTGGGAGGTGGAAGGACACCTGGTGTGAATCAATGGTGTGCTTCAGCACATGGAAAAGCTGTTAGCCAGGAGCAGGACTCGCTGGGCAGCAAGGGACCAGAGGCAAGTTCTACAGGGGGTGGTGGGTACATCTTCCAGAGACCCCCCTTGTGCCAGGCACCCACCCGGAGCCTGCTGGCAGCAGCTGTAAGACCACCATTCCCTTCCACTTCCAAGTCTTTACTGCAGGCAAACGGCCCGATCTGCCATTAGACAGGCAGCATAAGCAGCACCAGCTACTGCTGGTGGTCTTCCTCCCTCTGAAGCAACCACTGTTCTCTGACTTACAGCAAAGCAACGGGGAAAAAAAAAATAAATAAAAAGTTGCAAGGTTTTCTTTATGTTGTTCATTGTGGCTTTTTAACATCGGTAGCCAAGATTCACACGCTGCTGTTCCTCTGCACACAATGCTCTGATGGATGACGCCCCAGGGGCTTTAAACAGAGCAGGATGATGACTGGCTGAGATCATGCCAGCGTGTTCCTCTGACTCAGAGCTGGCTGATGAAAGCAAGGAGTATGAAGATCCAGTGGGACTAAAATGCTATAAAAAGATCCACAGCCAACAAAGTCTTCCATAAATTTTTGTTTACCATTATGCTCGGTGTTTCTGAGGCTAAAGAGAAGTGGCATTTACTCAAGATAAGGAACATAAAAAACAGTAGGAAAGTGAGATATATGTTTTGCATGGTTTTTGTTAGCATATCTGTATTCAGGTTGCAGAATGGCATCTTGCAGGGCAGTAGATGCTTTATTGAAATGCAGTGAATTGGAGCTGGATCCAATACATTTTCACACTGCAAAAGTCTTAGACACAAACGTGCGTGAACATTTTTCCCTTCATAGGTAAATGTACAGGGAACTCCCTGTCTGAAAGAGAGCTGGTGAAACCACTGGCAGTATCAGGCTACTACAAAAATGTCTAAAACCAACCAAAAAAGAAGTCTTAATAATTTGGAAAGTTTTCAAGATTTAAGAACTTAAGAGATTGGGAGAATTTATTCTGTTCTGTTTTCCCTTGCCTCCTTTGGGGATATTGAAATTTAAACCATGACAATTAGGCAAGTCATTCAGAGTTTTCTGTTGGTGTTTTAGCCCCTTTCCCTGGTTTGTGTCTGGAGCAAGCACTAGCAGTGAATGTGGGCGTGAAGAGCATCTGCCATGATGAGCTCCAGGACTCAGCTTTGACTTCTGTCAGCAGCAACCCCAGCACCTACCCCAGGGCATGCACCAAACCTGGCAGCCTTGGCACAGAGTTACAGGCCATCAGCCCTCGCCCTTTTGCTACAGACTTTGTGCTACTGTCTGTATGTCGGCTGCATCCAAATGCTCTTGGGAAGATTCCATACTTCTCGTCCCCTTTTACATCCAGCAAGAAGCAGAAGGAGGAGAAAGACACTGAGTCTAGAAGCTTCGAAGTGAGGCTCAAGTAACTTGCCAAAGATCACTTACAATCTGTGTAGCTACATAACAATGAATGGCATGAGATTTCAGGAAAGGTTTCTAGGTTTTGACAAAATACACCCTATCAAGACCATGTTGATCACCAGAGTATGACAATACCATCTATCTAATCAGTTTAGCATATGTTCTTCAGCCCTCAATCACTGTGTTATTTTTTTTCTAATTACAGTTGTTTCCACTCATGTGTGAGTTTCTTTTGCTCCGAACCCCTGCTTCATGTTGTAACTATTCATGCTACTCCATAATCCATACCTTTAACTCTTCCGTGAGGTTTTGCCAGGCAGCTGGCAAAAACTGAAAAATCAGTCAGCAAAAAGCAATAATTTCTTCAGTCAGGAGTGCCTCTCCCAGAGACCACAGGGGAGGATCTTTCAGGAATTTCACTGACCCCTGGGCAATGCTACTGGTGGGCTAATAGCACTGCATGTAGAGACACATTGGTCTAGAAATAGGTCGCCAAAAAAAGTCTTGCTAAATACAGTAAACAAAACTGTATAAGACAGCATTGTACAAAACCTCTGATTTTTGCCTTTGAGGTGCATTGTGGACAGATGTTTCTACTGAGAGTCAAAGGATGGGTTTATACATACACAGGTGTGCTGTCAGTTGCTGAGGCGACATTACAGTGACGGTTCCCCTAAAAAGCACGTTTTCAACATCTAATTCTTAGCCTAGTACAGCATCCATCGCTCCCTCAAATGCTTTCATCAGTCATTATCACTTATACAAATCATCCTCAGGTGCTTGTGGAGGTGATGTTGCTGGTGGTGAGGTTGCAAATATTACACTTTCCCAAGCTTAAGGTCTCAATCGACATCATCCATGGAGCCCAAATAAGGCAAAAAACAAAGGTTTAGCCTTGACCTCGCTATAGTTCTTCCCATAAGTGGCAAAGTTAAGATCCTGCCTCCAATCTGCCTGCAGTTTGCAGCCCAGCCCTCGCTCTCTCATGAACGATGAATGGGACAGCTGAATCTGCAGACCTATACATCAGAGACGCCAGCTTCTGTGTACAGCACTGAATTCAAATTCATGCCATTTTTAAGCACAAAGGGGTTGAAACTTATCCAAGTCTCAGAAAAAGCACACCTTTTCTTCTCAATATGTTTTTCTCCCAGAGGAAAGTTGCTCTCTGTTGCAGAATATTTTAACTCTGGGAAGTGAAACGAGAAAGGAACAAGTTGTGGGAGTGTCCTGTTTCATCAAAAAATGCATGAGGGAGTTAGTAACTTCAGGCAGTAAATATTTTTCCCATCTCAAAATATAGTCAAAACAAATTGAACTGTTAATTGAAATGCTTGTCTGAGTCAATGCTTTACAATATAGCTTAATTAACATGTTCTGCCTGTTTTGTTATTGTTTGGGCTAATCCATAGATTTATAGTTCGTATCGCAGAAGAGTTTCTCTGATCTGCCCTATGCTAGCACGACTGCCCGCAAATCTGCATTTCAAATATTCTTCCAGGTTAGTAATTGAGTCAGTCAGTCAGGGAGCTGTGAGAGTCCAGGGCTCACTGAAGCATAATTCATTACATGACTCAAGCTGCAGTTATTTTCAACCAGAAAAAGGTGCAGTCCGGAGCGTGGAGCGAGGCTGTAAGTGCTGAGGTGGTGCTGCACAGAAGCAATACAGCAAACGTGTTTCAAACTTGCTATTTGAAGCAAAACAGAGCTTTTTGTGCTACTAAGTGGGGAGCTGCCCCCTTTTGTCAAATAGCCATGCTATGATTCACAGGCCCAACCCATTTATCCCAGCTGATTTGGTCAGACTGCTGCTCTTTCATAGCTTGGCTTGTCATTAAGGAACCACTCTCCTTTTCCAGCTGTGACAGATAAACCCAAAATAGTTACTTCTATCTGTTCTTTTTACTTTCTACCTGGAAGGCACAACTGAACAGGCAATGAGGCAAAATAGGTCATTGCGCGGGTAAAGTATAGGCTACAGTGAGACTCACAGGATCATTAACTGATTAAGACAGGAAGTCAGGTGGGTTCTAAAAAGATGGAGAGACACAAATCCTGTCTGATCTGTGCAAAACAGGCCCTGGTGCCTCATCCACTGAGCTTCACCAGGCCCACCAGCTGGCTGCTGGCAAGCTGTCACTGTGTCGCGCTGAAGAACACTTGGCTCGTGGTCCCCAAACGCAGGGACTTGCCTCCCTCTCCAAAATGAGAGCAGACGTTCGTGCACTTTCTGTGCTGATAGACTGCTATGAATTCCCACCCTGGTCCTTGAGATGACAATTGACTGTGGCATCTGAAGCTGGGAAGTAACTGGTTGTTCTCAGGATACCTTCATTTCTTACTGTCTTGATCTATCTGTACTTCTGTTGCCACGAATAATGGATTTATCTATAGCCATTTCGAATCCCACTAAGCCCTGAGATTAATTTTCCATATGAAACTGTATGATCATTGTCACTTTTAAAAAAAAATAAAAGGAGAGGAGGAAAGAAAGAAAAGGCATAAGAACTCTATAGAGCTGACTACATTTCCCCAGGCTTATCCCCATCAATATTGTAGTAGGATTAACAGGATTTGCAGAATTATGATCATAATATTCACCCAGAACAAAGCAATATATTGCTACTGTCCTTGTCAGGAAAATATCAGGAAACTCAGGCCCCCAAAGAAAATGTGGGCTTTAAAGGCTGTGTATTTGAGGTTTTATGAAAAATAGCTTTCATATGTCCACGCAGTTTGTTTGGAGAGATGGTGGAAACAAAGACAGTTAAAGTAGTCTATGTATCCATATTCCTTGTCCAAGATAGGAAAAATCTGTTCCCAGAGCCTTTCAGAGGGCTGGTGGAATATGCCACAGCCAAGCAAGGGGTCTGAGACCACGCTGCTCTCTCGTAGGGACTGGCTTCTGACTTCTTTAGACTCAAGACACCTTCTTCTCTGTTCCCAGGGTTCCTCATATTACCAAGAAAAAAATTCTTTATATTACATTGAAATAACTGTCAAGTCACTTTACTCTGCTGCAATGGGGTAAACTGACTCAATCGGGATCTGAGCTACACGGACACACTGAGCAAAGAAGACACCAGTTCTTTTGGCTTCTTTCAATGCAGTAATGCCTGTGGTACCTCAGCACATGTAACCTGTTATGAATTTTACTTTAAGAAGTGAGATTGCACTTTAAATATTCATGGCTGGTGCTCTCTTTAATCTGACCCATAAACTCTGTTGATATAGTTCTACCCATAATCAACCTGTGGTGATAACCTGAAAATGTATTATCCTGTTGTTATTAATTGGAAGTGTTGCAAGTTTGCTGTCCGTCATAATGAAAATGTTGATTTATTTCCTAAGGATTGTGTAGGTCTTTTTCAGGTATGCATCTGTGCGTTGCTAGTCAGATCTTAGCACAGACACACAAATCTCCAAGGACTGTTGGCAGGTGCCTCAGGGAATGTCTCACGTTAGAGTTTCCACCTGTCTTTGCTCCTGAAGAGATGAGCTGTAAATCCTGGCTTTGTTCTACACCACCAAACTAATCTTTGGATGCATTAGGACCACATCACTGGAAGCTTTGAGGAAAGGAATTAATACCTTGAATTTGACTAAGTAATCTAGGGAAAGTATAATGAGAGCTAACAATGGCTCTGGTAGACTTGTAATAGCCCGTGTTGATAGAAATCCATGCAGTAGCATTTTGTATGAGCTGCTTTCCCAGGATCTGGTGGATTTCCTTTTTAGATACAGTCCACTGCTATAATCAGAGCAACTGTGACAAATACATGTACAGCTTAGGAAAAATCATCATTCACAAATACAGGACAATTTCCATGCCAGTCAGAGGTGGTGGGTAATATTCCATACAGTGATGCCTGTGTGGAACCTTAGATAAATACACCAGAGGCAATGAACTGGCACTTCATGTGCTCATATATGTTTGTTTATTTATTGATGCATATTTTTAGAGAAGCTTATTTATTTATCTACATTCAGGTCTTCAGATCAGCTTTTCCCTGCTTATAAAGTGCAACACCTGTCAAAGCATTCTGGAATCAAGGCAAGGACTCAGCACAGCTCCGTATTGCTTTCATTTATGCCTTAGACATAGATTTCTTTAGTGTGCACCCATTCCCATTGGCCCTGAAATGAACAACTCTTCCATGACAGAAAATGTGAGCAGAACTGCATTTGTTGCAAATGGCTGAGGTTTCATAGGAGTCAAAGTTGACATATGTGACAGCTTTAACATTAAAGCATGCCAGATTCATTAAAAAGCTGCTTAAACAACTATGGATTTTACACAGCAAGATTAGGCATAAATTTCTTCTCCGTGATTCATTAATCTTTGTTTACAAATCATAAGTAAATATTTTTCACATATACACACCTAAGGAGGTGCAGCTCCAAGTGGATCTTACAGGAAAGATCAGGTATTTCTTCTGCTCCTGATACAACATTTTTCCTGAAGGAAAGCAGAAACAGAACAGTGGGAAATGTGCATAAACAAATATGCATAAACATTTGAAGCTAAATGCTGAGCTGTGATGTTTTAGGGTGGAAGTTCCAATTGCACTGTGGGTCTAACTCTACTCATTCTGACATTGATAACAAACTGACAAAGACTGGACTGACCGTGAGTCTTTCTGAAATAATTTGTTCAACAAACCACTTTAATATTACAATTTCACTCTCCGATTGCTATGAATTATGTACTAGAAGGATCAAGTGATCTCAAACATGAAAATCACATAGTCTTATGACTTGAATGAAATTAATCATATATTTTAGGGTAGCAGAAGACCACTGTCCCCTTTTCATCAACAATAAAAGGATTTCTTTGAGTAAACAGGGAAAGCAGCAAAGTATATGCTTTCCCATTTCCAGGTAAAAAATTGTTTCTTCCCGAAACCATGAATTTGTTAACGAGTTGGAAAGCAAAATAGAGTGTTCTTTTCTTTTTATGGAACATAAATGTGTACATTTGTATTCCAGCAGAGAAGTCTAAACTGTGATTAATTCAACAGGGTATACTAAACAAATCACTGTCTGTGTACAAAGAAAGTAAACAAAACGAGTAGTGATTTCCAAATAAATGCACTCGCACAGAGGCTGTGGATGCCAGACTGATACGTGGGACTTAACACACTGGCGTGACAACGAATTCAACACACATGTATTCCTACTGCTTGCCCCACAGCTTGCCATGTCCTGGATGTGATGGGGAGTGCATCTTCTGGATGCCTGTCTCCATCCCTGAGGTCTTCCCCAGCATCCGGGAGCTGCAGGAGCACAGTCTGTCCTTGTCCTCTGGCCAGGCACATGGTGCCCACGGCAGTTTTGGGCACTTTTAAACTGCCTGTGGTTTTGAGGCGGCTGTTTGCCCCCATTTGGGGTCAATCTTCAGAGAGCGGGTGCTGCCAGTGCTGGGAGTCGGGGTCCCAGCTGTGTGACCCAGCTCCTGCTCAGCCAGCCGGCTCCTCCTGGGGCAGGGAAGGGTTGGGTTTGTTCACCCAATTACACACCTGTGAAAAATGAGAGCTAAAAGAGAAACAGCAATCAAATGCAATAATACCTTCTAGACAAGATCAGGACGTGCAGAAGGACAAAACTCCTGGGGTTTTCTAAAGTGTTATATCTTTTTCTGATTCAACAAAGGAAAAACTCTGCAAGAGCAGGATGGCGTATATTCATTGTGCATAAAAGGCAGCGTTTCACATCCCTATAATTCTGAAATTAAAACTTGTCTCACAGGTCAGTAAGTGCAAATATCTCTGGTGGACTTCTTTCTCTTGCCTTTTCCTTTCCTCTCTGCTACTGTGATACTTTTATATCAGTTGTATTTGCTATTACAATCAGCTTTACGTTGACCAAGAGATAGCTGGCTGCAGCGGTATTACTGGCAAACTTGGAATGTGCCTTTAAACTCAGAGAAAAATATCACACATCAAAGAAAACATGTAAGAAAAGGATCACATTTTTTATTATCAATTATTCATCAATAATAAGTATAATTAGATGGAAGGCTTAGTTCAGATACTAGTATGAAGTTGTACAAGCAACCTTATTGACCAAGGGAAGAGAAAGCCCTAATAAGCACATCCTCAGATGCAGGCAAGCTGGGGGATAAATGCTCCTGAGCGCAGAAATAGTCTGGGCACACTTCCTATTCATTAGATGCTGACTTTGATCACAGCATAAATGACACAAAGACTAAAAGGGGTAAGTAAGAACAATTCTGGAAACACCCACATACTTGCTTAAGTGGAATCACCATTAGAAGTGGACCAGCTTATTTTTCCTGAGTTTCAGTAATTAAAAGGCTACTTCCATGAAGGGCTGGAGGAAAAAAAAGGTAGATGCACAGAGCAAAGGTCAACCTCTCAGTGCAGAAGGTACCACTCCACTGGGAGGCTAAGGAAACCTGCCTGCTTTGCCAAAATGTGCTGCTCGAACAGCCCTCACCATTGCTCTTAGCCAGGCTTACTGACGCCCCTCCAAAAAAGTCCACATAAAGGGCAAAATTCAGTCATATGTTGTTATGAGCTTCAGGTAACCTGTAGGCAGTGATTAGGACTGGTGTTATTACATTTTTCATCTCTTCATATACCTGTATACAGGTATAGTATGTATAAGTAACAGGGTGTAACATATGTATGTATGTTATATATAACACATAGAATAACCTTGTATTGATACTAATTAGATACATAATCTATACTGCTATAATAATAGTATCTCATGATTACACAGACTTCACCCTGAGGCTTCAGTCGAACATTATTCCACATTATTGCTCTTCTCTGGGACACATTAATGAGAGACACATCTATTTGCAGCCCATGAATGAGTTAACGAAGAACAAAAACTTAATGCATTTAAGTACTGATCATTTCAATAAAATGGCAGATATAGGATGAGAACAATATACAATGTCCTCAGAAAATAATTTGATGGGCTTTAAAAACCCTTAAGGAAGGCTAGGAACAGTTACAGAAGTCACAGATAGAGACCTTGATTTATCCTCTGGGATAGAAAATGTGTCTATATATTCACAGACAAGTTAGAGGGTTACATGGAAGCTGTAACATGAGGAGATTTTCAGGAATTGCTCTGATATGGTTGCATTCAGAAGGGGGCAGAATACATAGATGCCCAACTGTAGTGAGAGGTTATGTTTTGATGACAAGGCTTCCATCCACTTACAATAAAATGTTAGGGAAGGAAGCTCTGAGCCTTTTGCAAGGCTTGGCATTTGCAAGCATCCCAGGTGCTATGTTTGAATTAAGTCTTCCTGATCTTCCATGGCCCTGTTGTCCTTTTCTAAGAAAATTAGTAAAGTAAGTGTTTTAACATAACGAAGCATGGGGTTTTTTCCATTTTCTTCTCTTCCCACCACTGTGATCAAAATAATTTGTAATTCATATCCCACTACCAGCATA
>JAOXNO010000020.1:75442326-75452400 GCA_028565335.1 Limnodromus scolopaceus | reverse complement strand
TAGAATAGAATAGAATAGAATAGAATATTTCAGTTGGAAGGGACCTACAACGATGATCTAGTGTAACTGCCTGACCACTTCAGGGCTGACCAAATGTTAAAGCATGTTATGAAGGGTGTTGTCCAAATGTCTCTTTAACACTGACAGGCAGGGGGCATGAACCACCTTTCTAGAAAGCCTGTTACAGCGTTTGACCACCCTCTCAGTAAAGAAATGCTTCCTGATGTCCAGTCTAAACCTCTGCTGGCACAGCTCTGAACCATTCCCACATGTACTGGATAACAGGGAGAAGAGCTCAGCCTCTGTCTCTCCTCCTGTGTAACTGTGGAAGAGAAAGAGCTACTGAAGCCTCTGTGAATGCTCAGCCTCAGAAAGGAAACAAGACATCACATCATCATGGGTGAAATTCTCTGTTCCCTAAATCCCCCTGGGTTTTGCCACGTCAGCTTCTACCCAACAACTCTGGAAAATTCCCTGGCAACATTTATGCCAGGCATAACAGCTCCCCTGTGTACCTTCTCTCAAAAGTCAGTGACAGTTAACATCCTTCTGCCTCGCTTTCTGTCAATCCTTCTGGTGACTTCCCAAGCAGCCACCTGTGTGCCCACCTTAGCAAGCAAAGAGCCTTTCTCCAGGTAAAATATCTTTTTGACGTGCAGTCTGGCATGCAGACCACTGTAAGAGCCTGACTGGCCTCCAATAACCAGGTTACTGATAAAATCAAAGCCATATTACTTGTGAGCAATTCAGGAAAATAACCTGATGCTGCCTGAAACGCTCCTAACTTTCTGTTAGAAACATACATCTTAGTAGTTAATAATAGACTAAATATGTGCCATATTAAGTATATCTCTTTAATTTCATTTTTCAGGTAAGACCTGATTTCCATCCAAAGGAGTCGTTCTTTCCTTATTTCTTTTCACACAAATAACAGTAGTAATTTTCAACTTACAAGACACCACAGTAGAAAAAAAAAAAGCCAAGTTATAAAAAACCTCCAAGACTGCCAAAAAAAATTTCCAAGATTCATTTTTGTTTAAAAAATTAAGGGTTTTGCTTTATTTTGTTGTTTGGTTGCTTTGTTTGATTTTAATTAAAACATTTTCAACTTCTAGGCTGTCATGTGGTTGTTTCGGCTAAAATTACTGCGTTCCACTTCAGAACTCACTGAATTTTGTCTGATGCAACAGGTATAAAGTGTTCTACAACCCTCTGGGTTGAAAATCATAATATAAAGATATTTTTGAATTCCAAAGTTGAAAGAAATCCAGATTAATTGCAATGTGATTAATTCCCCTTGGGTGAAAGGAGGGGGAAAATCAATGCCTCACAATCAGATTTTATTGCTTGAATATTATACCCAAGTCACTCAACATTAGGATGTTCTTGAAGGATTTTTTTTAAGATTCCTACTGAAAGCAACAAAACCAGCAACAACAAAACAAACCCAAAAAACTACAAGAGAACAAAGGGGTTTCAGTTAATCTGGCTTTCTATATTGGTTGTGCAATATAATGATACGCTTTGTCTAGATACAAGATTTAAAAATTCTTATCTTAAATCCTAATTTTGTTAGAGTACAATTTATTTGTTATACAAATTATAACTAATCACGCTAATATCATAATATCTTTCAAACAGATGTCAGACCAGATACCGTTACACACCTGCCTATCTGCAAAAGCAGCTGCAAACTCCAAAATCCAAATAAACTGATACATCCTACCCCCTGTACCCTTAAAACTATGATATTTTGCATTGTCTCATACATTTCTTTTATTCTTTAGAAAACATGACAGTAATAGACACTTAGAAATTAAACCTTTCATGATTAGCACAAGATCGATATTCCCCATATGCAAGAATCAGGGACTAGTATTTGTACCAAGGTTCCACATACAGCCAGGATAAATTCCAAGAGTGGAGCCCACAAAGCCATTCATGAAAAAGTTTACATCTATCGTGAAAATTGTGTGTACTTCTCTGTAAGGACTCACATTTGGTGGAGGTTTTTTTGTTTGTTTGGGGTTTTTTGATGGGTTTTTTTGTGTGGTTTATTTGGTGGGGGGAGCGTGGGGTTGTTTGTTTTTTTTTTAATATCATGCAACACAGTTCAATGAGGAGATTATGTTGCTCACCTCCACTAGTCAAAATTGTTTACCTCTGTGTTTGTGCATGCGACCCTGATTTAGCTGCACATTCTACCCTTGTACTTCTGCCTCTCATCTGCCATAACTCTTCCAATATCTAAGCCAGACAGTTTTACCCACAGGTCTTTTGAGTCCCTCAAATAATCTGGTGAGGTTTCAGGATCCATGGTTCTCAGCTGCATCCCTCCCTCTGCCTGCAATATTTTTAAGAAGGCGATCAGTGATTGAACCTGAAAAGAAAGATTTAATATCTTCAGATATCAGCTCCCTCAGCCTGCTGGCCACGCTTCTTTTGATGCAGCCCAGGACAGGGTTGGCTTTCTGGGCTGCCAGCCCACAATGCAGGCTCATGTTGAACTTCTCATCCACCAACACCCCAATAAAGCTCAGGCTCCAAGAAAAGAACCTGTAAGCTCAGAGAGACTGGGATGGGACACACTGATAGAAGAACATACCTGTTTCCACTATTTTAAAGTTAGGAGGTCCTAACTATTTTAAAGTTAGGAATGGAGGTCCCTTGGCAGCTGAAGAAAGCAGTCTTGAGAAATCTTCTGGTTTATGCTTTCTGCGCAGGAAAACCTATGGGGACAATTGAGAGGAAGAAAATCTCCTTTTAATTAACTGGCTAACCTCCAATCCTTTATGTGTGAATGAATAATTCTTCTTTTAAGCTTGTTAATTTCAATAAATTCAAATTCTTAATGAGAAAAGACTCAGTTTCCCACCTTTTGTTTGAACCTGTTGTTTATCAGCTCAAGTATTTCTAGAGGCATTTAATCTGCCTAAGGTGTGCTAACACATGATTCCCTGATGGATTTGTTTTCCCATAGTAGAATTTGGCTGATTATTGTGAAAAGTCTTTTTTTAAAATACAGATTTTTCATAAACAAGGCTCTGAGTTTAAATCCTTGTTTTTTCCAGTAGAAAATCCAAGTGGAAAACCAAGACTATTTTTTTCAATAAGGAGCTTCTCTCTGTTACTAAGGTCTAAGACATACAATAATTTGTAAGGGAAGCTACAGCACCTGGATGTTAGGTTTTGTAACAAACATCACCTCTCTGTAGCAGTTTCCACATTTCAAAGTTCAAAAAATTGTTCTTGTTATCAGAAAGGACATACAAAAACATTTTATATCCCAGAATATGCGAATATGTCTTGATCCCTCCTATAGAAATTTCAGGAATTGTTTTCTTTTTTGTTTTTTCCTTTTCTCCTTCTCCCTTTCCTTTGCCCTCACTTTTTCTCTCTTCCTTTTCTTTTTTCTGTTTTCTTACTTTATTTATTCTATGGTCATCCTGATAATTAGGTCATTTCATACAAAATGGGGAAAGACGGGAAAGGCTTCTTGAAATTCAATCGGTTATAGCTTTTCTACCTTATATCTTTTAAAGATTCTGACAAACAGTGTCAAATAGTCACCATCTGAACAGTGTGGAACATAAACGATGCATCAGAACAGCTAACTCTGCTGGGATAATGAAAGCTATTTGACATCAGGATGCTGAGTATTTTTAAGTCTAGGTTTGGCAAAGCAATCAGCAGTTGGGGGAGTGAAGGCAGAAGGAAACACAACTTAATCACAGACAACCGGTACCTTACAGAAGAACAGTGTGCTGCATGACCACATTCTCACTGTCTTCTCTGGAATTATTTTCATCTGCAGATGTTTTCCCACTATTAACAGCAGTTAATTTTTCAGTGTCTTGTTACTCATTACAAATTCTGACACTAAGCAAAGTTCATAGCCTCAGAATAAATTTAAGTTTCGTGATTCAATTAACAGGCATATTTTTTATTATATAGACAAAAAAGGAAGGTACATGTGATATCAAACTGAATTACAAGTTCTGCATCACTTATGCAACTGCTGGAAGATGTCTGTGTGTATAAGAATCCCAGAAAAGAGCTCACATTATTCCAAACTGCACCCTGACATACACGGTCATTTAGCAACTTGGAATCATAGAATCATAGAGGTTTTAAAACAGCAGTTCTTACCGATTTATTGATCTGAAGGTGGATTTTTCACACCTGCTTCCAGAAATTATGTAAAAGTTGGTATCTCTGAATTGGGGAGGACAGTGTCCCTGTGCTCTCACTCCTGCTGTGAAGGCTGGTGGAGGAGACGTCAGGCATTTGGAGGATGGTACAAGGGACAGACCAGGCAATCGCAGAGTTCAGCTTCCATTGGTTTTGTGTGCAGTTTTTCCACTGCAGGTGTGCAGTTTTTCCACTGTCAGGTCAGAACAAGCCCTCAAGCGTGTCATTTCTGGCTGCAGCCATTGGTTTTGAAAACCAAGATGGAAACACACAGTGGGTCTCTCCCAGAAAAGGCCACACACAAACACTTGCGCAGAGCTGTAGATGGGAAGACACCACGAACTGAGTGCAGTTGCTGTGTGATCCCATGTGTTCAGAAGCTCTTGCCAGTTCCTGCCCAGCAATGCTTTCTCTTCAGGCACCACAAAGTGCATCCACACCAGGGCTCCACACAGACCTCCCCAAACTGCTTGTAACACAGCCCGATCACACCCGGATGAACATGCTGAAGAACACCTTCAGTAAAGCCAGAGCATCACCAAGGATGAGTTTGGGGCAAGGCATTCCCACCTTCTGCTGGGGGGGATCAAAGCAGAGAGGACTATGCTTCTGCTCCTCCCAGGACCTGACCCACACCCTGCCATCCGTCCATGTGCCCAAGGGGGTGCTTCTGGCCCCCAATCCTGCTGGGATGCAGCCTAGCCAGCCTGGAGCTGGGCTTTTACTGGGCTGAGCTGCCACTGCTTTTACTCTGCTGACCAGGAACCCACAGTGCCTTCACTGCACTCTTGCTCTCCTCAGTGGGGTACAACTGTGGTTTTACACACAAGCCCAGCACCAGAGTTTGTTTCTGTAGAGAAGGAGGTTTTGGGTATTTGACCTGCTGGAGAGCAGCTCTGTGGAAAAAAACCTAAGAGTCCTGGTGGACAACAGGATGCCCATGAGCCAGCAATGTGCCCTTTTGGCCAAGAAGGCCAATGGCACCCTGGGGTGCATCAAGAATAGTGTGGCCAACCGGTTGAGGGAGGTTATCCTCCCCCTCTACTCTGGGCCCCATCTGGAGTACTGTGTCCGGTTCTGGGCTTCCCAGTTCAAGAAGGACAGGGAACTGCTGGAGAGGGTACAGCAGAGGGCTACAAAGATCATTAGGGGCTTAGAACATCTCTGTTATAAGGAAAGGCTGAGGGACTTGGGCCTTTTTAGTCTGAAGAGAAGATTGAGGGGGAGATCTGATCAATGCCTATAAATAAGACTATAAATGAGTCTTTTTTCAGTGGTGCCCAGTGACAGGACAAGAGGTAATGGGCACAAACTAAAACATAGGAAGTTTCATCTAAACACGAGGAGGAACTTCTTCATTTTGAGGGTGGCAGAGCCCTGGAATAGGCTGCCCGGAGAGGTGGTGGAGTCTACATCTCTGGAGACATTCAAAACCCACCTGGACACATTCCTGTGCAACCTGCTCTGGGTGATCCTCCTCTGGCAGGGGGGTTGGACTAGATGATCTACAGAGGTCACTTCCAACCCCATATCACTCAGTGATTGTGTGGGTGGCAAGGTCGTAGCGAGCAGCCAAGGCTGGCAGGAGAGCAGAGCCCCAAGACAGCTCGGCAGAGGGTGCAGCATGGAGGAGGCCAGGCCCCGGCTAATGAGTCCTGAGGCACAGGCTGGACCTGGAGACCTCCCCACCCCAACAAAGGGCAGCACAGCTGTACCCTCTCCCACCAGACGAACATCTCCAGCGCCGGCAGGTCCGCAGTGTAGCTGGGCCATGGCGCTGGAAATGGGCTTGCAGGGAAAGGCCGGGCCAGCGCAGGTACCCGCTGGGCTGGCAGCTTGTGGGAGGGCGGCTGAGGAGGCGGGGAGAGGGCAGCAGCTTCGGCGGCCACCCCCACCTCCTTCAAAGCTGGCCCTGAGGAGCCTTGGCGACCAGGATGGGCAAACAGGGCATGGGGGCGACTGCCAGGGAGAGAAAGGGCGGGAAGCTCCAGAGGCGTGTTCCTCTGGGGAGAGGGAGCTCAGCCATGGCTTTTGCCCAGCAGAAAGCTGAGTCCTCTGCACTGGCCAAAGCAGAGGTGGCCACACAGACAGAGCTCCTGAGGAAGCCCACAGCCACCCAGGTCTCAGGCTGCAGGGAGAACCATAACCTCTCATGGCTAAATGGATGGTAGAACGGATGACAGCTGTGAGGTGCGAGCAGGCAGATGATCTACTCAGCCTTTTGGCAGAGCTAAAAGAGGAAGGAGAAAGGCTGTGGAGCATCAGGGAGTGTGAGAAAGAAATAAATTGGTGGAATCAGACTTTGACCTCCCTGAGAAACAGGGACAGACACCAAAAAAACCCAAGTTAAAGGAGATCCAATACCCTCCAACGTCAAAATGAAGGCAGTGGCCAGGAGAGCTGTGAATGGAGACTAGTCTGTGCTAGGGGTTGCAAGTGAACCCCCTCCTTGCCCGCCTGCCCTAACCAGGTGCCTCTGTACAATACTATGAGGCTCTCAAGGAGGTAGGATGATGTGAAAGACAGTCTGACTACACCAGAAGAGCTGTCAGGCTAGCAGGGCCTACTCCTCATTTAACAACCACCTCCACGAGGAAAAAGAGGCGGGCTGTAGTTGGGGGTTACTCCTTCTGAGGGAAACAGAGGGTCCAATATGCTGGGCAGACCCTCTTCTTAGAGGTCTGCTACCTCCCTGGTGCCCAGGTCAGGGACATCACTAGGAAACTTCCTTGCCTGGTTTGGCCCTCAGGGTATTGCCCCCTGTTGCTCTTCCATGTGGGTAGCGATGAGGTGGCAACACATAGCCCAGGGGTAATCAAAAGTGACTTCAGGGTCTTGGGAAGGCTAATAAGGGAATCTGGGGTGCAGGTTACCTTTTATTCTTACCAGTTCTAGGCAGTGACTCCAAGAAGCAGGCATGCTCAGTCTGTCAATACATGGCTCTGTAACTGGTGTCACTGCCCCAATCTTGGGTTTTCTGACAATGGGATGGCCTACATGACACCAGGCTTGATGGCATCGGATGGGGTTCAACTTCCTGAAAGGGGGAAGAGGGTGTTCGCTTATGACCTCGGAAACAAAAGAATATATTTAAATTTCTCAATTTCCCTATTCACTGAAGGTACTGTGTTTGGGGAGATCTCCACAACACAGGTGTTGAAATAGAATAGAATAGAATAGAATAGAATAGAATAGAATAGAATAGAATAGAATAGAATAGAATATAGACTAGACTAGAACAGAACAAGACACGACTGTTTCAGTTGGAAAGGACCTACAACAATCACCCAATCCAACTGCCTGACCAGTTCACGGCTGACCAAGTTAAAGCATGTTCTTAAGAGCAGCTTTAAACCATTCCCACGCATCCTATCACTATGCCAGGGAGAAGAGATCAGCACTTCCATCTCCGCTTCCCCTTTCTCAGCAATACCTGTTTGGAAATGTTATCAAAAAACATAGGTGTCATGAGAGTCTGATTAGTGTAGGCAATAACACTTATTCATACTAGATGAATCTAGTCCTAGAAAATTTGACAACTACCCACTGTAGCCTGGTAGACGTGCAGAGAAGTCAACTTTCCTTCATATGTCACTGTTATAAAATAATCACAAGAAAATTTCTTTTAGCCACCTATAACAAGCTCATCTTTTATGAAATTTACTTTCCTTGGGAGAGCGAAAATGATATTGGAACGTGCTTAAACAATCCATTAGTATGTCTCTATTAAGTGTATCAACATTTCGACATTAAATATTAAAAACAATCAAAACATAATTTGAAAGCAAATTATTAAGCACTCAAACTTTCAAAACATCTCTGTATGTAAGAATGCAGTAGATCTGTACAAGAAATGGAGAAAACTCTTATTAAATGTTACTCAATTTTCATTATAAGTGATACGGAAAAAAGAACAAATATAGTTATCAAAGCTAATTTTCCTTTCATTATGTCATTAAAAACTCAAAATGATTTCATAGGTTTTAGTAAATTCACAGTGGTTTTACACTGATACCAGTGCAGAATATATGCAAATAATCACAAAACTCCTTTGTATTTGTAAAATAAGCTTCATTTCTAAACAATATAGGGTGGAAAAAAAGAGTGTTAAGAATCAGCACTTCCACAGTGAAGAGATATTCCAGCACACAAAAATTCCATCTTGTCTAAATCTTAACTGTGAACGGATTCATCCTTAGTTTGATGTCTGGGAAACAAGGAAATTTGATTCAGGTTCACATCTGCAACACAGACATATATGCAAAGTAAAACAGAGATTCATCTGCATAGAAATAGAAATTTTGAATGTGTAATGAATAATGTAGCTGAAAAAGTCCATCCATATTCAGCAAAAGTGTATTTTGATTAAAGCTTTTGGAGACAAAGGCAGTCTTGGCAATGAAATCACCCAAGAGTAAAACTGGTGCCCTGAATAAATATGATTTATAGTACCTCACTGCAAATCACGATTGTTGCGATACTCAAAAAAGTTGCATAGATGATGGGGTTTTCTGTAAGTATTCCCAACACACTAATTAAAGTGGGAACATCATAGTGCACAAGATAACTTAATATTTTCTCCAGACAAAAATAGCAGTCACATAAAATAATTAATAGGAAAACTCTCTTCAGAAGTTATTTTTCAAATCTGAAGGGTATGAGCAGTTCAGCTTTTTTTCTAATATTTTGGGTGGCTAACTTTGAAGGCTTAGCTTGTCAATTGTTTCTGGCCTATTAAGATAACCATATTTATTAAGGTTCCTCACACTGGTATAGTAGTTCAGGGAGATTGGTTTTTTTTAATCCTTAGATGCAGAGAATTCCGTAAGACTTTTTAAATGCCAATAAAACTGCATCAACATGGCAAATCTAGTGGAAGCCTATGTCTTGATAGCTTTCCTTTAATATTTTCTCCATTTCCATGCTACCCTGGGATTCCCAGTTTCACTCTGAAGTTGAAATTCATCAGAGTTCTTCTCGAAGATTATCAAACAGATCACACATGCAGTAGGGAATTGTTCTCCCCGCTGAACAGGACTAAACTCAGACCTCAAACCTGAGTAGATGGCATAATGCCATGGCCTCAAACCTGGCCTCTGCTCCAAGCACAAACCATGATTCCCCTAGGGTGTCCCTTCTTTTTTTTCTTCATCTGAGCATATCTGCATGAAAAACATAGAAGAATGATTTGATTCTAAGACTGGCAGTTGGTACAGAAAGGGTAAGAGATCATTTTAGATGTCCCTGAATAAATTGGGAATATGTCCCTTATATATTGTTTATAAATTTCTCTTTCAACAATGCATACATCATAATCATTGTTACAATTCTCCACTACTCTGCTGCTACTTGTTCTATCCTGCTCAAGCAAGCTGTAATAAATAGTCAATGATGCTGCATTTGCAGAAAAGTTGGGGTACAGTAATAGAATTAGTTTTACTTTCTTTTACATTTGCTGAGGTGTACTGGCATCAGTACTGGAGAAAACAGAGGAGTGAAGTTCATGACTGGAGTGACGCTCAGTGCTAGTAGAAGTGAACAAGGTTGGCATAAATACAGAATTTTGCTTACTGAGTAACATCTTTCACGACCAAGCTCTAATGCCGTAATCCTACAAAAACATGGGTAATGCTGGCTCATAAAAACAATCTAAATGTTTCTGATATCGTGAATATGATTATATGTGCCCTTTTACTTTTTTTAATATCTTATTGTGGCGTTAGCAGTATATAGCAGTCTTTGATCAACCTTGTTGACTTTGCCATGCATCCGTATCTGTAAAACAAGACCTCTTCCTTCATCATGTGGAAATTCTTTCAGCTCTGGTGCCAGGTGCTTGATGTGGTATTCTCATGCTGACAGGAGTATGTGTTGCTTTCCTAC
>JAOXNO010000020.1:75395643-75410504 GCA_028565335.1 Limnodromus scolopaceus | reverse complement strand
GAAATTCTTTATAGTGAGGGTGGTGAGACACTGGAACAGGTTGCCCAGGGAAGTCAGGGAAGTCTATGAGTGATTAGACAAAACCTTTAGCCACCTGGTTTGATCAGTGCCAGCATCTGACTCTGCTTTGAGAAGGTGGTTGAAAGACAAGCTTCCCAAGAACACTCCTTACCTAAATTATGCTGTGATTCTATGACTATATGGAGTAAGCAGCTCATGAACGTGACACAGAAAAGACTTAAAAATTCAGTAATTTCAGTAATTTCTCCAAAAAAGGGTAACCCAACTGCTAATTTTTTATCCTGTCTAGGAAATCTGCATATCAAGAGCCTACCATTTCAATTCCCATTAGTACTGAGATATAATCACAGATTCTTGGGCAATTTCTGAGAATGGAGGTATGAACATAAGCTTCCATGATTTCAATGAAAAGAATGGAGTCTCCAACTTACTCTCAGCTGATGTTACTAAAATGGCAGTAATAGTAAACTTGCTTTTTGATAAGACTAGGACATAACTTCTGGGTAAGGAGCAGCTTAAATGAATGCAGGTAATTAACAATTTAAAAGGCTGTGAGAGGCTGGGCAGATTAAATTTGCAGGAGCTAGATTTGAATTCAGATATTTGCCACAGCTTGAAAGAAGTTTCTCAGTCAATAATTTTCTTTCAGTCTTCAGACCTGTGACCGTATTTAGAAATAAACAAGTGTTATTGTGCACTGTTTCCCTGTGATTTCCCTAAGCTTCACAGTAGGCAAGTACAATAATAATTAATGTAATAGGAAATGACATTTATTGTGGATGTGGAGGGTGCTATTTTTTCCCTCTCATAAAAAAAGCAGATCTGAGAAAACAAGACTCTGTTCTCCCTTGTCGTGAGTCCTGACCCAGGACTGATGAAGGACATGCCTTCCTGCTCGGACTGAGTATTTTCCATGTCTCGATTTGGTTGTGCATGCAAAATTGGAGACAAAAGCACCTCTCTTATTGCAACCCAGTAAACATGAATTTTGGCATGACTAAAGTTTGTACTGCTGGGGCAGGGTCTAAAGACACCTCTGGCCTTGTCTTCACCTAAGCTATTTGCTTTTTTTTAGCTGAGACAGCGGCTGTCAAGCCGTCAAGTAACTATGAACTAGATTTGACTTAGTTATTTCTTAGTTTATAATGATAACAAATAGTTGTTCTATGTGGACTGAACTGTTCATGACTGTAGACTAAAACATCACATGGCAGAGTGCAGAGACAGGACCAGAGGGCCTAGCCTTTAAGCAGAGATCACAGTGGTCACCAGAGGTGTGCATCCTCATGTTTTTCAGGTAAAGCCAGTTTTGTAGATGACAAACAACTGGAAATCAACAGAAAAAGATGCAAATCAAACTAAGCAAAGAAACAAACAAAAAATTCCAAGCAGATTTTGCTAAGAGACTGATAAAAATAAACCCTAGTTGACCCAAGAGTGAGAAGAAAGAAGTCCTCATCATTAAATCACAGTGAGGAACCTAGGATGCTGACAACTTATTGCAACACCCACTTCACAGCTCTGCCTAGTTCACACTGCACCCATGGACATCCATATCCTGGGGAGCATTTGAAGAGATAGCAATGGATCAGAGAAAAGGGCTACACTCTAAGAGAGTTTTTAGCCATTTTATTCCTGTTGAGATTTGTTTTCCATCAAATACGTAATTTAGACTTGAAATGTCAATATTTTTGGTTGCACCCTGCTGTATTGTCCTTCCAGCAGACATAATAGGGGTTGTTAAAGAACCCCATGAGGATCAGGGCCTATGAACATGAGGCTTCTTACAATTATTTGAGGAAGACCCCATGTACTTCTTCTACCTGATCAAGAGTTCTACAGCAGCATTCACGTTGACGTGCCCAATAACCTTCACCCAAAAGCTCTCAATTGGCTCCTGATCCATCCCAAGGCAGAGCTCTATGCAATTCAGCTGCCCTCCCACATAGAGGGTCACTCCCCCCATTACCTTCCCAGACTGTCCTTCCTAAGAAGCCTGTAACCTTCCACTACAGGACTTCAGTCGTGAGCTTTCACCCCATGTCCCTGTGGTCCTAGTGTGGTCAAGGCCCTGTAACTTCACAAAGACTTCTCACTTCTCCTGTTCAGTCACCGGAGTTGGTGCATCTATACCTCAGCATTTCCAACCAACACCCAAGCATGCTGCTTCCCCAGAAGAAGATTGAGGTTCTTCTCTGTAAGGTATTCTGCAGGTACCCCCTTGTTTGAGTGCTTGTGCTTGGTGGGATTCCACTTCAGCTCTGTTTTGTTGATTACTATGTCTTCTCTATTCCCATCACTCTGGACGTTTGGCTCACCCATCCTATCCCCAAATTCCTTATGTGTTCTTTATGGAAGCACTCCCTCTCCTATTGATTCTGGTTTAAGGCTCAGCTCTACTCTATCTTTGCCAGACTGTTGGCAAAGATACTCCACAGAAGGAATAACAGCACGAAAACTACATTTGACTTGTTTTTGTTCAAGGGCATCTTAAGTTTCTGCATTCAGAGATAACCTTGTGCCATGCATTTACGTTCACTCTTTGTCACCTTCAGAGCCTCATATAAATGGCTAAAACTGCCATAACACGCTTGGAGCTGAAATTATTTGCTACAGGGTTTTAGCCTCCAAAATTCTTACAAAGGCAATTAAAGCAGAATTCAGTTAAGTAGTAGGGAATTTCCAAGCAGCACGAATCATTAAGATAAAACAACATATATGGAAAAATGGCAGGTGTTGAAGCTTTTAGCCAGTTGTGCCCAGGTACATGTTATGATACTTGGAAACAAAAAATCAGCAACAGCGGCAAGAACAACAGTAATAATATTCTTGTTTATGGAAAAGAAAGTGAAGAAAAGAAAGGATGAGCTGGCTGAAAATGCATGGGCATATGTTTGGCAGCAATGGCCCCATTCACTGATGCATTGCTTTTGGAAACATGTTTCCTGGCCCTGATGAAGAGAAGGTAGAGAAGCAGTGGCAACTGAAGAGTTGTCTGGGTTAAAGAATAATGCACAACAATGGGTCTTAATTTTCCATATTCAGTGAGTACAGAGCTCCTCTGGACTTCTTTTCTTTCATTACTACCGGTAAACCCTGAACTTTTTAGGGGAAGAAGCTTTCACACAGTGAGCTTCTCTCATAGAAGTATCCGTGGTTATCTGGAAACACAAATTGAGAAAGAAAAATATTCTATATAAACGAAACATTCTGTTAGCAAAGATTCTGTTAAGTTTAAACAAACATGGAATGATTCAATTTCTTCTGGAAAATAAATATTGCTGTCCCACATATCCCACATTCAAACAAGATACATGTATCTTTACCATAAAGTCACTTTGCATCTATGTCCTTTTGTAAGTTTTTTACAAAATGCAGCATTTTTCTCAGAGAAATGTGAAAGGCAGGATTGAGGAAATAAAAATTAACATTTCTGGATTTCTTTCCAACTTCTCTCACAAAGCTTGTAAAATTTACTATCATCTACTGTCATACCATAGATTGTTGTCACTGCATTTTGAAAAAGGTATTCCAGGTGGACCCTTATTATGAGATGTGTGTGCTTCAAGTTTGTGGCACGAGTGTGTAGTCTAACAGGTTGGCAGCAGGTAGCAGCCTAAAACTAGACTGAAAAGGGGGACCTAGCTGCAGGTGTACAGTCATCACCCACGGAACGGGCTGAGCCATCAAGTCTGCCACTCCTGCTAGGAGCTGGGCACACACCAAGCCAGTTCTTTATTGCCTGTCACTTCTAGGCTGCTGCATCCCCTGGCTGCTGCAAGGGCTAGAAGGGTCCTGGTAACATCCTCCACTACTGTGTTTATGTCTTCCTCCATGTCAGCTATTCTTCTGTCTTTTCATGAATTGCAATTCACATGGTAATAGAAAGTACTCTCTTATTTGGGTGGAGAAAGTGTATTCCAGCAAGTAATATATTTGCAAAAAGAAATGTAAACTTTGCCTGAAAAGACATTTACACAAAGATAAGGTGTCATTGTGCTCTTCCTAAAAAAAAACAAAAACAAACAAAGTTTCCACCTAATAATCTGTCAATTCAAGCAAGAGTTAAACTTTATTTCTAAGTTTTAGCCTGGGAATGGTTTTTTTTTTCAGATGGAAGAAGTGGTACATTTGAACCAAAGATGTGCTTTTTACAAAACTAGTCATGGAAAAAAAACCCAAAGAAATATGCACAGATTTTGTTGTTATTCCTTGACGTAATAACATAATTAGAGCCAGCTTATGCCTGTGAGGTGAGAGAGAGTATCTGTCGTTTGTTTCAGTGGCTATTCCTGCCCAAACCACGACACCTAGTCAAGTAATGAGGAAATAATTACAAATACAAACTCTAAGTCTCCAGTCTCTTTACTGGCAATTCCCTGATTGCAAAATAGAAAATAATGCATTTACCAATAGCCAAAGATCAAACAATATGGTAGTTTCAGACTGTTTTACTTTGCCAGGATGACAGCCTTTTTAAAATACTGCTAATTGCACAGTAGTGATTTCTTATTAAACAGGCCATAATTCAGCACAATGTCTCTGTCTTGAGAATTTCCTGTTTAATTCATTTTATATACCTATTAAGTGAAGTTTGAATATTAGTCTACATTGTCTGTCATGGATGATGTTTGCCCACCTTGGGAGCTGTGGCAAAATTCAATAACTGGAGTTGGTAAGTCTTGGGTAGTGAAGACTTAGAGCTGCACTGGGACTTTATGTGCTGAGAAGAGCTGTCAGAGTACAGAGAGCTTGCAGGTTGGAAGGTACAGCTGCATCTGCTCAGAATGTTGGGTATGCTGAAATGCTGCCCTGAGTACTCACAGACTTCTACTGTTCATCTCAAAACACCAATTTGGATATAACAAATTTAAATGAATGGAAGTTCCAGAGGGACTGTGTTTTTCCCTAGTGGAAACAAGAGCCAAAAAAAGACAGAGACATCCTCAGATTAAATCTTCAAAAGTGTTAAAATCCTAAATACAAATTAGGTTGCTTAACATCTTGGTTTAGGAATTATATACCCATTCTGGGGGAAAAATTTCCTACTCTCTGCACATCAATGTCATAGTCTTAGCAAGGCCAATTATCACTAATTTTAGAATCCAGCTGGATATGGACAGGCTTTGTCACTTCTGTAGCTTACCTTCCCTGAAAGACTTTATAACACATCTACCAGCACATGAAAAGAGTGTTTCATTCCCGTCATTAAAAGACACAAAACTAGCAGTAACATCAGAAATGTCACCACTGACAGCTTAACTGAGTTCAGACTTGAGTGGACCCAAGTCCATTTGTCCATTCTATCCAGAAAGCTGTCTATAGCCTTCACTACATACCACATTGGGGTGGAGACAGGCCTCAAACTCCAGTTAAGGTTGCCCAACCGTTACTGACTGGGAGCTACCACAACACCGAAACCACACAGGTGTCAGTGGAGTTGAGATGTCCAATGTACTGCGATTTGAGATGCATTCGATTCCCTGCTCCAACATCTGCTCTTGGTGTTCGTTTAAATATCTGAAGATTAATAGTTGAAGGCCCTTGGGGTTTATTTGGGAAGGACACAGAAAAGATGCATATGAAAGAAAAAAAAAAGAAAGAAAAAAATAAAACAGAAGTAGGATCAGACAAAAACTATTCTCACTATTTTCAAGCAAATGTTCTAGATACAAAACACAGTAGTGGGTAACACAAAGAAGCCAAAGACTGATTGTCTGTTTCCAATAAAAGGAAAGGGAGTTTTGAACTTGTACTTTATCCACCATATTTTATTTGGTGACATGTTTTATTCACCATATTGTATCTTTTTATTCATCAGTATATTTTCATTTTAACAGGGACATATTTTATTTGGCAGCAGCTGCTTGCAAATTTTTCTCTGTTGCAGGGTGAGGACTGCCAGAAGAGCTTTATGCAGCTGAAATTGCTAAACTACTCTATTCAGTAACTGTGCACAGACTAAGTCCAGTTAAATACCAAGGACATAGGATATAATTATTCTACTTCAACAAAATTATGAAACTGAAGAACACATAAGTATCTATATACTGCACCAGTTGTTTTGCTGATTTGATCTACCAATTTATAACCATGTAATCTACCAATTTATAACCACAGGACAGACCTTTGCTCCCTCTGACCTCTTCGTAATTTAAGCTATATCTTGGCCATACGCAAAGCAGCTGAAAAAACAACAGGACAAAAGATGAAGGCAAAATTTTTTACGGTGGAAGAAGCAGCACAACAGCTATGTGCTTGGAAGCTACTACCTGAACAACATATCAGGCTATCAATAGAAAAAAGCAAATAAACACAACTGTCTCAAGAAAGCTGTCATTATTGAAACTGAAACAAACATGTTGATATAATCCTACACTTTTTAAATTAATATTCTCAAGCTCAGAATTTATGGGCTACAGGCCAATTCTTCTGAAGAAGTATAAGCTATGCTTACAAAAAGCCTCTCTCTCCTTAAACTATGCATCAGTCAACAATGACAAGCAGGACTGCATGAACTCTTGCAAAGAAACAGGAGTTCTACGTTCTACAGATCAGAGACCTGCTGCTTCTCTTCATACTGCCTCCAAGTAAAAGTAAGTGATGTGAATTTTTTTGCGTATAATCATTTTATGAAGAAAAGTCAACACCTGTTTCAAGGAATTGTGTCCAAATGTGCACAACGGCCTCTGTTCATTCCCAAAAGCAGCAATTGTAAGCATTATTTTCAAATTATTTTTATAATAGTCTTTTACCTAGACAAAGAAGCTTTAGTTTTGAAGGAAACAAACACTTCCTATTGAATTACTCCAGAGAGTTTTGCAAAGTGGTAATATAGAGCTTTTGATGGATGAAGGTCTCGGTTACAAAAGCCTTGTCAGGTGTCACTTTTGCCTTTCTGCAGTAAAGGAACAAAATCAGAGTGTTATAAAATCATTGTCCATTCCTGGAGACAGGCTTATTAATCTTGAGCAGCTTACCCTTCAACTAAAAAATCTCAGACAATCTTTACAGGCTACACATGTGCTATGTCTGAGCTTAGCTGCTTAAATCTTTTACAGCACTGCTTATCCTGTTTACAGAATATTTTAAAGTACTTTCCCACTTCTGTACAGAGCCTCAGAAATACATTCACCCAGACCCTCTGTCTGGGGGATCTTCAGCATAGGTTTAGCTAAGAGTACCTCTCTACACACCTACTCTGCTGAGACTCCCAGTAAACGTTGAACTAGAAGAGACCTTGGGGACTATGTCTCACAATGTCTTTCCTCCTTGGTTATTTTCACACCCAGATTCTCTGAACATTGTCTCTTTGCATTGGACATCAGCTGCACAGACATCATATTTTGCACTCAACAGTTTCACCCTGTTCTTACTCCATTTACCACAGTTACCTTATCACCGTTCACTTCTAACCATAGAGATATTCCTATGTGTCAATGATATCTTCCAATTTTAAGTCCTTTAGAAATTTCCTGATACTTCCATGTTGTGACTGGGTCATCAATCAAAACATAATACAAAATCGTCTGAAAAATCAATATTCAAACTTCACTACTAAGGAGTTATATTCACTCTTCAAACTTCACTCTGCAAGGAGTTTTATTCTAGCTCATATGAAATGCTCAGGTAGATTAAATGTAGCATGTTTTCTGTTTCAACTCAAATTCTCTTCTGTCTTCCACCTTCCATTAGTACACTGTCTTTTCACAAAGTTTTACTGCCAACCAACAGGAATGTATATGAAACCCTATCAGAAGCCTTTATTTTTTAATGTTTTTCTGTTGCTTGTGTGCTAATCGCAGTAATTTATTTAACTTACATGAAAAAAAAAAAAAAAAAGAAAGATTATCACATAACCACTGGAACTTTTCCAAGGAGCAATGCTGCTCCCCAATGAAGTCAGCAGTCAGTTTTACTGTAATATTCAGGGCATCATGTTTCCTGCAAGACTGCTTTGTGACCAAGTTGAATGAGGAAATTTGGAAGGGTTTAACCTATCTGATCTGCAGCATAGAGTGTCTCTGAAGGATATATGTCAAGTGCTCTAACCCACAGATCTAAATATAGAATTAAAGTTTCTGTGTTACTCCAACAGTAACCTAAGTGTTAACTCATTGATTTTTGAACGTCATCCTCTCAGAAATTAGATGAGAGTGGGAATGGGTCTTGTGTAATGCTAAGGTAGTCTTGCAATGAGATATCAGAGCTTTTAGATCTCCGTGTTTCCTAGCAGGTAAGATACAGTAGGAGGATTTTAGTTTTCAAGAGAAGTTGGAAAATAGGTAACCAGAGTCTGCGTGTCTTGGTGTCATGAGATTTCACAGAAGCCCTGGTAGGCGCAGCTCTATATGGAATTGACGCAGTGCTATCTTTCAGTACTTCATATTAAATGCCAATTATACTCTATTAATTATTCTATCAGTCACTTCAATATCATACGTATGAAACATAATTTGCTGACATATCAAAATTTCTGGAAGAATGGAAGTTCTACTTCTTGACCAGTCTCATTTTGTTGTATCTTTTAGAAGACATTACATAGTGTTACACCCACTCCAAGTTCTGAATTTAAATTTTGCATATAGATTGGTATCACCGGAGGGCAGCTATAGCATGCAGCCACTTTTCATACTGATATGGGTCTTTTCTCCAAAAACCATTGCCTAATATTCTTGAATGATTAAAAAGCCTCAAGGTAATAGTACAGAAAGTTTTGCTTGAGGTTTTTTTGTGAGCATTGCAAGGGATTGACAGGACAACTGTTTGGTATTTTAATTCCAAATACACAGGTTAATATTTTCCCTTACAATACAGGTAGATTGTGGCTGTAACATAGTATGAAGATGTTTTTGTTCGTTGAGTTTAAGTATTGGTACCTATGTCATGTTTTGAAAAGTGAAATGTGAATCTCATACTTGAATGGCACTGATGGACGCTGCTTCACGGTTGGTGAAGAACAGAGAATTGCAAAACTCCCTATTCCCCTCAACAGCACAAAATTCCTGTGAAGTCTTTGCCTGGGAGAAGATAGTTGCTGTATATCCTCAGTTAGTAGTCTTGGATGGGAAGATACAGATCTAATTCTGGTTAGTGACCAGAGGACTGGAAATGACCCTGAGATTTCATCCAGTCTAGTGCACACACACCTGGGTAGGATGATGTTTATCCCAGTCATTCCAGAGAGATGGCTATGCGTCCTGAGACTGTTTCCTCTGGTGGAGATGATATACCTTTTTGTTCCACTATTTCATCACTTTTTGCCATGGAGGCCCTTTTTTCCTAAGGTCTGGTTTAAATCTCCCTTGTTGCAATTTAAACTTTCTTCTCCTATCTCCCACATAGGCTTGCCTCCCTTCCTTTTTGAAATAGCCTTCTAAGTGTGTCACGACTGCTATTATGACACCTTTTTTCCAACCTCTAGCTTTTCTTCTATAATCTGAAAAACTTCAGCTCATTTCATTGCTCTTTATAGGTCATGTTTTCCAGATCACTTAGCATTTTGAGTCCTTTCCTCCAAATATGTTTTGAAGTTGTTTCATTTGTATTTTTTTTTCTTTTTGTTTTTTAAGTATTTCTGAATCAAATGTTACAGTTCAAAGACTGATGTTGGCAGTGAAGTGTAGGAATCTTGTGTCCATATTTCTGTGAAGCACTGTCATAACAATGGTCTCTCCTGGACTCCGTTTTCTCTGCTCACTGACTTGTGTAGAATGATCACTAATATTTTACAGAATATTTTATTTTATTTCCTAGGATTTTTGGCAGAATTCTCCAGATACCTCCCTTAAGTTTGTTTAAGTTTATGTTTATTTGTCTTCTACATCAAGGACTTCTGTGGATTTGTTTTGTTTTTCTTAATTGTTAGAGAACAAAAACCCAACAATTCATTCCTTTGTGAGATTGTGGTTATTATTCTTAAAAGAAAGACCTTGCCAATAAAGTCTGTAAACACAGAGAGAAGGAAAGCATAAAAAACTTTTAGATCTGTACATATAAACAGGATTGCAAACTGACTAATTCCTAACTGATCCTATCTTCTGTTTTCACCCTGATAACCTTAGCGTCTCTGAGCTTTCTTTGGAGGAGCATGGTCAGCCAGATATTACTATGCTCACTTTTTTTCTCCCTCTGACAGGATCTCTGGTGTAGTTAATAAAGTATTACCTAACAGTGAAAGTTTGTGAAATTAAAATTTGAAGTAAAATGCTGTAGCTATTAAACTATTAATAACTCTAAAAACAGACAAAAGCTTTACATGATTCAATAAAAATTCTTAACAGACAAGTTAGACTAGGGCAGCACTTTGTAACCTAGTCTTTGCTACATTCTGCTTTGAATCACAGGGTAGATGGTTTCTCTACTTTTTGATGAGCCATGAAATGACAGTGAACTTGCTTTTCTACAGTACCTCTCATTCAGGAAAAAAAAAAGGGGGGGAATTCATCCCTGTTTAACAACAATTCTCCCTGTTTCATAGACATGAAAACAGGAACTGTGCAGACCCTGAGAGAATTTTCCATTAGCCCTTCTCCTTACTGATCAAAAGGGTTTTTTTCTTCACTTCTACAGTACATCCCACCAAAATTACAGTCCATTTGGAAGCACAATATCTGTGTTTGTGTTGTGACTTTTGCTCCATGAGGGCAGCACTGCCTCCTGTCAGGTCATTTGATCACTGAAAACCTGGAGGAGCAGGTGACAAAGTTGTCAGGACAGTAAAACCCCTTTTCTACCTCGAAAGGCAACTTCTTCAAGAATAATTGCCAGGATAATTCCTTAAATCAAGTGAAATGTGAACTGTTGCCATACAAAGGATGGGCAAAGCAAATGAAAACCTTTTCAGAAAAGAGGGAACTTTGTCATGGGTGTGCATCTCTCTAGATAACTTGGGAAGAACATTGTCTTTGCACTGAATTCCTCAATATCTGCAGTGTATCTTTTCTTCCCCAAATTTGTTTGACAGCAATAAGCAACTCTAGATGCTTTATAAGTAAGCTCTGCATCTCAGGAGACTTATCAAGCACAATAAATGAAGTTTGTAACTGAGCAGTGAATGGAACTTAAATTACCCAAATGTTCTACAAACCAGAAAGGACCCAGACAGTTACTTATGACTCCCTTCATGTTAATGAAGAGCTTCATGAAAGAAAGTGAATGAGAGCACTGCATTATAAAACTTACAAATTTGAGAAAAATACTTAAGAAAAATTTGTATTAGCGCTTAGAATTAAATACACAAAACTAACAAGACATTGGAAGTGAAACAGGAGAGTCCATACAACAGAATGAAATGACTAGGCAGGAAAGCAATATAGAGAAAGAAAGACATTTCTGATGTATGTGCATGTGTTTGTAAGATAAAACAGAAGAAGAAGGGCAGATAATACGGAACTAAGATTATGAAATTGCACTGTGCAGAAGAGACACACACATTACTATAAACAGGGTTAGAGAGATTAAGCCAGGAGTTGCATTATAGTAGAATACATTTACTAAAGGTCTTTTGTGCACACCAGTGGCAACACTGAGAAGTAAAAGAGAAAGGTTTCATTTCTGAAGGTTATTTAGATTCCTTGGAGCATTGTCTGAAGCTTTAAAAAGCTAAAACCTCAGAGAATTTTAGACCCACAAATAGGTCTCTAATGTATCCCGTGCACATCTCAGCTGTCTTCAGAGACAATGATCTTCAGAGTTAGTGAAACTGACAATGAATGTATGAAAATTAGGAATGTAAACCCAAATTTTAGCTTTGTTACTCTAAGAACACCTATAGTTAAGATAATGGCAGAGCTGAATTACAAGCATAGTTATCAACAGTAACAGTTTTTAAAAAAAGATTTTCATAAATGGACCAAACTGTTAGAAAGATTCTTAAGACCATAGTAACTTCCAGGGATAATGGAGTCAGCTTGACCTAGCTGAGGACAAGGAAAGAAAAACAAGGAGAAAACAGAATCTTTGGGGCAGTATGCAAATACATAATATCTATAATAAAATCAGTGTGCCTTTCCAATGGCTTTGGAAGTACTCTAGAACAGAACAAAACCTACTTTGTTTTATTCATGGAGAAACTGAGGTACAGAGGGGAAAGAGGAGAGTGTGGACACATCTAGTGACAAGTCCAGTGCATATGCAAGGAGCAAAATCTTTATTTCGCACGTGCCATCCATTTGACCAGAATACTACATCCATGAATGTGTAACTTAAAGCAGTGAACTCTTCCAAGGTCTGGCCACATAAGATCAAAAAGAAATAATCTTTTTCATCAATGCAACAGTGAAAGCAGAAGAGAAACATTAGTGCACAAATATCACTGAAGGATGATATTTCATACATGCAAACAAAATCAATAGCATTTTAATTTTTCACTTGTTTTGAATGTACGTTGCCTATCTGCACTGATTTCAGTATTCTTGATGGAACTATAGAAAAAAAAGTAAATTTGGGTTAACTGTACATAGCAAGAGAGGAAAAAAAAATAGCCTTAAACAATGAGGACTTTCTGTTGTTCTCTGTCCCTAATATGCATCTGCTTTTGTCATTGTTGAGCTTCTTCAGGGTAAGTTTGTGCTATTTCATGAGTTCAGGGATGAAGTTACAGTCTCGGTTCACACAGTCTATTTGATGGCCTGCCTACTCATTTGAATCAGGAGTTAACTTTCTGCATACCAATGGCAGAAACTTTTTTAAACTCCAACCCTATGTTTTAAACTCCAACCTTAGTGGCGGTACAAATGGTAAAAAATCCCTCAGCCCACATAAACCCATAGCAAACAAACTGCACAACATGGTCTTCATGACTGGAATGTGCCTTAGAAATATTCATCAACATATGTGACTAAACCCACCCACACAGGACCTAGAACCTCATATATGACGGCAAGGAAAGATGTGCAAACTTGTAGCTACTGCCCATATTGTATTACTGCTCATTCTCCTTCCTGTTAAATTAGAAGTTCAAGCAAGTCACTTCCTAGGGCATTTGCTGACACATGGCTTCCCAGAGCAATTATGACTGTAGAGATTCCTAATGAGCATTTATGCAAGCACAGAACAGATTAAGCAGTTCATAAATTATGGAAGCATAAAGATCGCCATCTAATAATTGGGGCAGCGAAAATACTACAGATGCCTGTGAAGGATCGCCCAGCCTCCTGAGCTCTGAGGCCCAAGGCACTGTAAAGTAGCCATATGATGCATCAAATGAGGCAAGAACATGCTTAATAGAGCTCTTGTGAGAAAGGCCCCCAATTAAACAAGATGACCCTGCTATGCCGGCTGGCATTTTATAGTGTGCACAATTATGTTTAAATCCCACTTTGTTTGCTAAGCAAAGCATATTTGACAGATTAAATTCAGAACTGAAATGAAAAGTGTCTTTGCTGTTTAGGAAAGGTTAGGAAAATGCACACATCCTACATGCAATTACAAAATAAGACACAGATTCACAACTGTCAGGGGAGGGTTGCTTAGCCTTTGGGCGGCTGTTCATTTGCATTTCAATAGGTGTTTGCATTTCCGTGATGGTAGCCCTGAAGATGTGGTTTCTAGGAATTGTTTTTGGTTTTGAGTTTTTGGGAGTCTGTATATATAGAGGAGTTCTTTCTGCTAATGGTGGACCTTACAAGCTACATACACCATTTTGCCCATGGTTTGTATCAAGCAGGGTTCAAATCCCATCACCTTGTGCTATGTATTTTAGGAGATGCAATGAAGTGTAAGTAAAATGAGGGACAAATTTCCTGTGAAGTATATATTTACAATGCAGCCTTACACAGTGTTACACCATAGCCAAGGGTAAAGAAAAAAAAAAAAAAAGAAAAGTCCTGTAAATATTTCCAAGTGGAAGAAGAGGAGGAGGATGGGAAGCGAAGAACATTAACAAGCCCTATGAGTTGAACTGTGGAAGTTAACTCTGTACCCCAGCGATGTTAGAGAACATTCCTTGTCATTTATGCAAGCAGCTGGAAATACAAACACTGAATGATTTGAGGGCCGCAATTTTGGTAAGCGTAGAGGCAGTTCAATAAAGTATCATGATGAAGTTTTCTCAGAGCAAATGGGATGCCTGAAAGCAGTAAATAGGTATCATTCTTATTTGATATCAAAAAATAAGGTGAGATTATAATTGTATCATTAGCTTCCTCTCTTCCCATGAAAAGATTGATATTTGTGAGAAAATATTTTCCAATACTACAATAGAAGGTAATTAGCAATTTAATATCCTTTCCAAACCTAAGAAAAGGAAAGGTAGATGAGTTATTGAGTAATAACTTGTGAAGGAATATTGGTTTGGATGGTAACATGAATTTATCAAGGGAAAGGCGTGAAAATAGAACCATTAAGGAACGTCTGGAGAACCAGACAGAGGGGACATTATTAAGTTATATAAAACAATAATTTTTGAATAAAAATGCATACACTGTTGAGTGCATTTATTTCTATATTTAGAGCTCTACTTTGAGCCCAAGCACTGTACTTGTGGGATAGTGTGGTGGAGAGAAAAAGACTTAATTGAGAGATTCAAATTAACAATTAATTTGGACTTCACTCACAGGACCAATACGCCACTACTGCAGGCTTCCTGGATACAATGGAGAATGCACTATTGCAATTTAAAAAGCAATTCACAGAATCATAGAATCATTTGAGTTGGAAGGGACCTTAAAGATCATCGAGTTCCAATCCCCCTGCCATAGGCAGGGACACCTCCCACTAGAACAGGTTGCTCAAAGCCCCATCCAGCCTGACCTTGAACATTTCCAGGGATGGGGCATCCACAGCTTCTCTGGACAACCTGTTCCAGTGCCTCACCACCCTCACTGTAAAGAATTTCT
>JAOXNO010000020.1:75374001-75389149 GCA_028565335.1 Limnodromus scolopaceus | reverse complement strand
TCTAACCATTGCTTGAAGAAATCTGGTCATATTTTGACTCTTGTCACATGCCAGCAGATTGGATCAGAGAAGACAAAGCGAATATCAGAAATATGTGTCTTTCCAGCCAGAAAATTATCCACAGGCAGAGAAAAGCTAGTGTTGCCCTTGGGCTTAAGTCTCTGGCAGGAAAGCTGACTTTCACTCACCTTACCCACGTGACCCGGCTGGCCATTGACCACTGTCAGTAATTTGCGAGTTTGGAGTTCATTTCTAAGCATAAGGAACCTAGAGCAGCCCAAGCCTGAGGAAACAAATGCTGCACTGCTGCGTGTCCATGGCCTCCAGGGAAGGAGCTCCCCCAGCACTGAAAGAGCAGAAAGAAGGCTCTGGCCAATGGTGGCATCAGAGCACAAAGAGGTTGACCAGGCTGAGGTCACCATCTCTCCTGGAGGAGGGCAGCTCATGCAGGAGGGCCTGGGCCCATGGCAGGCTTCCCCAAGTGCTTGGGAGCTCTGTGAGGAGAGTGCTCAAGGGTCAGACTTCAGACTCTCAAGTTGCGGGTGAATGCCTGTAATAATTATCTCATCCATCAGAAAACAGATGTTGTATTATTGTATCTTGTCAACCCTAAACTGAAGAGAAATGCAGAACAGCTGGGAAAATGGTTGACAGATTGCAATGCCCATGAGGAATCCTAACTTAAAAGGCCTTTAACGTCCACACTTTGGTGGCTCTTAGGTGTCTCTGCCTATCTTTCCTGCAAGGTGTCTCTGTGTGTATTTCCTGCAGCTCAGGAATGCTGAGCTTTTTGTCTCATGGTATTTCCCAGTTGTTTTCTTCACCTTATTTTAATTTTAATGCAGATCATTGTTCCTTACTTACTTATTCATGAGACAGTACTTCACATCCTTTCGTAAATCTTTCCTATGTCACTTGACTAAGAAATGGGCATAAACAATATCTGTCTGCCATACCTTTTCTCCAGAAACAATCTTCAGAATGAGTAGAAACTACAATCAGAAGAACATATTGCTATAGAAAATATATTGTGATCTCTTGCATTACAGAAACAGACTGCTTTCTCTGGGGATGAGGGAACTGCTTTTGAGTTAACCTTCTCTCCACCTCTCTTTTTTTCCCAGGCTCAACTTCACTCCCAAATTCTCTGCCTCCTTCCCCCCCAGCAGCACAGGGGCATGGAGAATAGGGGTTGTGTTGAGTCCATTACACATTGTCTCTGCTGCTTTTTCCTCCTGACACTTTTGCCCTGCGCCAGGGTGGAGTTCCATCCATGGGATGCAGTCCTTCATGAACTCTGCATTATGGGTCCTTCTCAAGTGCTGCAGTTCTCCACAAACTGCTCCAGCATGGGTCCCCCATGGGATCACATGTAGTGCCAAACCTGCTCCTGTGTGGGCTCCTCTCCATGGGTCTCAGCTCCTGACAGGTGCCTGCTCCAGCATGGGCTCTCCATGGGCTGCAGCTTCCTTTGGGGTACATCAACCTCCTCCAGTAGAGTCCTCTACATACTGCAGGGTGGATATCTGCTCCATCATGAACCTCCATGGGCTACAGGGGAGAACCTGCATCACTGTGGTCTTCAGTATGGGGTGCAGGTGAAACTCTACTCTGGCGCCTGGAGCATGTCCTCCTCCTCCTTCACTGACCTTGGAGTCTGCAGGGCTGTCTCACATATTCTCACTCCTCTCTCACAGTTGTTGCAGAGCACTTTTTACCCCTTCTTAAATATGTTAACACAGAGGTGCTACCACTGTTGCTGATGGGCTCAGCTTTGGCCAGTGGTGGGTCCATCTTGGAGCCTGTTGGAACTGGCTCTGTTCAACACGGGGGAAGCTCCTGGTGTCTTCTCACAGAATCTACCCCCTCCATCTGTGAACACCTTGCCATTTAAATAGAATTCGTGAAGTTAATAAAAAGCTTTTGAAAATAAACTCAGAATAAAACTATAATTTGGTAACAGTATATGTTCAGAGGCCTTATTTTCATAATCCTCTTACTTGTTGTATTTGTGGAGCATGAAAGAAGAGGAAACATCCAGAAACCATTTTTTTTTCTGGAATTCTACAACCCCAGTGGCAGTAGAAGACACTTGTATCATTACAGAGATTCTTCCTCTGTAAGATTTCAGACTCTGAAATATGGTAATTAAGAAAACAATAATGAATAATTTCTTCTGAAAGTATCTTCTTCTAGAATTTTATCTGTAGAAGTGTCTCGTTCATTTTCATTTTTCAGTCAGTGTCCTTCTGCCTCTTTCCAGCCTTTGTGATCCCTTAGGACAAAAATGAAGAAAAAGCGTCCAATGTGTGTCACTTAAAAATTCTCCTTTCTACAGGATTGCTGCAGATTTTATTCACTCTACAAATCTTTAGATACACCTATCATTTCTTAGGGAGCACCAGAATAAAGGTTAATTAGCAGCACATTTGTACAATTATCATGTAATACTGGATTTTGAGCACAAAGAAAGTTATTTTCTTTTAAGTGCATTGGAGTACTCATTCATAAACAACTCAATTTAAAATGTAAGCTCTCTGGAATGCCTGGAATGTTATTTAATCTATTATGACTGCACACTTGGAGTCTTTTGTTCTTTTTTCACTTTTATTAAATTAAATTAGAATATTATCTCTGCTGAGAACTTTCTGGCAAGCTCTCAACATCTGCTCTTGCAACCCAGTATTTTGTATGTAAGCATCGCATTTTCCAGAAGAGAAATCTGTATATTCATTGGAAGTAGCAAAATAATAAGGAAAAAAAATAACACAACATAATTTTGTACTATAACTAGCCAAATCTTACCATCTGATCTTTGTTGGCTTAGAAAACACCATTTTGGAAAGATAAAACAATAGGAGGACATCTAGCATTTGACTGAATTTCAATGCTAAGAGAAAAATTAAATGTATTGTAATATTGGGTATTTATTTGACTTGAACAGAACATTACCTGATGACAAATTATTGGTGACAAATTATTGGTGACAATAATGATGAAGTAATATGTATTGTATGACTTTTGGAACAGAAGCTGTCAGAATAAGCTTTGATTTTTTTTCAGAATTAGATTTTGGATTGACTCTAAAGAAGTCCTGCAATATTTTATTCTATGAAAAGCTCTGAAAGCTGTGTTTAATTAATTTTATTTTAATTTAATCCATTTAATTTAATGCCATTTAATTTCATTCAAAGCCATTTAATTTAATTCAATGCCAGTCCAGATCAGAATGACACAAAGGAATTTCTGCAGAATGAAAGAGATTATCTTGGATCCATTTTGTTCCTGGGGTGCAGCTGCTATCTTTCACTGGGCTGCTTCTCAAGCCTCTTACTCAGAACTCACATCACTGTTAGTATTATCCTTGTGAGTTGTCAAACTTTCTTCATAGAAATAGGGGTATCTGCAGTCCCTGCCCACTGCAAGGGAAGGGATTTTGGTCTAGGCCAGTGTCACGGGGTCAGGAAAAACAATCAGGATACAGAGATCATAGTATGTAGGATACTATAGATATAGATATAGATATAGATGGAAATGAAGAATTGCAATGTTATCTGCTTGCTGGATCAAATCTGTTTACTCGGGAATCAGCACTGGCACTAGGCACATGTGGGAGAGAGATCTCACCCGAGTGCTGATGTGAAAGCAAGGGAGAGCCTTCATAGAATCATAGAATGGTTTGGGTTGGAAGGGACCTTAAAGATCATTAAATTCCAACCTCTCTGACATGGCCAGGGACACCTCCCGCTAGACCAGGTTGCTTAAAGCCCCATACAGCCTGGTCTTGAACACTTCCAGGGAAAGGACATCCACAGCTTCTCTGGGCAACCTGTTCCAACCTGTCTTACCACTCTCACAGTAAAGAATTTCTTCCTAATATCTAGTCTCAATCTCCCCTCTTTCATTTTAAAACCATTACCCCTCATGCTATCGCTACACTCCCTGACCAAGAGTCTCTCCCCATCTCTCCTGTAGACCGCCCTTTAGGTATGGGAAGGCTGCTATAAGTGCACTCCAGCACTGCACATTGTTCCCCAGGTTGACATGTCCCTGGAAACTCCCTGAGCACCAAGGTGTCACCCATGGTCCAGTCCCACAGCTGGTGCCCAACCCATCGTAGGCTCCTGACTTACCCTGGTACAGCCCTCCCAAGATTTGGCCATCCCGCCTCCTAGATATCCTCCTGCCCTTTAACCACACCAGCTGGGGAACTCCTGCTCCACACTGCAATATATGTGGAGGAGCAGAAGTTAAAAATGTAATGATTTCTTTATTTAAGGCTCAAAGAGTTTGAGTATTTGGACCTCAGGGAAGAACTGAGGTCACAGAGAGATCGAGGCTCAGCTAACACTTAGCAGAAGGAGAGTTGAACTATTCACCTGATGGCCAATTGACATCCCAGACTTACATGTTCTGTAGGCATCCTGAAGCTAAATATTAAGCCATTTTTAAGCTCAGAAGAAATACAAGATCATGAAAATGGCTATGGAGTCACATACTCCACTACATATTGTATTGAAAAGACTTCTGTTCAAGAGGTTGGAAAAATTTATTTAGCTCAACTGGCACATTGTACACTCCAGTTTTCTTTATTTGTAGTAACATCAGTAATAGTAGCAGCAGTAATAATAATGACACAAACATAAAATAAAAACAAATATAAAAACAGAAGCAAAAACCTTTCTGTTAATTGAAAGAGGAAATGGATTTTTTTAAAACTTTCTCTCTTGAAAGAAAAATAAACATTACTTAAACTGCGTACTACTACCAAGACTCTTTATGAGGAAGAAAAAAAGTGTGTTTTATAAAAGGAATCATAGAGTGAAATAAATACAAGACGTACCAATTCCATATAATTCATCCTGAAAACAACAGTGTCAGCAGGATAGCATCTGGCCCATGTAGAGAAGAAATTCATAGTGGCAAATACGAACCACTGGATTTTAGCCAGTGTATTGCTTCCCAAAGAAAGCAGAGCCAGAAAAAATACTTCAGTCCTTGTCTAGCAATTTTATTAGTCTTGTGTGTCAGGCCACAACTTTCCAGGTCATACCACCTGTTTAGAAACACAGAATCATAGAATGGTTTGAACTGGAGGGGACTGTTAGAGAACATCTAGTCCAATTCTCCTGCCATGGGCAGGTGCACGTTCCACTAGACCAGGCTGATTCTGTCCAACCTGACCTTGAACACTGCCAATGGTGGGGCATCCACAACTTCTCTGAGCAACCCATTCCAGTATCTCACCACCCTCAACAAGAAAAATTTCTTCCCTGGTCCCATTTTAAATCCATCTTCTTTCAGTTTAGAACTGTCGCCCCTTGTCCTGTTACTGCAGGCCCTGGTAAAAACACTAATAGTCTTACTCTTTTGGTTTTTCTTTTTCTTTCTCTGTTGTTTTCCTTGCCTTTGCTTGAAGGACTTTCCAGATGATATTCCATTCAGTCTTTCTACCTGAATCTCATTGCAGCTATACACTCATAATTTCAGAGGTGTCAGCAGCACTGTTTCATGTTTTTCCTAGTCCATGAAATTCATTAATAGTGACCTCTGGAATGAGTTTTCATGCATATTTATTTTTATTCATAATGACTTACTTTCTTTCCTGTAGTATTTATCTACTTCCCTAACCCAAATCAACTAACAACATGTTCAATTTGTAAAGTGATGAAATATTTGAAATTTGTATTCAATACACTGAATGTTTTCCATTCTTCATGCTTTTTGCTGAATTGTTTATTTTTTATGTTGAATTCAGAGATAGACAGGTTGCATGAAAAGGAAAAAAAAAAAAAAAGAAAACAAAACCTCTAGGTACCTGGACAACATTCTTATCAGTATTACAGGTATTCAGAAATTGAAAGAAAGAACCCAAATCTAATTCTCAGTACAGCATCTATGACCAACTGGTAATTGTAACCCCCAAGACTTAGTGAAAACAAGAAATGTGAGCTAGAAGTTGATAGACCAGAATATAACTATGTTACCATAAAATTATAAAAAGATGCTGACGCTTCATTAAAAACTTTGATGTCTTCTTTTAAAAAAAGAATCTTGCTTACACTAACACATTTTAATTTTTTCTCAATGCTTTCTACCCAGCCAGTGTCCGCCACATCCCCACCATGCTACAACATTTAATTACCTGCAACAATCAAAGATACAGAGTGGATGAGCTTGTTCATAAAATGCAGCCTTCTGAAAGAATGATTTCTGTTAAAGACTTCATCAGCTCTTTCTGATTAAATCTCTTTCCTCCATTAATTCCCAGTTCTCATAAATACTACACAAATTCATCCTTAATGCAGGGCTTTCTGCTGACTGTCAGTTGTTGTCATGGTGAATGTGTTTCTTTATATTGTGCTTGCTTGAGTTGATTCTGTATTCTGCCTACTCATTTTCTCTCCTCTTCCCTTAATTTTTAGATTTCTCAGTTATAACTACAATGTTACAATACAATGCTCCTGACAACTGCCTCCTTTTTGCCAAATTTCAGATGTCTTGTCAAAGATCAGTTGTGAGTCTTTCACTTCACCTTTATTGTCTCAGATTCAAATGACATCTGTTCTCTTATCAGCCTTGCAAAATGGTAAAATCAGCTCTTCAAGATCAAATAAATTACAAACCATTCTGTACTTCCAACCTTGTTTTTGTAGCCTCTCCATCACATATTCCACATTTCAAGTTTAGAAAACAGTTCACAGATTTTGATAGTGCAACTTCAAAGTTGGGCTCTTCGCTCTGGTTTGAACTATAGCTAATAAATACAGCATATGCTCAACTGACTTTCTGCTGTGATCTGGAAAAACACAGATGGAAATGGTATTTGAAATTCCTTCCAATGCTTCTATGGAGTTTCAGCCTAGACACACTGCTCTCTCTAGTGCTGTTTAGTCTATTCAGGGCATCCGAACTTTTCACTTTTACCTTTCTACCATATATCACTCAGAAATCACTATAAGGCATCAGCAGATTGACATAAATTTTTTTTTGTTTCTAACCCAAGTGGTTTGTTTCAGCTGCACACTGAGTTCCTCCTCTACTTCCTGTGAACTCTTAAAATAAAATACTCAACAAAGGCTGCCAAAGGGCAGAGGCTCCAAAGAGCAAGTGTGAGTGGGGCAACTTTCACTGAGTTCATTTGGATACAATTTGAAAAATTCCTGATCCAAATTTAGGATTCCCAGGAAAAGCAGTTAAAAGATGAACAAAATGGGAGCAACAGAGTCCCTTTAAGGAGGAAGGGTCAAACTCCAGGAAAATAATGAACTAGAGGAGTAGATGTTCAGGTGGAGTTCAGGAGAGTCAGACCCACAGACTGACTCCATTCATAGAAGCCTTTGCCAAACCCTTCTACACTTGTTTCCCCATTAGAAAGATGGGACTTAGGGTGTATTTATTCCACTTCCTTTCCCCCCCACTTTCTTTAGAACTGTTTCTTTAGACCTGTTTCTTTAGAAACAGAGAATTAGAAAAACAATAACAAATATAAACCTTGCCTTTTCTGGTAAACCAAACACCACAACAAAAGCAGTCTCTTGGTCCACTTCAGCCTGCTCCCGTTTTTGCCTGCAGGAATTTCTTCAGCTCACAATTCAGTTGTGCCAGGTGGGAAGTAAAAACAGTAGGCAAATACTTTTCAGTAAATGCATACTTCGTTTTGTATCTGATAATTAGTGCAAAAGGGAATGATTGCTACAAAATCTGTTTCAAAAACATATAGATGGTTAGACAGATAAATGGACAGATAGATATAAAGGATGTGGTTCCTTAAGTATCAAAAAATGTTACATACAAATTTAATCAATCTTCTATTATCCCTAGGAAGCTTGTCCAGTAGAAACTGAAATAAAAGAAATACATATATTAGTTGTATATATAATCAAGATAGAGATCCAGGATAGGAAGCAGTAGAAGAATCTTTCAATAACATCTTAATTGCACATTATCATGAAGCAAAATGAGCAGATTTCAGGAAATAAACAGCATTTCAGGAAAGTAGTAGTGATTAGACTTGGGGCAAGCAAACAAACAATTGTGCTATCATATAGATGCACTGCAGGAAAACTACAGCTAGTAGAGGTCTGCATTATTAAAATACTTTATCTGCTTTCTTTTCTCAACTCATACATTCCTGTCCATACCACCCCTCCCCAAAATTCATTATTCCGACACCTCTGAAATCAATGGAGTTCAACGGAACTCTGCGTGGGGACAACCTGTCATTAAGTAATAACTGAGCACATGACTCAAAATTATTTCTGATTTTCTTTTGCCTTTTCAGCTATCTGCTTTTTAAATGGATTTTCTTTAAGTGACTGCAGATTCCTTTTTCAAATAATTTGTGTGCTTCTCAAACTGTACTTGTTGATCTGTAAGATTTATTTTCTACTGAAAAGGTGAATTAAAGAAACAAAACTAAGTAAAATACTTCAACCAACTTACTATTTAAATTAAAACATGACATTATGTGTACAAGTTTCAAATCTGAAAGGTCAAAACAAACAGGTAGTTGAAAGCTTAATGCGGCAACAGCTTGTCCGCACACACCCTTGAACAAATTCCAAAAAAGTTGTTTTATCATCATTACCCATGCATTTAAGCCAACATAAATATGTGCAGTGTATCACAGATATTCCTCAACATTTCCCCTTTGCCCTTCCTAAGAGCATTCTAAGGCACCACAGCTTTGATCTGGGGAACCAAACTGATGTCGTATGGAACTAACAGTGCTTACTGAAGTAATGACAAATTAATTCCCTGTTTGGGGCTCTGGAATTGATTTTCTTCTTCCTGATCTGTGAAAAAAAAGATTCATCACTTGAGAGAACAGCAATAGTAGCAGTAAAGTCAATAGCATGTGACAGAGAAGGTGTATTGAAGTGATGATTTAGCAAGTTCAGACTATAAAATGGACTATTGGAATCAAAAAGAGCTCAAACACAGTTTGGATTTCATGGCTGTGCAGGAACATACAAAGCATGGGAAAATTTCCTTGCTCAAAATAAGTGGGAGGGGAATGTGTCCTCAGCTACGCTCTTTTCCTCAAAGCTAAGAGTTGGAGTGATCACTATGGGCCAGAGACAGCATGGTGTTGGTCAGCTGTCTGTCGACACTTCTTACACTGGGCAGACAGAGCACTGTAGGACTCTCCAATGGGTCACCCTCTGTGGACACCGAGTACTTGTTTTCTTGGAGTTATTGAGCACACACGCCCATGTGCACAGAAATATCGTCCAAGCTGCAAATAACTGCAAAGATTCTGTGAATTAGGTGCAAACACAGGCAAGACTTTTATCTTGCCACTTTCATCGGCAGTGGCATTGCAATAGTCAAAACTGAAAGAGAAAAAATTTGCATCTGCCCCTTTGATGATTGTAAACGATGGCAGAGTCTCCAGTCCCACTAACAAGACAGTGGCAGTTCCCCTCCAAGCCTTGTAGTATCTGTACCTTAACACAAATGGACTTGCTGCTGTTGGCAATCCATATGTTGGAAGTGGTTAATACAAATGTATTGAGATACCAGAAGAGTCTTGCCCTACCAGAATAGCATGAAATACATAGTCTATCCTCCAGGCTTTCATATTATAATTATATATATATTTTGTCAGAAATTGCTGGAAGACCAAATTTAAACCTCCTCATGTTATTTTTTAGTAACCTAAGGGAGAGTAAGCAAGTTGGAAAACGTTGGGGAGAAAATACCTGTAAGGGATACCGAACAAAAAGGTCTGACCCAGCTCTTTCTAGCATTGTCAGATTAGTTTGCCTTACTCCCTAAAAGCAAACTGTAATCCAGTGTGTTGCACTGCAGAATATCTGCAGGATGTTCCCTGGGAAAACTGCTGACAATTAGTTTACCTGAAATAAAAAGTTAAAAGGGATATTTTTCTCTGTTACCAGTTTTACTTGCTGGTACAACTCTTTTCTCTTTTATGTGTAAGTGATCTAGAGTATTATAGAGAAAAATCCAAAGAAATAAATGTGTCTTCATTCTTTCCTCTGATGCTGTTCTAGTTGTGCTTAGTGAAATATTTCTGTGCTCTTTGTCAATTAGTGAATGACTCCTTATTTTCTGTGCCACATGCAATTTCACATGTAACACAGCTCTCTCAGTGGACACTTGTTCTTACATAGGAATGTGTGAAAGACAGACACGGGACCATTGCTTCCAGCCATGGATGTTCTTCATGGTACAAACACAAGGAAGTCAGTTAAATCAGATGTCAGTCTGCCAACACACTTAGTTACAAAAAGTGCTACAGAAGCTCCAGCTTACAGCAGGAATATCAACAGAGCATGCATTCAAATGTTTACATTCTAAAATAATATGCGGAATTGTCATTGTATTTACTAGAGACAGACATGGACTTCAGCATGCATGCTAAATGACTCCATTGGCACAAAGGAAAGAACTCCTAATCACATTCAATACACAGCCACTTCATGTTCCATGCTCCCGGCTAGGACAATATGCTCATAGATAGACGGACAACCAACCAGCCAAAAAAATTTGACTGGAAGAGAGAGGCTTACGGGGTAGTAGTTACTGGGCTGGCGACAAGTAGGGTACAGCAGAGATCTATCCTGGGACGTGTCCTGTTTAACTTTTTCACTAATGGCATGGGCAAAGTGAAGGACAGCCACCGTGAGGTTTGCAGATGATGCTAAACTGGAGGACCAGTAGGAGCGTGCAAGAGCAGGGCTGCCCTTCACCGAGGTGCCTGGTAGGACAACAAGAGAGAGTGGCATCCACTGAAACTAGAGACATTTGGGGCAGAGATAAGGAAAAGCTTTTTCCCTACAGGGTCAGGAAGTGGTGGAGTAGGGGCCCAGGGAAGATTTTGCCACCTTGGAGAATTTCAAGACTCAACTGCCTAAAACCCCAACAAACCTGGTCTGACCCCACGTATGACTGCTTTGAGCAGGAAAATAAAGGGGAGACCTCCTGAAGTGCCTTCCAACCTGAATTATTCCTCAATTCTATGATTTTCCAATAGTGACTGCAAACTGCTTTAACTAGTATATGAAAGGCTGTTGCACCTAATTTTTCACAAGTCTGTCAGACTGTGGGTAACAGTTTCTATCTTGGCAGTGAAACATTCATTTAAATTCTTTATACGTGAGTTGTGGTCCATCTCCTAGGATCCGCTCACTAGCAGCACATGGCTGGTGAGCAGTGCCTTGCTGAGATTCACAGCAGCGCTGGGTGGCAAGCTGTTGCCCTGGCTTGCTCCAAGAGAAATGACCGTAACGATCAACACTCAATACTTTCCCCGATTTCTGATAAGGCAGCCACGAGCTTCTTAGTGCACTTGTAGGAATTCATGGGCATTCAAATTCAGCCAATTGTTTTCCTCTACCTCTTATTTCATCTGATGCTGTAATGAGGTGCCTTTTGTAAGTCACAAAAAAGAATTAGAAGCTCCAGTCTCATTTCCTTAGAATGATTTTTTTTTAGTTTACTACTTTTTCCTTTTTTTTGTTTTTCCTTTTTTCCATTTTAACTTTCTGCAGTTCTCTAAAGTTTTCTATAACCAAGAAGCTCACTGTATGGTCACCCCATATGACTCTTGCTCTCTTTAATGCTTCTATAAGCTTTAGACTGTGGACTTCACCTTCAGAACTTATCAGTCCTTGAGGTATCTAAAAAAAGAACTCAAAGATTAATTTTTCCTCTAGATGTTTGTTCTAGTTGTAAGAACAGGTATCAATGTTTGGGTAATACTTGGGTAATAGAGTTTTTCGATGGAACTGATGAATCTTTTCTTGTCTTTGAGACATGGAATTATGTGGGAGAGCTGGAGTGGGTGAGGAAGGGTTTAGAGTATCACACATTAACCGCCATCTCAGTGTTTTCTATGACAAACTATAGCTGATCAGTGGGCATATGATAGGAATAATTCTTGTAGAGAGTTACCTCCAGCTGTGCAAGCATGCAAGCATATTTATGACCGCTTGGCTGGTCTGTAGGGTCTACAGTTTTAGAAATCTATAAATTGTTGTTTATGTACACAATTTATGAAAGCTTTGTCAACTCATTTTTAACTTTGACAAGATATATTGTCTTGATTTAGGCTGTACACGTCTGTGGGGATCCACAGCGGGAGACAATAAATAAGCCAAGGGTTTTTTTGCTAAAAGGCTCTCAAAATTTACAGTGATCACAGCAGCTTAAACACATAAAGACTGACCAAGAAGAAATGCTTTACTAGGCGGTTCCTAAATGCAGTTAATTGCCTATTAATACAGTGCAAGAAAAACTGCCAGCTGGAGGGTTGAAATTACTTGACCCATTACTAGCGGGAAAAGAAAAGAGTAACTGTGATAACACAGTCTGTGGTATTGTGTGATGGCATGCTGTGGACCAGAATACATTATAGGTGATGCCATCTCCTTATTTAGCATCATGACAGGCTGCTGCTCCATAACTTTTGGTGTACTTGTCTTGGCAACACCCTCTGACATAAGGCCACGATGATATCCCCAGTTTGCAGGCAGCCTCAGGGAAAATGACCCAGCCTATCCAAACCACACATCTAGCACCTGAGGGCAGGTCACCCACAAATTTCAGAGCCTGCGTGCTCATGGTGGGATCACCCTGGAGACAGGCCAAACACCTGCCCATCATGTGCTCACCCTCCTTTCTCAGCGGGGTGGGGAGAAGATGGGATGGGAAAGCCCATGGGTGAAAGTAAGGGCAGGGAGATTGCAAAACAAACTCAACACAGGGAAAACCAATTTAATTTATTGCCAGTTAAATTGGGCAGTGAGAAACAAAAACAAACATCACAACAGGTTTTCTAACCTCTTCCAAAAGAGGAAATTTTGGAGTATGGTTTTTTTATCAGGTGCACAGTATTTCTGAATTGTTCTGTATCCTCCGGGAAGGTATCCACTATAGATTGAAAAATATAAGGGGATTATGGTATTTATTCTCTTATGACAAATATTTGCACTTAGCGCTAGCTTAAACTTCATAAGGAAGAGGATTTTTTTTCTTTAGTCATGCAGTGTGAAATAAATAGCGGGGAAATAGCCACATACTAAGCTGTGGGAACAGTCTTAACTGTGTGCAATAAAGCACCTTGGTGTTAATGATTCAGCTCTTAAGTAAAACTAAAGTGGTTGATCATATGAAACTATCTGGTGACAGAAATAATACATGCATCTGGGCTGGGGCATGCAGCCTGTGAGTCAACTGCTTAAAAACAAAGGCAAACTAAGCCTAAGGCCAGGCCGTGCATCTGGGTACCCTTTACCTGGATGGGCATCTCAGAAACAGGGTGGCTCAAAGTGAATGGGAGCTGCAAATACTGAAAGGACACCAGAGAAAGGAACTGGTTAATGACAGATATGAGGCTCTTGCTGTTACTGTAAGGTAAGTAGTGGCAACTTAGATGTGGAACAGGCACGTTTCTCATGAGCTATGAAGCTATTACTGGGCCCTGAATCTGACCACTTCTGTCATTACAGTTACATTTCACTGATCTTTTCTGCATATACTATTTGGCTTTTTTTTTTTTTTTACCCAGCTCAAAACTCCTGCATGAAATGCCCTGTAAGGTGAAGCACATCAGCTCTCTGGCCAATTCAGTACCTGTGATCAGGACTGGGTTTTATTTGGATTCCTGTCTCCTCACATTTTCTCTCTGAGCTCCTTTGTGGGTATGCAGATGAGTTTATAACATATAATCTAACATGCTCATATGAGCCCTGAGTTCAAAATGATGTGAAGACTTATAAAAAATGGCATAATTCAAAAGAGGGGAAAAATAGGTCTATTTTTTTCCTGTTATGAACAGAAAATTGTTTACAGTTCAAGAGAGAATTTAAAATGAGAATAAAAAGTTATACTAGGCACAGATCATTCGTAGATCTGCTTTATTCACCTACAGTTTAAAGACTTTGCTCAGGAGAGATTTTGTATTGTGAGCCTCCCCAGATTGGGGAAAAAAAAGAAAAGGCCATATTCTGCAATTGTTCCAGTTAGTTGCATCTTTTTTTTTCAGCTGTGGGAAACTGTGTCCAATATAGAGTAAAATAGAAGGAAGAAAAGAGGATTTTGAGATATACTTTAGAAAGATACTAATTTTGAAAAGAAAGATCTCAAAACAAGTTCAGGAAATAAAGTGCAAGGAAATAGCATTAAATATCCTGATTAAAATATTGCATAAGGCAACATGCTAAGAACTATTATTCAACACATATGAGTTTTTTAACTTAAATTTTAACTTTAATGTAAATTGTTAAAATAACACTTATTTATATGAACTGAAAATATATCCACAGATACTTTGCAAACTTCAAAATCTTGCCTTTTCCCATAAATAATACCTCAATAACTATCTCGCACTGGTTCTTTTAATTTGGTTGTTTTTCCAAAATAGGGATGAGACCGTAACATTCAGGAAAAAGGAAATTTGAATAACATTATGGAAAAGAGCGAAACTGCTGATGTTTACAGAAGAAGTGGAGAAAACAGTAAAAATCTTTTCCATTAACTTCAGCAGGTTTTGGATTAGATTCACAGATCAAATTATTGCAATGCATTTAGAACAAAAGTGGGAGGACAGATAGAAACAGGTATTTCTAACCAACTTCTATAAAGAGAAAAGAACAAAAAAAAATTGGAAACAAGACACACAGCTTGAAGTTGAGAATAAAGATTAGATAATAATTGGTGAGTTCTCCTTCTTCAGAGAATGTGAGTAAACTTTATTCAGACCGTGAAGTCTCTGCTCTTGAGCTGTGCTGTGCTGCAAGAATAAAGCTTTACCATAGAGCTTTGTAAGAAGCAAAAAGATTATATAGTGTCATTGTGATTTATACAGGATTTATGATCTCAGGCCACTCATGACTGCATCACAAAAAAGACCTTCATCAAAAGTACAGCTCTGGCTGGGACTTTGTCCAAATGCATACTAAATAATCCTCTCTCCGTAGCCCCATTCCCAGTCAATACTTTGAATTCCCAGGAGAGTTGAACAAGAAGTAGTTATATTTTTCACAAAATGGATTGCTTCCTGTCTACTTCCCTAGAATTGCTAGCAGTTGATTGGTTTGAAACAATAAAAATTTTCAGGTAACTCGGTGTGTATCAATTTGTACTTGGGAGACAACGTGGTCTTCTTGGTCCCTAGTGT